>CM060313.1:94731477-94753977 GCA_030674185.1 Monoplex corrugatus | reverse complement strand
CCTGTTCTTGTTGACAGCTGTTTTCAAACACTGCATCTCACAGGTAGTAATTCTACGGCTCCAGGGGCTTGGTTAGGGTCCAGGTCCAGGTCCAGGTCCCCGCGTGGGGATGCCGGGTACTCTTTCGATATAAACAACATCCCCACCTTCCGGAAATTCTGTGCTAGAAGTTTCCTCTTTTCTGTCACTGTCTTTGTCTTTTGCTTTCTGGCATTTTTCCTATCATTTTCTGCTTTGCTGGTCCATTCACCAGTATGTTTTCGATCAGTTCTTACATACTTTCTCTTAGGACTGATAATAAGTAGGTACGTGGGTTAAGTGCATTTGAGTGGCGTAACAAATGGGACAGAGAGAGACACTCAGAAAAAAGAGGGGGTGGGGATGGGAATGAGCGCAAACGAAACTGTGTAAGTGTGATGATCCAGTTAAAAAAAAACACTTGTTTCCAGGGGGAAAAAAGGGGGCTTGATTTCGTGGGTGAGTAAGGCTCAAATTAATTGTGGTCACGTTTACAAAGACAAATAATCATTCTACTGTTGACTCTACAAATACATTTTAGGGATAGTTTCAACTCAAACACACACACACACACCGCGCGCGCACACACACACGCACATATGCACACACACACACGCGCGCGCCTACACGCTCTTACACATACACACACAAACACGCACACACATACACACACATGTACACACACACACACACGCACGCACGCACACGCACACGCACTCGCATACAGACGCACACATACACACACATAAGCACACACACACACACAGACACACACAGGGGGGAGGGAAGAGATAGTGAGTGAGAAAGAGAGAGATAGAGAGGGAGAGACAGACAGACAGACAGAGAGGGAAGAGAAAGAAGAGAGCGAGAGAAGGGGGGGGGAGAGAGAGAGAGAGAGGCTGGAAGTATCAGAGAGAGAGAGAGAGTGAGAGACAGAGATAGACGGGCTGGCAGAATCAAAGAGAGAGAGACACAGAGAGAGACAGAGAGAGAGACAGAGAGAGACGGGCTGGAAGTATCAAAGAGAGAGAGGGGGGGGGGAGCTGGAAATATCCGAGAAAGACAGACAGAGAGATACAGGCTGGAAATATCCATCAGAGCCATTTTAATACAATTATATTAATCATCCGCTAAATTGGTAATTATATGATTAGGACATTTTTTTTCACTCTTCACATCAACATTTTATTTTTCTTCTAGCACTAGCACCGAAGTCGTTTTGATGAGATACGCGATGCAGATGATTGTCCATCATCTTGGGATATATAGTTGGAAGAAAAAAGTGGTGGGTGGTGCATGTGCAGTGATTTAATTGATGTTTGTAGCGCGTGCCATGAACTAACTAATGGTTCGTGCTGGCGTGACGGCCGTCTTGAAAAACGTATTGCAGACTACCCTGTGATAGGGGAGGGGGGGGGGTTGCAGACTACCCTGTGATGGGGGGGGGGGGTTGCAGACTACCCTGTGATAGGGGTTGCCACTGTGACACGTTGCTGATGAGGCGTGTCGTTCAGATCAACTCCGAAGGAGAGAAAGCTGACAGGTGGGGTGTGGGGGGAGGGGGAGAGAGGGAATGGGGAGAGGGTTAGGGATAAGATATATGGAGATCGAGAGAGAGGAGAAAGAAAGTATGGTGGAGAGTGAGAGAGAGAGAAAAAAAGAGAAAAGGACAGACAGACAGACAGACAGACTGAGGCAGATAGAGAGAGAGAGACAAGGAAAGAGACAGAGACAGTGAGACAGAGAGATATATACAGAGGCAGAGAGAGAGAGATAAATAGACACAGACACAAACCAGAAGAACAAGAAAACCAATGTAAGCGCGTATCCAACAAGACAAAACAAAACAAGCGCAAATTTTCGGCCAACTAGCCTTTGTCAAGCGCGAACGCACGGTCACAGACAAATCACAGACACCAAACAATGGATAATAAAAACGGGACTAAAAACTTCCCTGCCGCCTCGTCCAGTGAGTAAGAAATGGAATGCCCATGTCATCATGACACAGACAGACAGACAAAGAGGCAGACAGAGAGACACAGAGAGATACACAGACAGAAAGAGAGAAACAGATACAGAGAGACAGACAGACAGACAGAGGGACTAACAGACCAAAGAGAGAAAGGCTAGGATGACGAATGAGAGAGAGAGAGGGGGAAAATAAAGAAGAGCGAGAGATTGAGACTGGCAGAAAGAGAGACTTGAGACTTCAGATTTCTATTCATAAAGGCTATATAAACCCTCTACTGAATGGATGCTTAGCATGCACTGCAAAAGTAGTGACTACATTAGAGAACAAGACTAACAGCTGACAAACAAAATAACAAACGACTTGTTAGAATAATAATGGCAATTTCTTCTTTTCTTTGAAACTCGTTAACACGAAAAGGAATAGAAATTTGTAACAGAATGGTAAAGAGATGGGCTTCATAACAAAAACAAAATATTTTCCATAATAAATACAATCTTAACATGTTTGGGTTTCTATGATATCTTTTTGTTGGATAATCTTTGATCGAAGACATCAACAGCTGAACAACAGAGGGTAAAATGTATCTCGACCTATATCACAGAGAGAGAAGGGGGGAAAGAGGGAGGGACGGAGGGGAAAAGAGAGGGAGAGAGAGGAAGGAAGAAATAGAGAGAGAGGGAAAGAGAGGGAGGTAAGGAGAGAGAGGAAGGGAGAAATAGAGAGGGGGAGAAAGAGGGAGGGAGGGAGAGAGAGGGAGAGATAGAGGGAGAGAAAGAAAGACAGACAGACAGACAGACAGACAGAAAGACGAGGAGAGAAGGGCAATGACTGAAGGAAGGCGGAAGAGACAGACAGACAAACATACAGAGGAAGCAAGGCAAATGTGAAAAACAGACATTCAGACCAGTACATGAGATAACGGATGGTGAAAAACAGTCATTCAGATCAATACATGAGATAACGGATGGTGAAAAACAGTCATTCAGACCAATACATGAGATATCGGATGGTGAAAAACATTCAGACTAATACATGAGATAACGGATGGTGAAAAACAGACATTCAGACCAGTACATGAGATAACGGATGGTGAAAAACAGTCATTCAGACCAGTACATGAGATAACGGATGGTGAAAAACAGACATTCAGACCAACACATGAGATAACGGATGGTGAAAAACAGACATTCAGACCAATAGATGAGATAATGGATGGTGAAAAACAGACATTCAGACCAACACATGAGATAACGGATGGTGAAAAACAGACATTCAGACCAATACATGAGATAACGGATGGTGAAAAACAGACATTCAGACCAATACATGAGATAACGGATGGTGAAAAACAGATATTCAGACCAATACATGAGATAACGGATGGTGAAAAACAGACATTCAGACCAATACATGAGATAACGGATGGTGAAAAACAGATATTCAGACCAATACATGAGATAACGGATGGTGAAAAACAGACATTCAGACCAATACATGAGATAACGGATGGTGAAAAACAGACATTCAGACCAATACATGAGATAACAGATGGTGAAAAACGGACATTCAGACCAATACATAAAATAACGGATGGTGAAAAACAGACATTCAGACCAGTACATAAGATAACTGATGGTGAAAAACAGATATTCAGACCAATACATGAGATAACGGAAAAACAAATAGGCAAAGAGAGTGAAGAGAAAGAACTTTGAAACTTTTATCTTATTTTCCAGCGGTTTTGATATTAGCACTTATGCCAGCTTACATATGTGTCGTTTCTAATCTATTTGGGTTAAAACAGCAATAAGATACAGCACAAATAAGGATACAGCACAAATAAGGATACAGCACAAATAAGGATACAGCACAAATAAGGATACAGCACAAATAAGGATACAGCACAAATAAGGATACAGCACAAATAAGGATACAGCACAAATAAGGATACAGCACAAATAAGGATACAGCACAAATAAGGATACAGCACAAATAAGGATACAGCACAAATAAGGATACAGCACAAATAAGGATACAGCACAAATAAGGATACAGCACAAATAAGGATACAGCACAAATAAGGATACAGCACAAAAAAAACTTTAAAATTGAAACAGATTTGACAGAAACAGGTGAAATAAGACATTGTGTCATGAACACATAAAACAAAATGCGCATATTCTTGTGTTAGTGGGTGTGGATGTGAGTGTGTGGTGTGTGGATGTGAGTGTGTGGTGTGTGTATATGTGTGTGTGTAAGTGCATGTGTGTGCATGTGTGTTGTGTGTATGTGTGTGTGTAAGTGTGTGTGTGTGTGTGTGTGTGTGTGTGTGTGTGTGTGTATGTGTGTGTGTGTATGTGTGTGTGTGTGGTGTGTGTGTGTGTGTGTGTGTGTGTGGTGTTTCTGCAAAAACTTAACCCTTTGACTCCCGCACACTGCCCATCAGCATTCTGCATTGTCAACCATACTAGCAAAACAAAAACTAAGCTCTTTGACTCCCTCACCCTGTCCACCAGCTTCCTGCAGGGACTAAGTTTTTGCAGTTGGTGGAGAGGGTGCGGCAGACAAAGGGCCAGAACATTACATGGGAACAGTATGCCTACGATTAAGCTATTTCGGTCATTAAATACGATATTACTGACGGTTGCTATGACCAGATCACAATGGACACGTTCACCAGATATGTATTCGCAGAAGACCATATTTGTGTTGTTATGGTTGTTGACAGTATCATTGACTTCATACTGTATGTACACATATGTATTCATGAATACATTGAAAAGTTTTGTTTTTGTTTTTTGTTTTGTTTTTTGAAAATAGATATAAATATTTTGTTGAAAGAGATAGATAGATAGACAGAAGAGGAGAGAGAGAGAGAGAGAGAAGAGACAGACAGACAGACAGACAGAGACAGAGATAGACAGAGACAGAGACACAGAGAGAAAGAGAGAGGCAGAGAGAGAGAGAAGAGAAAGAAAGGGTGACAGAGATAGGCAGAGAGAGAGAGAGAGAGAAAGAGAGACAGAGAGTGAGACAGAGAAAAGACAGACAGACATAAAGAAAGAGAGAGAGAGAAAGAGAGAGAGAGAGAGATTTCCTCGTTCGTTCAAGAGAGAGAGAGAGATACAGAGACAGAAAGACAGAGACACAGACAGATAGACAGAGAGAGAAAGACAGACAGACGGAGACACAGAGATGGCTAGAAGAAGAAGGAAGAGGGGTGAGAAACAGAAAAGAGACAGAGTGTTTAAACTTGATGTACCCAATCTGTGTGTGTTTGCGTCTCTTCCCTGTTTTCATTTTGTGCCCTGCTGGGAGTGATCAAATTTCCCTGCCTTTGTCTCTGTCTCTGTCTCTCTGTCTCTCTGTCTCTCTGTCCCTCTGTCTGTCTGTCTGTCCTGTCTGCTCTCCTCCCCTCTCTCTCTCTCTCTCTCTCTCTCTCTCTCTCCGCTCTGTCTCTGTGTCCGTCTCTGTCTCTGTGTCTCTGTCTGTCTGTCTGCCTCTCTCTCTCTCTTTGTCTCTCTGTCTGTCTGTCTCTCTCTCTCTCTCTCTCTCTCTCTCTCTCTCTCTCTGTCTCTTCTGTCTGTCTGTCTCTTTATGTATGTATGCATAATATATATATATGTATATATACACACACATATGTATATATATATATTTGTTATATGTATATATACATATATATATATATATATGTGTGTGTGTGTGTGTGTGTGTGTGTGTGTGTGTGTGTGTGTGTGTGTGTGTGTGTGTGTGTGTGTGTGTGTGTGTGTTGTGTGTGTGTGTGTGCAAAAATATTTTGGAAACAGAGATAGGTAAGTTGGCTTATACACCAATATGTATACATTTAGAAAACAAAGTTTCCTTTGTTTCATTTTATTTTCTTCCCCCTCACCCCCTCCTCTCTTTCTCTCTTCTCTCTGTCTCTGTCTATGTTCTCTCTGTCTCTTGTCTCTCTCTCTGTCTTGTTCTCTCTCTTTCTCTAGGTCCTATGTGAACAAACGAAAGTAAACTAAAGAAAAACAACAAGATAATAAACAATAAAACCAAGTAGATTAAACTAAGAACGATAATAGTCAAAAGAAGAAAGCGTAGAATGATCAAAGCAAACAAAACAGATAATAATCAAAAAAGAAGCGTTAGAATGATCAAAAGCAAACAAGATAAAAAAGAAAAAGCTAATGAAAAAGCAACAAAAGAGAAAGGCGTTAGATGATCAAAAGCAAAAAAAAGTTTAATAATCAAAAAGAGAAAGAAAGCGTTAGAATGATCAAAAGCAAACAAAACAGATAATAATCAAAAAAGAAGAAAGCGTTAGAATGATCAAAAGCAAACAAAACAGATAATAATCAAAAAGAAGAAAGCGTTAGAATGATCAAAAGCAAACAAAACAGATAATAATCAAAAAGAAAGAAAGCGTTAGAATGATCAAAAGCAAACAAAACAGATAATAATCAAAAAAGAAAGAAAGCGTTAGAATGATCAAAAGCGAACAAGTAACATTTGCCGGCGAACTTTAAATTACCAGCCCAGTGCCCTGTATCCGTGGAACCCCCCCCCCCCCCCCCCCCCTTTTTTTTTTTTTTTTTTTTTTTTCCTTTTCTCTTTTGATTTCTCCATAACTTCTCTGCCTTTCCGTTGCCTAGTTCTCTTAGAAATCTCTCGGAAGCGTGGATGTCCCTGGCCTCCTTGTGAATGTATGTAATGCAGCCACAGAGAGAGAGAGAGGTAAGGAGGAGACAGAGAGCGAGAGACAGAGAGAAAAAACAGAGAGAGCGAGGGACAGAGAGAGGGAGACAGAGAGACAGAGAGCGAAAGTCAGAGAGAGGGAGACAAAGAACAGAGAGCGAGAATCAAGAGAGAGGGAGAGAAAGAGACAGAGACAGACAGACAGACAGAGACAGAAAGGAAAAGAGACAGAGAGACAGACAGACAGACAGAAAAAGAGAGGGAGGGAGAGAAAGAGAGAGTGAGCGAGAGAGAGAAAGAGAGAGAGAGACAGAGACAGAGAGCGAAAGAGAGAGAGAGAGAGAGAGAAAGAGAGACAGACAGACAAGCAGACAGAGAGAGAAACAGAGACACAGAGAGAGAGACAGAGAAAGGCATGATGGAAAGAAGAAAGGACAGGGAAAAAACAACTCGGCAAAACCATTTTAACAGTTTCCTTTTTATACAAAAATTGTTGTTTTAAAAAACTCAGATATTGTACTTCTCAAGGTCACTTTGAGAACGAGACAGCTGAAACACTTCAAGAATATATCTCCCTTTTTGAACGCATGTTGTCTTTGAAAATCCAATTTTTTTATTTTTTTAGGTAACTGTGACCTTGAAAAAGTGAACATGTTAAGGTCACTGTGACCTTGAAGAATCTTTGGTCAAAAGGAAATTTGACGTAAAGCGAGGACAACGGTAGACATGTCATGACAACGAGAACAGACTTTACATATAGTGAAAAAGTAACAGACTGTGAGAAGTAGCGTAGTGTTATCCACATATCGTCCTCTAAGCGTGATGGGTTTTGACCTTTACTTGGTCAGTGTGACCTTGACCTTGACTTTGACTCCTTATTCTCCGACATCATGCACCGGCGACCCCTCAGTGGTCCACACATCTTACCCATGATCCACATTTGATATAAAGATATATCTATATGCAGACGAGCAAATCTTGCGGACACATTTTTCTCAGAGACACACAGACAAGCACATACTCCGACACACAGACAGACACGTGGTAAGTCACACATACAAACACACGCACACACACACACAGACACACACACACACGCACACACACTCACACACACACACACACACACACTCACACACACACACACACGCACGCACGCACGCACGCACACACACACACACTCTCTCTCTCTCTCTCTCTTTTCGGTCAAAATCAAACAAAAAGGAGAGATTGTAAGCCCAAGAAGAGACAAAACGAAAAACAAAACTCCTAGGTGATAAACATTAGATGTGAAACCCAATAGCCTTTTCTTTTTCTTTCTTTTTTTTTTTTCAACATAGGGGGTGAGGGTTTTTTTTATAAGATAACACGACAGAATACAGGTTTTTCAAATCTGATAGTGTATGAGTTTTCATTTATTTGTTTTTTTGTGCACTTTGGGAAGGGGAGGACAGAAGGGGAGTGAGAATAAGAGGGTGAGGTAAGAGGGAAATCATTGCTGGACAAAAAGACATGTTTTTAAGTTGGACTTGAAGGGAGAAAGAGTTTGTTACCGTGGAAGATTCAGTTTCAGTTTCAGTTTCTCAAGATGATGTCTCCGCGCTCGGAACGAATTCCATATGCATTGATGTCACAGGTGTCATGTGTATGGTGACATGTAAATGACGTGTGTATGTGTATATCTTACCTTCAAAAGAGGAACAGATATGTATAAAGGAAATAAATAACTAAAGGTCTGAATCTCAGCACAACTGGCTATTCTGTATAAACTCGTCTCACATGACAGACCCCCCCCCCCCACCCCCACCCCCAAACGTGGAAGAAACAAATGGAAACTCATTCCAGTGTATGGACCAGACACACAAAGTGAACGGCGACCGAGTGTTGAACATGTGTATCGAGGACTTTGTAAACAAATATTATCAGAAGCAGAACGGAGAGGTCGGGAAGGGGTATACATAAGAAAATGGTTGCAGAGATAAGTGGGCGAAAACCGCTAATACACCTAGCCGAACAAATCGATTTTGTATGAACTTTTCCGAGTAACGGGCAAACCAGTGTCGAAACTGAAGCAAGGGAGTAACATGAACATAGTTTCTTTTTGCAAAAGACAAGACGGGCCGCAGAACTCTGGGCACGCCGGAGACACGTGACAGAAGAACCAAGCTAGGCAGACAGGACAGACTTGAATTTATCGATATGAGACAAGATCAAGAGAAGGAGCAAGTTTAGATGCTGTTTCAGTAAAAAGATACCTGTGAGTAGAACTAACTCGCTGCAGTTGACAGTAACAGGACAGACAGGTGTGGCTGAAGAACTTCTGCATGAGAGAGTTGAGGATCAAGAACGTCGCCCAAGCTCCTGACTGAACCAGAAAGTACAATAATCAATCAATTGATGAAAGACTGAAAAAAATTAAGTAAATAAACAGATAATTCTTTTCCAGGCGATGCCTTTTCTAACGATTTCTTTTATTAGAGTTAGGGGGAAAGTATCATATAATCTTTCATGCTATCGAATTAATTTCCTTATTTCCAGCGTTTTCTCTGACTAAATCGTTTGTTTCCAGCGTTTTCTGACTAAGCGCATTCATCCATAATTCTTGGAAAATAGGAATGAGAAATGCTGCAGATGATCGTTCATACGATTCAGCTGATTTGCTTATTTCCATGTTTTGTTGTTTTTGTTTTTTTGTTATGTGCATTCCTTATTAAATCAAAAATGAAATAAAGATGTGGATGGGAAATTCATTGCATGATGGATCGCTTTTGTCCACTCGTTGTTGAAGGTCAAGCTGTCATCAAAGAGAGCAATGTTGGATCTTTTTGTCAAAGATAATTTAGATAATGCTAGCACTTGTTGTTGTTGTTGTTGTTGTTGTTGTTGATTGTAATTGCTGTTGTGGCAGCGGTGGGATGGTGACGGTGGTGATGTACTCTCTCTCTCTGTCTCTCTCTCTCCCGCTCGCTCGCTCGCTCTCGCTCTCCCTCTCTCCCTCTGTATGTGTGTGTGTGTGTGTGTGTGTGTGTGTGTGTGTGTGTGTGTGTGTGCGTGAGTGCGTGAGTGAGTGCGTGTGTGTGCGTGCGTGCGTGTGTGTCTGTTTTAGCGCTTAGATTTGATTTTATCAAGATTTTGCACTATATAAATAAAATATTGTATTGTATTGTGTGTGCCAGGGTATGTACAGACGAATTGAAGAAATTGTTCACAGGAAAAATACATGCACATCAACTGGTTGCTTAAAATCAAAAGATGGCACGCTTATCATGGAAAAAGACAAGGTATTAGACAGATGGGGGGAGTACATTAAAGACCTTTTTGAGGATGACAGAAACGAAGAACACATCATAAAAAAGAACTTTGAAGGACCACCCATAATGAAAGATGAAGTCAGAGCAGCACTGAAAAAGATGAAACCAGGAAAAGCCCCAGGACCAGACAACATTACTACAGAGATGATTGAAGCCCTGGAGGAATTTGGCATAGAAAAAATAACAGTCCTAAATGAAATTTATGACACTGGAAAAATCCCCAAAGATATGTCAAAATCAATTTTCATTGCACTTCCAAAGAAGACAGGGGCTATAAAATGCGAACTCCATCGCACAATCAGTTTGATGAGTCATGTAACAAAAATCCTGTTAAGAATAATCATGATGAGGACAAGGAATAGAATCAAAAGAGAAATAGCAGAAGAACAGTGTGGATTTGTGGAGGGGAAAGGAACTATTAATGCCATATACATCCTAAGAACTATCATAGAGAGGTCAGTTAAGATGAATAAGGATTTGTATTTATGCTTTGTTGACTATACCAAGGCTTTCGATCGGGTACGACATGAAGAATTGATCAACCAACTGGAGAGACTCAATGTCGATGGAAAAGATCTACGAATAATCAGGAATATGTACTGGGAACAAACAGCTGCAATGAGAATAGAAAACAATATAAGCTCTTTTCAAAACATCAAAAGAGGAGTCAGACAGGGTTGTGTTTTGTCACCAGATCTGTTTTCACTATATAGGGAAAACATCATGAGAAACCTAGAAGAAGACCCTGGATTAAAGGTTGGAGGGAAAATGATAAACAACATTCGGTACGCAGATGACACCGTGCTAATTGCAGAAAATGAAAGGGACCTACAAAATCTTGTGAATATACTAGAAACAGAAAGCAAAGGTAAGGGGTTGGAACTAAACAGCAGGAAGACTGAAGTAATGGTGATCAGTAAAAAACATGAAATCCCCTCCTGCAAAATAACAGCAAATGGCACAACCTTGACACAGGTTAATAAGTTCAAATACCTGGGAACGGTCATTTCATCAGACGGCAGATGCACATAGGAAATAGTTGGCAGAATCGGCCAAGCCAAAACAGCATTCAAGAAGATGACAAGTATTCTTACCAACAAATGCCTATCAATTAACATCAGAAAGAGAGTCCTTGAATGTTATATAGAACCAATACTGTTGTACGGATGCGAGACGTGGACAGTCAGCAAGCAAAGCCAGAGCAGGATTGAGGCAGCCGAGATGTGGTTTCTCAGAAGAATGTTGAGAGTACCATGGACAGCAAAGAAAACAAACGAGACATTCTTGATGGAGGCAGACACAAGTCGATCACTGATAAGGAAGATTAGGAAAAGACAAGCAACATTTATAGGCCATTTTATGAGGAAGGGGATTTGGATCACCTGGTCACAACGGGAAAGCTGGAGGGAAAGAGAGCACCGGGTAGACCCAGGGAGAGAATGCTGGACGGACTTGCAGAGTGGCTGGGATGAAGAGGGTGGGGGAGATGCTGGGTGCAACGAGAGATAGAGATGGTTGGAAGTCCATGGTCGCCAACGCCATGCGGCAGGGCACCTGATGATGATGATGATGATTGTGTGTGTGTGTGGTGGTCTTTGATTTAATGTCTATTCACTAAAGTGATTTTAGACAAAAAAACAAAAAAAAAAAAAATAAGGGGGGGGGGGAGTGATAGAGGAGGAGTGAAGAAGATATTTGAAAATTGTCAATTTTGAATTTGAGAAAAGATGATCCAGAAAACAACTGTTTTGAAGAGGGGAAGGTAAAACTAACAAATAATGTTACCATAATTATCGATTTAAACAAACAAACTGACAAACAAAATTAGTAAATATCCGGAAGAAATGAATAAAAAGTAAAACTAATAATTGACTAACCACAACAATGAACAAGTCAAATAACATTTTAAAGGTAATTCGCTATAGGACTTTTTGACAGGCTAACAAAAAATTCATACAGTAATGATGATGAGGCAAATATGTCAGAAACTGTACTCACAGATAGTGTTGGAATATGTCGTTTTACCCTAACGCAAGAAAGAATATGACTATGTGTTATCTTCTTTCCACACAGACACACTATGTTATTGGTATATTTTGTTTTGAATGCATCAAGTTTCCATCTGTACATAAGGGACTGTATAGTTCTGCTGGCATGAAGCTGCTTAAGTATTTTGCTAACTTCAAAGTTCATGTGACATTTATCATACTTTTTCTGTTTTAATTGGAACTGCTTCCAGACGTAGTTGTCCACTAAAGTGTAATTCTCGTGCAACGAGAGAGAAAGCTGGATATTGTTTGAATCTGGTGAGTTATTAGCTCCCCGTTTGGCAGCCCTGTCAACTTTATTATTATAACTAAAAGAACTATGAGAAGGTATCCAGCAGAAAGTAATATCAGTACCTCTTAAAGATAAATTATGAATCAAGTGACTTATTTCCAGAATCATTTCTGATCTTGTTTGTAATTTTGATAATTCAAGAGCCTGAAGTACTGATTTTGAATCAACGCAAAGAAGTATCTGAAAAATTGTCCTAGGAAGACTTATCAGAAAGTTTAAAGCCATTAATATTGCAAAGAGTTCAGCTGTAAAGATAGATTTATCAAGTCCTATGTAGAAAGATTTTTCAATTTTGAGAGCAGGTATTAAAAACGCTGAGCCTGCTTTTCTTTCAATTACTGACCCATCAGTGTAAATTTTCAAATGATCAGAATATACGTCGTTTATTTGACATTTAACCTGACTTGCCAGTAAGTTTATATTGTCTCCTTTTTTTAAATTAGTGTGGTGTACGTCAAATCGTGCTCTTTGTGTGTGTGTGTGTGTGTGTTGTGTGTGTGTGTGTGTGTGTGTGTGTGTGTGTGGTGTGTGTGGTGTGTGTGGTACGCGCGCGCACTTGCTTGCTTATACTCACTGCTTTGCATCTATAGTATAAAAAAGGATTTCCTCTCGCACGCGTCTGTTTGTTTGTCTGTCTGTTAGTTGGCTGATTGATTAGGTATTCTAGACAAGAAAGCCAACCATTCTCTCCAGCACAATTCACAACAATAATAGATCATGTGCTCTTAAGATGTTTTCCTGGAAGCGCTTAATGGGTTGGAATGCACATACATATATCACAGTCACATTTTGTTATACATACATGTGTACGGATGAGGGGATAAACGCAGCACGCACTCAGTGCACGTTAACGATCCCACGGCAGCAAAAGGATTTGCCCCTGACAAAGTTCTGTAGGATATATCCTCGTTTATACGTAAACAGAAATACACGCACACAGAATAGAAGAGGAAAAGGGTGGCGCTGCACTGCAGCGAAGCTCTCTCCCCGGGAATAGAAGCCCGAATTTCACATGGTAAATTCATTGTGACAAAGAAGAAACAATACAAAATACACATACATATACCTGCATACAGACAGCCAGGCAGACAGAAGGCCAAACAGTGACCCGCTTACTTTAATTTAATACATCATGATAACGGAGTTATACATTCCTTTCATCTTTGAGAATGAGATCACCTCCAGAAAAAGAAAACGGTAGAAGTTGAAAAGGGGTGAGATTGGGGGTGGGGGTGATGGGGTAGAGAGACGGAGGGAGCAGAGAAGAGTAAGGGAACGGATGAATAACAGGGTCGGAACGTCAGAAGTGTAGTGATTGGGAATCCCCGATGTCTGTCTGATCGCTTTCTCACAGCTCGAGCATCGCGCCCAGGGGGGAGGGAGTTTTCCTCTCACCTCCACCCCCTCCCTTTACTTTCCCCTTTACCCTTCCATGCCTTTCCTGTTTAAAAAATAGAAAGAAAAAGAGAAAGCAAAAGAAAAAAAAAAGAGCAACGCGAAGGGAATGAGAGAAGCGTTGATTTAGATCCACTGGTGGTGTCCATATCTGTCTGTGTAAAAAAAATGTTGGAAGGAATTGTGATTCACTTTTCAGGCCCATGGCCACCCGTGGTGCCTGTGTGTCTGACTCTTTAAACAAAAAACAAAAACAAAAAAAGAAGGAACGAAAGAAAAAGAAAAAAGAAAGGGATGGAGGCAGGGTGATCACTCTCAGCCTTGATTTTAAACAAAAGGAGGCGGTGAATCAGATCTGATCAGGATGTTTATCTGTGTACCGATGAAGACATAAGGATCTGTCAGTTTTTATGGATCCATGCCTTTGATTATCAATCTTGATTTGGTTCTTTATTCTGGCGTGAAGCAAACATAGAAACATCTCTCCTTGAATGGAATTGATCAACAGGCTACTCAGTAAGGTATCATGAAAATATGAATGTCGATAAGTCTATAAATATATAAATATCAGTAATTTTTTTAATTTTCTAGTAGAATTGTTCAGTCTCCATCATTTTCTTCTCTTCTTCTTCTTCTTCTTCTTCTTTCTTCTCTTCTTCTTCTTCTTCTTCTTCTTCTTCTTCTTCTTCTTCTTCTTCTTCTCTTCTTCTTCTTCTTCTTCTCTCTATTTGCTATGGATGCCTGTCCAGTTCAAGAGTTCCGGACCTGGCCAGCTCACGGGTTTATGTGCAGGTTTAAGTTTGTGCCATGATCATTCTGGATCTTCTCCATCACATATACCTGTGACCTTAATGCATATGGAAAGAGGAGCCTTGATCTTGAGAAACTGAAACTCAAGCTGTGAGTGCCGCGGATATAACGAGTCGGCGATCAGCAGCGAGCTGGAAGGCCCTAAACAGAGAAATACCGTATGACATCCAAGTATGTATCACCGCATTCGATCCAGGTCTTCTTGGCCTGCCTGCATATCTAGGATAGATTCTCTTAGAATATTACAGAATGTTTCTATTAGACCCTCCACGGTCGAGGGCCGTACGTAAAAAAAAAGGCATTACTGTGCTCATGCCACTTACCTCGACAATAGAAATGTATTCCTTTATTATTCTAAATCCAGATATCTTTTTATTTTATGGTTGTTGAGCCAGCTGATGGGACTGCATTCTGGTCAGATGATCTACCATTTACTTCTCTTTTGATGAATATCATTGTGGACCGATGTTGTTCCTGCCATTTCTGTATCTCTTCTCACACAAGGCATCTCACATGTGATAATCATGTGTTCAAAGACTTGATCAGGGACCAGGTCTGAGACTGGTGTGTCAAGTTATAAGCCTCCTTTTATCACAAAACGTTAAATGTGATATGGTTTAGCTAAAGTTTGAAGCGTTGCTGAAAGCTAAGTTATTGGTAAAAACGCATAACTGAGATCGAAAACACTCTCAGTAAAATAAATAACTTCTGTAGAAAATGATTCTATTTGCACATTCCAGAAAAAGGGAGATTTTTAATTTGGCTTGATTGTTCTGTTTTCTTCTTTCTTTTCCTTCTTCGTCTTCTTCTCCTTCACTGACAAGACTTCTTTATTGCGCCTCATACCTTGATGAGCTTCACTGCAGTTGCACTTCGGTTGGATTTCATTTCGTCTGTGAAGAGGCTTTTACCCGCTCTGACGTTTTTACTTTGTTACTTCTTTCTCTTCAATTATTTAAAAAAAGTCCGGTTTCTGTCTTTGTGTTGTATGTCCATCTTTCTTTCTCAGCTGTTCTCTTCTTGCCTTGAATTGTTTTTTGTCTTTGCATTTCTTTCTTTCTTTGCCTAAGTGTATGTCTGCTTTCCCCGATTTCTGTCTTTCTTTTTGTCTTTTGTTTTGTTTGGTTTTGTTTTGTTTTTGTCCTTCACCACCATCACCCCCTTTTTTTTTATTGCCACTGCATTAATCTTTCTTTTTTTTTCCCCTTCCTTTTTCTGTATATTTTTGTTTATGTATATGCACATTTTTTTCTGAAGACTTTTTCCTAATTTTCTGCATGCCCTGATGTGTGTAATCTTTCTGTCTGCTTCATTTTGTCCCGTGTGTGATTTTTTTAAGTCTAAGTCTTTGTAAACCGAGATTTCTTTCGTCTCTGTCTTTCTTTCTTTCTTTCTTTTTGTTGTCATTTTTGCCAGTAGGAACACATTCAGGCTTTTTGATGGCTTCATTGTCCTAACTTTCTGTCAGGGTCAGTTAACTTGGCCAGTCATTCTCTCTCTCTCCCTCTCTCCCTCTCTGTCTCTTCTCTCTCTCTATCTCTTTGTCTCTCTCTCTCTCTCTTCCCCCCCCCCTCTCTCTCTCTCTCTGTCTCTGTCTTTCTCCCGACCTGTCTCTTTTTCTCTCTCTCTCTCTCTCACCCTCTTTTTTTCTGTCTCTCTGTCTCTGTTTCTGTCTATCTCGGTCTCTGTCTGTCTGTCTGTCTCTGTCTCTCTCTCTCTGTCTCTCTCTGCCTCTCTCTGTCTGTCTGCCTATCTGTCTATCTGTCTGTCTATCTGTCTGTCTCTCTCTCTGTCTCTGTCCCTCTGTCTCTGTGTCTGTCTCTGTCTGTCTGTCTGTCTCTCTGTCTCTCTGTTGTCTGTCTGTCTGTCTGTCTCTGTCTCTGTCTCTCTCTCTCTCTCTCTCTCTCTCTCTCTCTCTCTCTCCTCTCTCTCCTCCCCCCTCTCTCTGTCAACAGACAATTCTCATGTCAAAAAACCAGGACATAAGAAGTTCTTAATGAATGTTTATTTCTTCCAGTGGGGGGGCTAGTGTGATGTGAGTCATGAGCGTTGTCCCAGTAACCCTCTGACTCTGTCAACTGATCCCCCAGCTTCCTGCAGGAATCCTTTGGTCTCCTCAGCCTATCCACCGCTTCTTGCATAAACCCTTTTGACTTCCTTAACCTTCCTACCAGCTTCCATCAGTTCCATGCATGAACTCTTTGACTTCTTCTCAGTCCATCCGTCAGTTTCCTTGTAAACTCTTTTTTTTAGTTCTTCAGCCCATCCATCCATCATCTTCCAGCTGTGGAGCTTTTGACTCTTTGCTCAGGTCGTCCTCCAGGTTGTACGATTTTTCTTGCATGAAAGCGTTGGTTTTATCAAGCTATCCATGATGATGATGATGATGATGATGATCCATTATCTCCCTCTTTGGATCTTTTGACTACCTCAGCCCGTTCACAGCTTCCTGCATTAACCCTTTGACTTTGTCAGCCCGTCCACAGCTTCCTGCATTGACCCTTTGACTTTGTCAGCCCGTTCACAGCTTCCTGCATTGACCCTTTGACTTTGTCAGCCCGTCCACAGCTTCCTGCATTGACCCTTTGACTTTGTCAGCCCGTTCACAGCTTCCTGCATTAACCCTTTGACTTTGTCAGCCCGTCCACAAGCTTCCTGCATTAACCCTTTGACTTTCTCAACCCATCCAGAAGCTTCCTACATTAACCCTTTGACTACCTGAGCCTATCCAGCAGCTTCCTACATTAACCCTTTGACCTCAACCTATCCAGCAGCTTCCTACATTAACCCTTTGACTACCTGAGCCTATCCAGCAGCTTCCTACATTAACCCTTTGACCTCAACCTATCCAGCAGCTTCCTACATTAACCCTTTGACTACCTGAGCCTATCCAGCAGCTTCCTACATTAACTCTTTGACTACCTCAACCCATCCAGCAGCTTCCTACATTAACCCTTTGACTACCTGAGCCTATCCAGCAGCTTCCTACATTAATCCTTTGACTACCTCAGCCCATGCAGCAGCTTCCTGCATTAACTCTTTGACTTCTTGAGATTATCCACCAGCTTCCTTGTGGGAGTTTTGGAGTTTGGAGCTGGTTCAAGAGGGATTCGTCCACCTCGGACAATTCCATATACGCTCTGCCCAAATCTGCCAGCAGTCTGACAGACTCCCTGAGTCAAACGCAAAACCCCATGTGTTGGCAAGCTCTTGGTGTGGGAAGTTGGGGGGGGGGGGGGAGGACTTGTCAAACACTAAGCTGATACCACTAGAATGATGGGAACAGTAAGATTACCATCATCATCATCATCATCATCATCATCATCATCATCATATGCCCTGCCGCATGGCGTTGGCAATCATGGCCATCCATACGAATCTATCCCTTGTCGCCGCAAGTACATCTCCCACCCTCTCTGTCCTCAGCCACCTGCAAGTGCGTCCAATATTTTCTCCCTGGGTCTACCTGGTGTTCTAGTTCTCTCCAGCTTTCTTGTTGTGACCAGGTGCTCCAATTTCTCTGTCTTCATAATAAAAGGTCCTATAAATGTTGCTTGTCTTTTCCTGATCTTCTGTATTAGGATGGACAGTAAAATGGGCAGCGAAAAGGCCAGGTTTTAATGTTGTGGGTTGGGATTGAACTCGAGATACGAAAAGTCTTGAGTTCACGGCTTCAGCTTAATGACGACAAAACAGAAGCTATCCTCATTGGCACCCGTCAGAAACTTTCTCAGCTGCCTCCTCTTTCTCTCCCATTATGTAACACATCAGTCCCAATTTCTGATTCAGCTAAAAACCTTGGTGTCTGCATTGACTCTACCCTCTCCATGAACAACTTTGTTTCTCAAACTGCCAGATCCTGCTACTATCATCTCCATCGTATAAGGCTGATCAGGAAGTATCTCTCTGTCGAAACAACTGCAAAACTCGTTCTCTCCTTCATAATGTCTCGCATTGACTATTGCAATTCACTCCTGTCTGGTCTTCCTGCCTCCACCATTCACATCCTACAGCGCATTCAAAACAATGCTGCACGCCTTGTACTCAAAAAGAAAAAAGCTGACCACATATCTCCTCTCCTGGCACAACTTCACTGGCTCCCTGTATCAAAGCGCATACAGTACAAACTAGACACCATGTGCTACAAAAGCCTCAATAACGCAGCCCCCGATTACCTGTCAAGCCTACTTGAGATCTATCTTCCCTCACGTACCCTCCGCTCTGCCTCCGATCCTCTGACTTTTCGCTTTCCACGCACTAAGCTCAATACCTATGGTCCACGAGCCTTCTCTGTTTCTGGTCCACTCTCCTGGAACAAACTTCCTCTCTCAGTCCGTCAGCAACCTACTTTTGTCTCCTTCAAGTCCGCTCTCAAAACTCACCTTTTCTCCTCCGCATAAAATCCTAACCTCACTCAACCCCCCCCCCCCCTCTGCAGCCTGTCTCCGCTCGGAGGGAATCACATGGTTATAATATATAATTGTATATGCTATGCTCTCTATAATTTTCCATTGGTTTTATTCTTGCTTTTATTGCTTTTATTCTTTCTCCCCATTTATAGCCATGCGTGTGTGTGTGTGTGTGTGTGTGTGTGTGTGTGTGTGTGTGTGTGTGTGTGTGTGTGTGTGCGTGCGTGTGCGTGCGTGCGTGCGTGCGTGCTTGCGTGTGTGTCTGCTTCAGCGCTTAGATTTGATTTTATCAAGATTTTGCGCTATATAAATATTGTAATTATTAATTATATTATTATTATTAAAATAACCACCCAACCAACTTAAACTGCCCAAGGATTGAACCCGCATCCCCTGCTTTATGAACATGGGGTTCTAACGACTCAGGTAATGGTCCAAAATACCAGAAAGCTGGTGACAACTGCAGAAAGCCAATGGAAGCTGGTGAATAGGCTGAGGAACTCAAAGGGTTAATGTAATGGAATCACTTGGGTAATTTGGGAACTAATTTATTACCTCAGTTTGATAACTACAGATCTAGAATTAGCGAGAAACCGAAGTGGACGGTCTGTGCTGCCTCTCTCTCTCTCTCTCTCTCTCTCTCTCTCTCTCTCCTCTCTCTCCTCTCTCTCTCTCTCTCTCTCTCTCTCTCTCTCTCTCTCTCTCTCTCTCTCTCTTCACTTCTGTTATCCTCTGTCTCTCTTTAGGTCTTCTGTCTCTGTCCCCCTCTCTGTCTCTCTTCTGTCTCTGCCTTTGTCCCTCTCCGTCTTTGTCTCTGTCTCTATCTCTGGCTCTCTTTCTGTCTGTCTTTCTCTCTCTCTCTCTCTCTTTCTTTCTTTCCGCCTTCTCTCTCTCTCTCTTTCTTTCTTTCTTTCCGCCTTCTCTCTCTCTCTCTCTCTCTCTCTCTTTCTTTCTTTCTTTCCGCCTTCTCTCTCTCTCTCTCTCTCTCTCTCTCTCTTTCTTTCTTTCCGCCTTCTCTCTCTCTCTCTCTCTCTCTTTCTTTCTTTCCGCCTTCTCTCTCTCTCTCTCTCTCTCTCTCTCTCTCTCTCTCTCTCTCTCTCTCTCTCTCTCTCTCTCTCCTCCATCTTGATCATTATTCCCTCTAAATTTCTCTGTCATTCTGATGGCGTACAAAGAAACATATCGACAAAGAAACGAACTGACAAAGTGGGTCATTATGATAAAGGGAGGAAAGAGTGCGAGTGGACATTTTTCACGCACACACACACACACACACACACAAACACACACACACACAGAATTGCACGCACACACACACACACACACACACACACACACAGTG
This sequence comes from Monoplex corrugatus, assembly GCA_030674185.1. Lineage (NCBI taxonomy): Eukaryota > Metazoa > Mollusca > Gastropoda > Littorinimorpha > Ranellidae > Monoplex > Monoplex corrugatus. The sequence continues at coordinate 94,733,691 of CM060313.1, read as the reverse complement.
CACGCACGCACACATTCACACGCTCACATACTCACACACACATGCACACACGCACGCACACATATACGCGCACACACACACACGCACACACATACACACACACGCTCACACATACATATAAACACACAAGCAGTCAAACACTCACGCAGATATACACACACTCACTCTTGCGCTCACACATACGCACGCACACGCATACAGATATAAAATACATACATACATACATACATACATAAACACACACCACACATACACACACTACACACACAACACACACACACACACACAGACACACACAGACACACACACACACAACACACACACAACACACACACACACACACGCACAACACACACACACACACACAGAACACACACTCACACAACACACACACAAACACACACACACAGAACACACACTCACACAACACACACACAAACACACACACACACGCACAACACACACACAAACACGCACACACACACACAAACACACACACACACACACACACACACACACACACACACACACACACACACACACACACACACACATAGCAAAGTGTCTCTAGTGCAAGAATCTTACATAGCCAAAGGGGAAGGAAAAGAAAGGGAGGTAAAAAGTTTGTGACAAGACACATCACCACACGAGGAACTTCCGGCCGGCAAGTGCAACAGAAACTGCAATTAGGAAACTCCATCACCAGCACACGACAAGACACCGGGCATGTTAATATAGTGGTCAAGACGTCAGACTTCCAATCGGAAGGTCTGAGGTTCGATCCTCTCTGGGTACCTTCCTTTTCGTGGGTAAAGTGTGGATTTTTTTTTCCGATTTCCTTGGTCAACATATATGAAGACATTGATTTGGAGGCTGGGCTGGACCTTGTTGGTGCGCATTGTGTGGCTTACTGCCCGGAGTTTGTTATCCAGCAGCTTCCTACATTAACCCTTTGACTACCTGAGCCTTAGGTTTGTAAACAAGTTTCAAAAAAAATTTTAATCAATGTTGATCAACGTTAACCAGCAAACTCTTGTGTTCTTCCCATTTTTCTGTTTAGAGTTTCCTTACTTTTGAAATCTACCGCATATGTTACGAATGCAGCACTAACAAGACGAAAAATGTCAACAACAAAAAAAGGTTTGTAACACATGGACAGCCCTCCCCGAACCCCTTGCTTGTGAAATGACTATCGAGTGGCGTCGGGACCTTGGGAGATGATTGTCTGGAGAGTGGTGAGGCATCGGTGCTCTGGGTTCCATCCACACCCTCGTGGTGTTTGTTGTTAACCTACACCGCCTTCGTTTGAAATACGCACACAGAACGTTCAGTATGTACGTCAAAAATCGTGTAAAAGCATGTCAGTGTGCGGTGACATACGGGAAACCTGAAAACACCCAGCACGTTCACCTATCAAAGTCTGTGTGTGCAGAATGTGTAGCAATATACCACATGCGTACATGTAGTTTGGGCAAAAAAAACAACGTCATCATTTTGCACATGGGGAAAAGTCCGTTGTGGGCATGAGAATCAGTCTGACCCAGTCCGAACAAATATTTGTCTTCTCTTGTTCCTTCTTCTTCTTCTAGGACAGCTGGCTGGCTCTTTGGCTCTTTTAATGGATACGTAGACTCAAGATCTGATATCTGGAGTTCAATCCGCCCCACACACCCATCACCCACCCTCCACTCTAACCCTTGGCTACAGAAACATTGGCTTGTTCACTGCTCATTGTAGTGGAAAAACCACGTCGCCAAAGTACGACGCCAACTTTTTAATCCCCCACCCACCTTTAATCCTGTGTGCATGTTTTTTTTTTTGTTTGATTTTTAGAATTGATTTTTACCTATTGAATATATGGTTAGGGACTGCTCTTTAATTGCCATGGGATATTTAACTTGCACTAAGTGCATACTGCACACGGGACCTGGGTTTATTGTCTCATAGGAAAGACTATCACCCAGACCATTATTCATGGTCTAATGGAAGGGAGGAAGGGGTAAAATCCTGTCCGACTGGGACTAGAACCCAGGTGTCCGGCATCCAAAGTGGATGCTTTTTTCACTTCCTCCCACACTCTACAAGATGAAAAACAAAACAATGCAACGACAAAATCAACAGCGAGAAGAACAGAAGAGAAGATAAGTGATGTGATAAGTGATGGGTGATGTGATGGTGATGGTGATAATGATAGGGTGAGGTGGTGGTGGTGGT
>CM060313.1:94718977-94726477 GCA_030674185.1 Monoplex corrugatus | reverse complement strand
ACAATGCATAGAAAGGACGATGGTTGTTTGGGCATAACAAATGGTGTTTGGCATAAAGCAAATGGTTGTTGTTGGGTTCATAAAGCAAGATGGTTGTTTGGGCATAAAAGCAAGAATGGTTGTGTTGGGCAACATAAAGCAAGATGGTTGTTTGGGCATAAAGCAAGATGGTTTGGTAGTGGTTGGGCATAAAGCAAATGGTGTTTGGGCATAAGCAGTGGTTGTTTGGGCATAAAGCAAGATGGTTGTTTGGACATAAAGCAAGATGGTTGTTGGTCTGTTGTTGGGCATAAAGCAATGATAGGTGTGTTTGGGCATAAAGCAATGAGTTGGATTGGTTTTGGGTAACATAAAGCAAGATGAGGGGCTCCGTTACAAATGAAAAAAAAAGAAAAATATCAGTTCTTCGTCAGAAAAGATGTTCTTTTTATGTCTCGTATTTTATCGATATGTTGGTGTTCATTATGCAGAAAGCAGGCTGTGTGTTCATGATTCAAAAGAAGGGACCCATGTGAAATGAGCCATTGGGAAGAGGGCAAGACACTTCCATGATAACGAATGAAAGCGAATGGAAGAGAAAGTTTGTTTGTTTTTTAATCATCGCACTCAGGGAGGTTACCTTTGTGCTCACCTTTTTTTTTTTTCGTCCCATTTTCTACGCCATCATTAATGGCCACAGAAACGGGCTCATATGTTTTTACAATGCAATGATGATGTCGATGAAGATGATAATCATGATGCTATGGAGTTCCATCTGGGATTGAGACGCTTACTATAGTAATATATCCTGGCGTCAACCAGGCCCGAGACAAATAGACATCTGCGATTCTGGTTAGAAGATTTGAGCAATACCCTCAATGACGCATCCGTGAAGTGGATGATACTCGACTATGTGGTCCAGTCTTCCCAAATGAACCCATAGCATGGCCCAACTCTGGGTAGGAGCCGGTTAGAGCCGAACCCCCCCCCCCCCCCCACAATGATATATTTTTGTAGGGACTAATGGGGATTCGAACCCACAACCTTTCAGTCGGTAGTCTGTTGCGTTAACCACTACACCACGGCAACTGGTCAGGGGGAAATTACTTCGTCTGCAAAGGTGTTCATCTTTTAATGTCTGTACTTTTGTTAATATTTCAATCTTTTCTATTGTATAGATATCATAAGTGGACATGAATCAGAAAAGAAGAGATATCTTCTCAATATTTCTTGTAGAAAGAATGTGAGAAACTAAAACGATGACTCATGATAGCGAAAGTAATGGTTTAAACATATCTTCGTTTGCAAAGGCGTTCACCTTTTCTTTTTCTCATTTTATAGAAATTTAGGCATTTTAACGTAAAGCTAATGTGCATGAATCAAATAAAACTTATCTGCCTACATTTATCTTGTGGAGGGAAGTTTTAAAAAAAACTCAGTTACATTTGAGAGCGAAAATAGGACGGGAAGAGGTAGGGATGAAAGTTTCTTCTTCTGCTAAAATGTTTGCCTTTTTGTTGCTCCTAAATGATTATGTACTTGTGTGTCTCGATTGTAATGAAAAGGAGAAGTATATGCAGTATGAAGGAGCGATAATTGTGTCTTTGTACTAGTGTTTTTTCATGTCTTCGTTTTATTTCTATTTGTGCATTTACAAGGTACAGATTTAGGCCTTCACCAAGCCCTGGAGCACAAAATCAGTACTTGTGGGATTCGTTGTTTTAGAAACGATTTCTGTAAGACCAGACAAGATCCGAAATTCCAAGATAAGAAAAATGTGGGAGCAACACCCGTCTGCCATCGTATTCGTCAGCAGAGAATCAAGTGGTTTGGTCACCTGATCAGTATGCAACCCCAAAGGTGTCGGTGTCTTTTGGTTTCGTATGTTATTGGCACGTAGATGTTTTTATGTATAAATAGGAAGACAAGACAATTTGACAAAATTTAGGAGCCATCAAAGAAGTTTTACTTGGAATTTGTTGTTGTTTTGTTGTTTTCTTTGTTTGTGAATAGTTCTTTGTTTTGTGTGGTCATAGTTTTGCTTATTTGTTGGTTTTTTGTTTGTCTTTTGTTATGGAGAAATCAAGGAACTCCCTCGAAGATATATGAGAGCAAAAGAAAGGGAAAAGAATGTCTTTGTCCTTCAAAACTGTGTTCGCGGTGTGTTTTTAAGGGAAAGAGCAGATTTGAATTTAGATGTTGTTGTAAAGACTGAAGATCAGTATGTGAGACAAAGCTGCACCGAAAATGCTTTCATCTGTCATGATGTCTGCCTTGAGTGGTTCTTATCTTTATTGCTATCATAAGTCACTTATGCTGAATGTGAAAAATGGATATTTGCGTGTGCGTAACCCAGACTAATCTAAAATGACTTTCTTGGGGAAAAGTCGAGAAAATCATATTATGACATATTTAAGCGAAAAAAATTATGATAGCTTCGTCTGCGAAAGTGTTCGTCTTGTTATGTCTCTTATTTTACTAATGTTTATGTGCTTTTTCATTCAAAGACAGAGGTCCATAATCGTGTGTACATAAATCAGTACTGAAATAGAATGGATCCACTTCAAATGGATCTTGTGGGAGAAGTCAAGGAACTCACACGATGACGAACAAAAGACAGAGGAAGGAGGAAATAAAAATGTATCCGTCTGCAAATGTAGTCGCCTTGTTTCCCGTGGCTTATGTTATTGCTGTTTAGGTGTTTGTAATGTAGAGTCAGGAGAGTTGTCTTTCCATAAATCACGCAGACAAGAGAAGGGATTCACTTGGAATGGTTCTTCTGGGGAGAGAGAGCGTGGAACTTTTACGATGATGTATGGAGAACGAACAGAAGGAGAAATGAAACTGTCTCCATCTGTTCAGATGTTTGTCTCTTGTTGTATTATTTGTTTTAGGCATTAATAATATAGAAAGTGGATAGATTGTGTTGTGACAGGGAAAACAAATCTACAAAAGCGCATTGTCCGCGAAGATGTACTTCTTTTCATGTCGGTTTTTGTTTTCGTTTAGAGCGTTCAATCCAGAGATGTTATGACTTTCTAAGTGTATCAATCAAGGAGATACTGCAAGCAATTCATCTGAATACAGTCAGGTTGAGCATATTCTTTTGGGGTGGAGAGTTGGACGAACAAAACAGGAGAAACAGCAGAGGCATTACTACTACTACTACTACTACTACTACTAGTAGTAGTAGTAGTAGTAGTAGTAGTAGTAGTAGTAGTAGTAGTAGTAGTAGTGATTTTAATTTTAGTATTTCCAAACGTTTCCCTGCTTGGAATTAATCCAATATGCACTGACACCACAAATGTCATGTGATGGAGAAGATCCAATATGATCTCTGTGTTTCTGTATGACCCTCTTCTTTCTTTCTTTTTCTGTATCTACCTGTTTGTTTATATTCGTCTTTCTCTGTCTCTGTTTGTGTCTATGTGTGTGTGTCTGTCTGTCTCTCGCACTATATCATTCTCCTTCTGCTATCCATTTTTTCCCCTTCTCTTTCTCCACCCATCTCTCTCTCTCTCCCTCTTTCTCTCTCTTTCTCTCTTTCTCTCTCCACTCTCCCCCTCTCTATCTCTCTCTGTCTTTCTGTATCTCTGTCTGTGTTTCTGTGTGTCTGTGTGTCTCTGTCTCTCTCTTTAGGTCTCTGCCTCTCTCTCTCTCTGTGTCTCTGTCTCTCTGTCTCTCTGTCTGTCTCTCTTTCTCTCTCTCTCTCTCTCTCTCTCTCTCTTTCTCTCTCTCTCTGTATCTTAATACACACTTAAATCTCCCCCTCTCACTCTAAGCCAGACACTCGCAAACACACACACACACACACACACACACACACACACACACACACACACACACACACACACACACACACACACACACACACACACGTACACACTAATTGCTATTTTCCTACATGCATCTCTCATTCTATCTCAAACAACAAACGATGTTACTCTTTGCCTTGATTTCGTGATGTATTATGTTTTAAATTATTCATATGCATATGTTGACGTATTTCCTGATCAATATTTCAAGTTCTAAGTTGATATGTAAACTAGCAATGCATGTTTGAAAAATGGCTAATGGATAATAAAAGTTTTACCGTTGGATAAGAGCTCCAACTGGATTCGGACCAGGAGGAACAAAATGTGAACTGCATGCGGCTTAAGATCCCCCTATATGTTGCTGGTGACTGAGAGCCATGTGGTTAAGACATCCGTCACAAGGGTTACTTTGTTTTGGAAAAGCTGACCACCTAGGTTGCGCGGGTTCGATTCTAGGGCGAGAGCAAATTTCTAAAAAAAAAAAAAAAGATAAAATTTTTAAAAAAAGGCGACAGCAGAGGGACATCCAGGAGTCATTACCTGAATGCGGCCCGTCACTCTTGGAATGTCAGGAGTTAAGGGCCGAAACACTTGCTTGACGGGGGTTTCTTCTTTGAGGACCTCTCCCCCGAGTGTCTTACTACTTGGAACTGTCTGTACCCGTGTCACCACGCGCACTCTACGAATCTCCGTCTTCACATGTATCAGCCTCAGGCGCACAAAGACTGACATATTTATTTTATATTTAGGGTGATATATAAGCCTGTCTCTGTACATACATTTGTATCAGACATTTATACCGGCAGCTCTTTCGTCAATAAATGCCACTTCTCTCCTCTTCTCGCCCCCCCCCCCCCCCCCCCACCTCAACTCCCAGTTTTTTTAATGCTTCCTTTACTTTCTTCTGTTTATTCGTTTGCATGTTTGTAATTTATGTTTTTAAAATGCATTGTCATTTTGTTTAGGTCATTTATTCGTTTGCATGTTTGTTTTTTTTTTTTACAATGCATTGTCTTTTTGTATAGGTTATTTTTTACAGTAATACATTTGTGACCTCCTACCACGAAATCAGTCTTAACTCGCAGTCAGTCGAGCAACACTAGGAGCTGAAAAGGTGACTGAGGGTCTGTCTGGGGTGTTTTGACTTTTTCTCAAAATTAATTTCTGTAGACTATAATCAATCCCCCACAGAAATATTTTTCTTGAAAAAATGTTATTAATCAATTTAAATCGGTATTTTAATGCACTGATCGCAGCAGAAAGAACGCAATTTCCTACCAAAAGTACCTATTTTTGTCTCTTATTATGAACCGTAACCTGTACAGTACCCGCACATGTAATATACTGATGGAAAGCTTTTTGGTGCACCTTTCAGATAATGACAGCGAAAATTAGAAACAAACTGGGTCAAAGCCACCAAATAAAGAAATTTAAGGAAAATATGTAGGAGAGCACACAAAAACTTTAGAGGCCGTTTTTTCAAAATGGCCGTCATACAACTTAATGACTATAAAAATACATAACTTCTACGTTTTTTTTTTAGCACAAGCTTTATTCAAGTACCAAAATAATCAGCAGAATGTATACTTTCCAGTGATATGTATATCTCAAAATGCCCAAAATTCTATTTAAGACCGATTTCGTGGTGGGGGTCACATTTCTCTTTTATATGCATATTCTTGTGTTATATATGAGTAGAGCAGCAAGGATTTAACTGAAAGATAAATCCATGGGACCTTATGCTAGGATTCTGGCCTAGTAAAGTGTTTCGAAGTTTAAAGTTTGAAGTTCACCTGTAGCTCTTTCTGTCTGTCTCTTGATTGCTGTCTGTTTGTCTGTGTTTGTCTGTCACTATATCTCTCCGTCTGTCTGTCTGTCTGTGTTTGTCTGTCACTATATCTCTCCGTCTGTCTGTCTGTCTGTGTTTGTCTGTCACTATATCTCTCCGTCTGTCTGTCACTATATCTCTCCGTCTGTCTGTTTGTGTTTGTCACTATATCTCTCCGTCTGTCTGTCTGTGTTTGTCTGTCACTATATCTCTCCGTCTGTCTGTTTGTGCTTGTCTGTCACTCTATCTCTCCGTCTGTCTGTTTGTCTGTGTTTGTCACTATATCTCTCCGTCTGTTTGTCTGTGCTTGTGTGTCACTATATCTCTCCGTCTATCTGTCAGTATTTGTCTGTGTTTGTCACTATATCTCTCTGTCTGTCTGTGTTTGTCACTATATCTCTCCGTCTATCTGTCAGTATTTGTCTGTGTTTGTCTGTCACTCTATCTCTCCGTCTGTCTGTTTGTCTGTGTTTGTCTATCACTATATCTCTCCGTCTGTCTGTTTGTCTTTGTTTGTCTGTCACTATATCTCTCCGTCTGTCTGTCTGTGTTTGTCTGTCACTATATCTCTCCGTCTGTCTGTCTGTGTTTGTCTGTCACTCTATCTCTCCGTCTGTCTGTCTGTGTTTGTCTGTCACTATATCTCTCCGTCTGTCTGTTTGTCTGTGTTTGTCTGTCACTATATCTCTCCGTCTGTCTGTCTGTGTTTGTCTGTCACTATATCTCTCCGTCTGTCTGTCTGTGTTTGTCTGTCACTATATCTCTCCGTCTGTCTGTCTGTGTTTGTCTGTCACTATATCTCTCCCATCTGTCTGTTTGTCTGTGTTTGTCTGTCACTCTATCTCTCCGTCTGTCTGTCTGTGTTTGTCTGTCGATATATCTCTCCGTCTGTCTGTCTGTGTTTGTCTGTCACTCTATCTCTCCGTCTGTCTGTCTGTGTTTGTCTGTCACTCTATCTCTCCGTCTGTCTGTTTGTCTGTGTTTGTCTGTCACTCTATCTCTCTGTCTGTCTGTTTGTCTATGTTTGTCTGTCACTGTATCTCTCCGTCTGTCTGTCTGTCTGTGTTTGTCTGTCACTGTATCTCTCCGTCTGTCTGTTTGTCTGTGTTTGTCTGTCACTGTATCTCTCCGTCTGTCTGTCTGTGTTTGTCTGTCACTATATCTCTCCGTCTGTCTGTCTGTGTTTGTCTGTCACTATATCTCTCCGTCTGTCTGTTTGTCTGTGTTTGTCTGTCACTATATCTCTCCGTCTGTCTGTTTGTCTGTGTTTGTCTGTCACTGTATCTCTCCGTCTGTCTGTTTGTCTGTGTTTGTCTGTCACTGTATCTCTCCGTCTGTCTGTCTGTCTGTGTTTGTCTGTCACTATATCTCTCCGTCTGTCTGTTTGTCTGTGTTTGTCTGTCACTATATCTCTCTGTCTATCTGTTTGTCTGTGCTTGTCTGTCACTGTATCTCTCCGTCTGTCTGTTTGTCTGTGTTTGTCTGTCACTATATCTCTCAGTCTGTCTGTTTGTCTGTGCTTGTCTGTCACTATATCTCTCTGTCTGTCTGTTTGTCTGCCTTCCTGTTCATCAGCCCCTTTCCAGTCCTTGTGTCCCAGGGTTCGCTGATGGGCCTTGTTCCGTTTGTCTGTCTGGTCTGTCTGTCTGTCTGTCTGTCTGTTTGTCTCTAGGTCTGTCTGTCTTTCTGTTTGTATATTTGTCTATTTGTTCAAAATTTTGTTCTTCAACCCCATTCCATTCTGTATGTCCCAGTGTTTACTCGTTGTCTTTATTTCATTTGTTTGTCTGTCTGTCTGCCTGTCTGTCTGTCTGTCTCTCTGTCTGTCTGTCTGTCTGTCTGTCTGTCTCTCTGTCTGTCTGTCTGTTCCTCGAACCT
>CM060313.1:94706477-94708977 GCA_030674185.1 Monoplex corrugatus | reverse complement strand
AAACGGCGATGAACACAGATGGGGAGGCTGGGGTATGGGGTGTGCTTATCATCATCATCATCAGGTGCCCTGCCGCATGGCGTTGGCGACCATGGACTTCCAACCATCTCTATCTCTCGTTGCACCCAGCATCTCCCCCACCCTCTTCATCCCCAGCCACTCTGCAAGTCCGTCCAGCATTCTCTCCCTGGGTCTACCTGGTGCTCTCTTTCCCTCCAGCTTTCCCGTTGTGACCAGGTGCTCCAAATCCCCCTTCCTCATAAAATGACCTATAAATGTTGCTTGTCTTTTCCTAATCTTCCTTATGAGTGATCTATTTGTGTCTGCCTCCATCAAGACTGTCTCGTTTGTTTTCTTTGCTGTCCATGGAACTCAACATTCTTCTGAGAAACCATATCTCGGCTGCTTCAATCCTGCTCTGACTTTGCTTGCTGACTGTCCACGCCTCGCATCCGTACAACAGTATTGGTTCTATATAACATTCAAGGACTCTCTGATGTTAATTGATAGGCATTTGTTGGTAAGAATGCTTGTCATCTTCTTGAATGCTGTTTTGGCTTGGCCGACGTGTGCTTATACTTTCTCAAAAGGTCTCATAACCCAATGACAGGTCTGTCTAGGCGAGTCAGGAGCGCCTAAAAAACAACTCCTACCATCACATCAAAGTCCTGTTAAAGCAGGGGACGGATGGATTCAGAAGGCGACCAACACAGATAATTAGGTAACGGCAACGGCTTATGTCACCACAGCTGTGGGCAGAGGATGCCCAAAAGGAACAATGGCCAGAGCCTCCACACAGCATGTACACTGCCACTCCAGAAGGCAGTGACAAACCACTGGTTATATTCCTGTCAAAAACCATCTCAGAAACTTGTGATGTCAAGCGTGGCTCCTACCGCCTATCCCGACCAGGGAGAGAGATGAGATGATGATTCAAGATATTTCTGGCAACAGTACACAGTTGTGTTTGTCAGTGTTTCAAATAGCCTGATCTACAATTTAGATAGGAAGGTTACAGAGGTCAGGTTACAGAGGTCAAACAAAGCGAAAATAGGCAGTCAGTGATTTTGTCCATGTTCTTGCACGAATTCCACCATTTTATGATTATGTATTTTACCTATTAAGATTTGACAATCATGAAAGTTTGAAATGAGTATTGTTGGCGCAGAGGAAGAGCACTCACTTACTAGTCTGCCTGCGTGAGTTTGCTTTAGTCCAAATCATGCCCAAGAAACTTTATACATTTTATGTGTGCGTCCTCCAGTCTGCTAGATGTGAATGAGTACTTGAATGCAGGCTCCAGTCTACTAAATGTGAATAAGTACATGAATGTGCAGGCTCCAGTCTACCAGGTGTGAATGAGTACATGAATTGCAGCCTCCAGTAGACTAGATGTGAATGAATACATGAATTGCAGCCTCCAGTAGACTAGATGTGAATGAGTACATGAATTGCAGCCTCCAGTATACTAGATGTGAATGAGTACATGAATTGCAGCCTCCAGTGTACCAGAAGTGCAGCCTCCAGTGTACCAGAAGAGCAGCCTTCAGTCTACCAGAAGTGCAGCCTCCAATCTACCAGAAGTGCAGCCTCCAGTCTACCAGACATGCAGCCACCAATCTACCAGAAGTGCAGCCACCAATCTACCAGAAGTGCAGCCACCAATCTACCAGAAGTGCAGCCACCAATCTACCAGAAGTGCAGCCACCAATCTACCAGAAGTGCAGCCTCCAGTCTACCAGAAGTGCAGCCACCAATCTACCAGAAGTGCAGCCTCCAGTGTACCAGAAGTGCAGCCTCCAATCTACCAGAAGTGCAGCCTTCAGTTTACCAGAAGTGCAGCCTCCAATCTACCAGAAGTGCAGCCTCCAAACTACTAGAAGTGCAACCTCCAATCTACCAGAAGTGCAGCCTCCAGTGTACCAGAAGTGCAGCCTCCAATCTACCAGAAGTGCAACCTCCAGTTAACCAGAAGTGCAGCCTCCAGTCTACCAGACATGCAGCCACTAATCTACCAGAAGTGCAGCCTCCAGTGTACCAGAAGTGCGGTCTCCAGTCTACCAGATATGAATATGTACCTGGCTTTCCTCAGAGTTAGGAAAGGTGAAACACCGAGGGGGAGGAGATGGGCACTGCCATCATAATGCTGGCAGTCTTAAAGGCTGAGGTCTCTTAACCACCTCACTTCCTTACCACCTTACCGTTATGGACATCCTTTACCTTTTGAAATGAGCATAGCTTGTTGTTCAAAAATGTCTTCCCATTGCGCCCCAAATGTTTGACAATGTTTTAAAAGGAGATAAATGTGATGGTCTGACAGTCTGCACCCCCCACCCCCCACCCTTGTTGCAGTCTCACCTCAGAATACGTGTATAAAAATAAGCAGAAAGATAAGGACTTTATGGAGCCACCAAATCAAGTTATAATGCATGTACTCGTTAAACCGACAGGATGCCGTGCATAGATATCAAGTTGTAACGCATGTGTTCATTAAAATGAC
>CM060313.1:94693977-94701477 GCA_030674185.1 Monoplex corrugatus | reverse complement strand
GAGCCTGGACTGTCAGTCTTTTTACGTTATGAATCTCTACCATTATCTTCTGCCTCAACAAAACGTCATGGAAGTCTTCTATTGTTTCCTTCACTACGTTTTGATAATTCATTCCTTGTTGTCTTTTGTATATGCTTGGCACAAACTATTTGGCCGAAAAATTGCGCCTGTCTTTTTTTGTTGTTGTTATTATTAAGTATGCGTTCATTCTATTGTTCAATGTTATCAAATTCGAAGCAACCTTCAGCAGCAGCTGATGTTTTGTCTATGGCTCGCTTAGTCATCATGTCCTCAATCACATTACTGTCTGTGCCACACATGTATCTGATTATATTAACTTCCATTTCTTTAAATTCATTCAGTGGATTGCGTTTACTATTTAAAGGGCTGACACAAAGCATGTCATTCGTTCAAGAAAGTGTCACTCAAGTTATATATCACAAATGTTGTCACGTTGTCACTGGTGTTGCTAGGTTCTTTGGAGATGTGGAAAAGTGTTGGTAACTGCTGTAGGTTCATTCAGATAACCAAGCTGCTCTGTATGTTTCTGTTGTAAGAATCGTTCAAAGTTGTGTGTGTGTGTGTGTGTGTGTGTGTGTGTGTGTGTGTGTGTGTGTGTGTGTGTGTGTGTGTGTGTGTGTGTGTGTGTGTGTGTGTGTGTGTGTGTGTGTGTGTGTATGTGATCACGCTAAACTTATGCTGTGTGTTCTTCAGTCCAAATGATGTTGACAGAGAGAAAAGCTAGAGATAGAAAAACGAAGAGGAAACAGAGACAAAGAAACAGGGAAAGGCATTATTATTCTAACTTACCGAATAAAGATGACGAAAGAAGCACAGACAAACTGAGCTCTTACTGTTTTTTTCTTCACTTACAGATCCTATATTCCATTATCTAATTCACATTTTGAGTACAGACTGCCGACAATAGCTAAACTGTTGGATAATTAACAGCACAACAAGTACTAGAACAAGCCAACAAATACAGATGGAAGTCTGCTGGTTGCCAGCTCTTCTTTGTCGACATTTCACATGCTTCCGACATGTACCATCTAATCGGAATGCTGCCTGACCTGCACACATATGTGAACAAATAAACAGTCACCCCTCTGTTTATTTGTCCACACACATATCAACTAGTGCGCTATTCTCTACCTCAGTTTTGTTCTGCTGGCTTCTGTTTTTGTTTTGTTTTGTTTTTTCTTTGCTTCAGAATGCAGAAAAGACTTGTATTGCCGCTGCCATCCCCATCCTACTGTTTTTATCATCTGTTCCTATCAACCAATGTCCTTTTGCGTCACTTCACCATTCCCTCCAGACACTGTCAGCCCTTCTGCTCTGGCCTTGTCTCTATCTGACTGTCTTTTTTGCTGTTTCTTTTTGCCTTCGTTTCTTTTCTCTTAGTTCTATCTCCCTCTAAGCCCAGCTGATATGCACATCAATGTTTTAGCTTTTTTTAAGGCTAACTGTTACTTGAACGATTGTTCTGAGGTCTGCAACTGTGTGTGGATCGTACAATGACAGCCTAAGTTCTTCATTGTTATGCATGATGTTTTAGTGAGTGGATTAAGTCTTCATCTCCATTCATGTTGTGTGCAAAAGCACCTTCATCCGCTGTGTGTCTGTAACAGTACTCTGCGCCTTCATTTGATGTGTATCAGAGATTGAACTATCCTTTGGGTATAGCCGTAATCTTTCCAGCATTCACCGGAATACTTTGGATGTGCTTTGGGAGAAAAATTCTTGTTGGAATGTAGTTGCTGTAGTTTACTCAGATGGCGTGTGCCAGCTCCATAAAGGCTTTTCTAGTATCTCCTCTGGTTTACATTAGATGATTGTCAAGTCTTCTGTGGACGTATACATTGTAGTTGTTTATGCATAGTCCTGATAACAAGAGACGTGCAGTATAAACTATTACATTGGCCTAAGACCTTATTTGATATACTCCTTGTGTGAACAAGTTTTCAAGATTTTGGTAGTGAGAAGAATTTATGTCTATGCTTATGGCATCTGCCATAATCATGTTGGATTCTTCCATCACATGACATTTGTTGTTTTCGTGCTTACTGAATCATTCAAGTGCTATAACGTTATCTTGAGAAGGCTGAAACTGATACCCTAAACATCATGGTATGGCTTGCAATGAGTAGCTGAAAATAAGGGATAAAATTAATGTGTATTGTCTTCAGTGTATATAGATTAATGCCCACATTGATACTTGGGGAAATGAATGCTGACAAAGCACAAGCAGTATGGTTAGGAAATAAAAAGGGTCAATATTTAAATACAAGCAGCCATCTGAATATACACTGGAATCCCAAAAGATTTAGAATCTTAGGTGTGTTGATTATAAATACGTAAAAGATGAAGAAAAAAATTATTCTGAAAAAAAATTGCTAGAAACATTTACTTAACATTTGGATGAAAAGAAGTATAACACATTTCGAAGAGCTGCAGTATCAGAATTTCATATCTTATCCAAACTACCCACTTACCCACCTGGCTGCCACGCCCATATGTTATATAGTATTGACCTCCCATACAGCAGATGATATGTATTGATATCACACTACTCTTCGACAGCAGAACATCACCACAATGCGGTGCTACCTTTCTTCTATGTATTCATCTGTTTACATATTGAAATGGATCTGTCTATAGAATTTTGCCAGGGACGATGTCTTTGCAGCCATGGAATCTTTCATCAACACGAAGTGCATGCTATGCGTGGAACATTGGGTTGTCGTTTCATCTGAAAGTATGACGTTCAGACACATAATGTTTCAGTGTCTAGTGAAGGGCGGCAGGAAAACATCCTCGTCTTGACGTGTGGTAGAACTTGGGCTTCCTGCGATATATGTGGCTGCTTTAGCCAATAGGCCACCCACTTCTCTCTACTTAAGATGGGGGGAGGAGGAAAGAAGAAACGCTTTCTCAAAGACAGCCTTTCATCATCGTATTTATTATAACTTTTTTTTTTCTTTTGGTAACAGTCAGCTGTGTATATCAATATGCGTGAAGTCTGATATAACATCAAAGAGGTGTCGTCATTTTTGTTTATGGTTGTTGTGAAGAAGAAGAAGAAGAAGAAGAAGAAGAAGAAGAAGAAGAAGAGAAGAAGAAAAAGAAAAAGTGATGAAGATGATGATGACGATGATGATGACGATGATGACGATGATGACGATGATGATGCTATGTGTGAGTGTGTGTGTGTTGTGTGTGTGTGTGTGTGTGTGTGTGTGTGTGTGTGTGTGTGTGTGTGTGTGTGTGTGTGTGTGTTGTGTTGTGTTGTGTTGTGTTGTGTGTATGTGTGTGTACATGTGTGTGTGTGGTGTGTATATATATATATATATATATATGTGTGTGTGTGTGTGTGTGTGTGTGTGTGTGTGTGTGTGTGTGTGTGTGTGTGTGTATGCGCGCACCCGCACCTGCACGTGCGTGTGTCTTGTCTGTGTATACTACTCAAAAACAAACAAGAACGAAAATAAGGAGAAAAAAAAGAAAGAAAATAGCTTACTATCGCTGTGGAACATATCTCATCATTTATCTTCTGTATTTTCTGATGCCCTGATGAAGGACCCCGCTTACGCCAATTACATGACAGTTGGTTTTTCCCTGTAGGAAAGCAGTCTGGATTTTCCTGTAAAAATACAGCAAGCCTTTGAACTTGGAATATAACAAAACACTACATAAACATTGCTTAGTGCCTGCAAGTATAGAGAGAAAAGGAGAGATAGACGCACAGAGAGAGAGACAGAGGAACAAAGAGACAGACAGAGACATTATTATTTCAACATATTAAATTGAGACGTTAGAACGAAGCCATTAACTAAACATGTCCTTCTTGCTCTTTTTTTTTTCACTTATGAAAAATGCTTATTCCATTATCTAACTCACATTGCGTATTTGGAGTGCAGACTGCAGACGATAACCAAATTATTGGATAATTAACAGCAAAACAAGCACAGGAGCGAGCCAACAAACACAGATGGGAGTCTGCTGGTTGTCAGCTCTTGTTTGTTGACATTTCACATGCCTCAGACGTGTACCGCCTAATCGGAGCGGATCCCTGCGCCAACTTGCGCGAACAATAAATGGATCCCCGCATTGTTTATTTGTCTGCACAAATATCAACCAGTGTTCTCTGCCCCACCCCTGCTTTGTCCCTGGAACCTGGCTTCTGTTGTGTTATTGCTTCAGAATGGGGGGGGGGTGGAGGGATGGGGGAGAGGAGGGGGGGAGAGAAGACTGCCCTTACCAGTCCCTGTGCCTTTCTTCTTATCATCTTTTTCCTATCCAGTGGTGTCTTTTTGCCCCATTCTACCTCAATATCTCCATCCCTTGCCAAACCGTTTCTGTTCGATGCTTGTCTCTGTCTGTATGTATGGCTGTTTGGCTGTTTGGCTGTTTGGCTTTTTGGCTGTTTGGCTAGCTGGGTCTGTCTCAGCTTCCATCTCTGTCTGTATCTCTGTCTCTGTGCCTCTCTGTGACTTTCTCTATCTTTTGTATTCTCTCTCTCTCTCTCTTTTTTTTCTTTCTTTCTTTCTTTCTTTCTTTCTGTTTCTGTCTCTCTCTCACTCTCTCTCTCTCTCTTTCTTTCTTTCTCTCTTTATCTCTCTCTCTCTCTCTCTCTCTCTCTCTCTCCCCTCTCTCTCTGTCTGTCTGTCTCACTCATTCGCCCTTTCTCTC
Source organism: Monoplex corrugatus (assembly GCA_030674185.1). Classification (NCBI taxonomy): domain Eukaryota; kingdom Metazoa; phylum Mollusca; class Gastropoda; order Littorinimorpha; family Ranellidae; genus Monoplex; species Monoplex corrugatus. The sequence goes on along the minus strand of CM060313.1, from coordinate 94,696,788 downwards.
TCTCTATCTCCCCCTCTCTCTCTGTCTCCCTCTCCTCTCTCCTCTCTCTCTCTCCTCTCTCTTCCCCTCTCTCTGTCTCTCTCTCTCTACCCCCCCTCTCTCTCTCCCTTTTCTCTTTTGCTCCTGGGCATGTTACCATATAACCTAATGACAGGGATAACCGCTATTTCAAGAATGACTGTTCTGAGGTCACTAACCCTGTTGCAGCTTTTAACAATGGGACCCATAGTTTTGTATCATCGATATACATGATATTATAGTCAGTGAATTATGTCTCCATCTCTGTTCATTGTGGATATGACAAGAGGTTCGTTTAGTGTATGTATCAAACATCGAGATCCCGTGGATGTTTCAGTAATCTCTTCTGGCATTCAGAGGAATACTTTTGATGTGCTTTGGGAATAACAATACTTGTTGGAATGTAGTTACCATATCTTTACTAATGTCATCTGTTGGCTCGTGCAGCCAGCATAGAGGATGTTCTGCTATCTCCTGTGGTTAGCATTAAGCGATTGTCAAAAGTATGTAGTTGATGCATACTGCTGATCGCATGATATGTACAGCATGCGCTGTTACAATAGCCACACATCCCATAATAGCCACGCATCCCATAATAACCACACATCCCATTTTGTATACTTCACTTGTTTTCAAGACTTTGGAAGTGAGTTTGTGTGCAGGCTTATGGTTTTGTGGTGTCAAGATTGTTTGGATCCTTCTGTCACAATGGTTTCGTGGTGTCAAGATTGTTTGGATCCTTCTATCACAATGGTTTTGTGGTGTCAAGATTGTTTGGATCATTCTGTCACAATGGTTTCGTGGTGTCAAGATTGTTTGGATCCTTCTATCACAATGGTTTTGTGGTATGGAGATTGTTTGGATCCTTCTGTCACAATGGTTTTGTGGTATGGAGATTGTTTGGATCCTTCTATCACAATGGTTTTGTGGTGTCGAGATTGTTTGGATCCTTCTATCACAATGGTTTTGTGGTTTGCAAAATTGTTTGGGTCCTTCTATCACAATGGTTTTGTGGTATGGAGATTGTTTGGATTCTTCTATCACAATGGTTTTGTGGTAGAGATTGTTTGGATCCTTCTATCACAATGGTTTTGTGGTGTCAAGGTTGTTTGGATCCTTCTATCACAATGGTTTTGTGGTGTCAAGATTGTTTGGATCCTTCTATCACAATGGTTTTGTGGTGTCAAGATTGTTTGGATCCTTCTATCACAATGGTTTCGTGGTGTCAAGATTGTTTGGATCCTTCTATCACAATGGTTTTGTGGTAGGAGATTGTTTGGATCCTTCTGTCACAATGGTTTTGTGGTGTCAAAATTGTTTGGATCCTTCTATCACAATGGTTTTGTGGTGTCAAAATTGTTTGGGTCCTTCTATCACAATGGTTTTGTGGTATGGAGATTGTTTGGATTCTTCTATCACAATGGTTTTGTGGTATGGAGATTGTTTGGATCCTTCTATCACAATGGTTTTGTGGTGTCGAGATTGTTTGGGTCCTTCTATCACAATGGTTTTGTGGTGTGGAGATTGTTTGGATCCTTCTATCACAATGGTTTTGTGGTGTCGAGATTGTTTGGGTCCTTCTGTCACAATGGTTTTGTGGTGTCAAGATTGTTTGGGTCCTTCTATCACAATGGTTTTGTGGTGTCAGATTGTTTGGATCCTTCTGTCACAATGGTTTTGTGATGTCAAGATTGTTTGGATCCTTCTATCACAATGGTTTTGTGGTGTCAAGATTGTTTGGATCCTTCTTCACAATGGTTTTGTGGTATGGAGATTGTTTGGATCTTTCTATCACAATGGTTTTGTGGTGTCAAGATTGTTTGGGTCCTTCTATCACAATGTTTTGTGGTGTGGAGATTGTTTGGATCTTCTATCACAATGGTTTGTGGTGGGTAGATTGTTTGGATCCTTCTATCACAATGGTTTGTGGTGTCAAGTTGTTTGGATCCTTCTATCACAATGGTTTGTGGTGGGAGATTGTTTGGATCCTTCTATCACAATGGTTTTGTGGTGTCGGTTGTTTGGATCCTTCTATCACAATGGTTTTGTGGTGTGGAGATTGTTTGGGTCCTTCTATCACAATGGTTTTGTGGTGTGGAGATTGTTTGGATCCTTCTATCACAATGGTTTTGTGGTGTGGAGATTGTTTGGTCCTTCTATCACAATGGTTTTGTGGTGTGGAGATTGTTTGGATCCTTCTATCACAATGGTTTTGTGGTGTGGAGATTGTTTGGATCCTTCTATCACAATGGTTTTGTGGTGTGGAGATTGTTTGGATCCTCCTATCACAATGGTTTTGTGGTATGGAGATTGTTTGGGTCCTTCTATCACAATGGTTTCGTGGTGTCAAGGTTGTTTGGATCCTTCTATCACATGGCATTTGTTATATTAATGAATATGGACTCGTCCATATGTCTTGAGCAAACTTTCTTGAGAAAACTTAAATGTCTTGAGCAAACTTTCTTGAGAAAACTTAAATGTCTTGAGCAAACTTTCTTGAGAAAACTTAAATGTCTTGAGCAAACTTTCTTGAGAAAACTTAAATGTCTTGAGCAAACGTTCTTGAGAAAACTTAACTTGGAGCACTGTACATCCTATTTTGTATGCATTGGGGAGCTGAGGATAAGGATAAATGTGTGTTTTAGTTGGTGTATGTGTAGTGCTGTGTCCATAGTGATACTTCAGAAGATAACTTGAAGTTGTACTATGGAATGCATAAGACAGTGGATGCACAATCTTCCTTAACGATAGTTGGGGACTACTTCTGTGTGCTTTAGATGATAACCAAAATTT
>CM060313.1:94676477-94683977 GCA_030674185.1 Monoplex corrugatus | reverse complement strand
ATGAAGTAAGTTAGCAGAAAATGGGTTGATTGTAGGCTTACAGTTCAGTCAAAGATTCTGTTTGGGTAGGACTGAAATTTGTTAAAGGGACTGAATCTACTTGGACAGTTCAGAACTATCTCCACAACTTATTTTTAAATTTCTAGCGAAATAGGCACCTTAAGGCGTAAGAAGCTTGGAAATGATCGTTGGTTAATGGTGAGGTATAGTTGCTCTGGATCCCATCCAGTACTCTCGGGTGTTTCTTTGTTAAATGTACCACTGTACTGTCAGTTATCTTCCCTTGTACCACTGTGAAGAAAAGTGTGGGAGCGAGATGCTGCAAGAATGGAGTAGTGAAGACTGAAGAGTCGGGGAAAAGACAAAAGAGCCAACAGATCAGTTGATCGAGTTTTCTCCCCTAATACAAAATCATTCCATTAGTGGCCGAAACTTGAGATCACATGGATGCAGTGCATGTGGTTCTTTCCATTTACTTTCGTCAAGAATCTGACTCCTTTGTCCAGTATTTTTCATAGTCTGGTACTGTGTGAAAGTCTGACGTGTCTGATCGAGGGCGATAGAGGAAAAAAAAAAGGATTCGTTTGTCTTACATCTCTGACGCTAAAATGCAGTTTGGTCCGTTTGAGACCAACGAACTGATAGCTCAGAATCGTGCAGTGCGTGTCACTTTCTGTCATATAGTTCTGAAAGTCTGACGCCTCAAATAGTTCTGGAAGTCTGACGCCATCTAAAGTACGATACTCTCTGAAAGGCTGGCAGATTATCACTGTAAGCCTAAAAGATGGAGAAAACAGAACTTGCTGACCAGTTATCAAGTATCTTTCCCACAAAAAGTGACTGGCCATAGGCTGCGTGATATCTATCTGTTTTTGTCCAATAATTCCTGAAATTATGGATCGTCTGAAAACGTTGTAGACTCAACTGTCTGAATGTCTGGCTCTGTCTGACAAAGGAAGAAGGAATGTTGTGATAAAAATGGGACTCGCTAGTCGATAATCTTTAACACACGTCACCTTGTCCCCAAAATGTATTCGGTCTGTTTGGTACCAACATACTGATGGCTACATGCAGTACGACGTGTATCACTTTGTGTGGAGAGATTGATCGTTTCTTGTGCTGTTCACCTTGTAAGTCTGATATTGCCAGCCCTTGTTTTTACCAGGTATTGCTGCCTCATAAAGATTGTCAGTTCTGAAGTGTGTCTGAATAGTGATTGATGATATAGACTGAACAAGATGTTCTTCTCAAATTTTGAATAATTCTTTGCAACGTAAGTATCATTTGTCATATAACGCCAAACACATTTTTATCTCAGGGAAAGACAAAAAAAACTATAAAAGAAGAAATGAGGGAAAAGAAAAATTGAAGAGACAAAGAGACAAGAGACAGAGCAACTGGTCAGCTAAAACATAAGTAGAGTCAACATCATAAATCATGTTAATGGTCAGAGGGAAGCATACAATACAAAAAGAAATTATGCATTATGGTTGCTACTTTACACTGGAGAATCAAATAAATTGATGAAATCACAATCGAGGATTCAAAAGTTACAGTGTGAAACAGCCATTCTGCCTGAAATAAAAATCATTACTTTGATTTTAGCATGACATATTTCAGTTTTGTGCCTGCATTTCAGCTGTTGTTTGAAAACCGAAATATTTGGTAAGTTATTATAGATTTTGTATTTACAAATACATGTATGCATTTCAGCAAACACTATTATGAAGAACTGCATACGTCTTGATTCCAAAGTCTGCTCTGAATAACAAAAACAGATTATATTTGATTTCATGTAAAAGCACTGAAGATACCTTTCAGTTAAAAAAATTCATTTTTTTCCAAAAGTATATTATACTATGACACTTCCACAAAAAGCGCTCAATATTATATTTATGTTCCCAATAGAAATTACATGGACAGCAAAGAAAACAAACAAGACAGTCGTGATGGAGGCAGACACAAGAAGATCATTGATAAAGAAGATAAGGAAAAGTCAAGCAACATTTATAGGACATTTAATGAGGAAAGGGGAATGAGAGCACCTGATCACATCAGGAAAAGTGGAGGAAAAGAGAACACCAGGTAGGCCAGGGAGAAAATGTTAGACGGACTTGCAGAGTGGCTGAGGACAGAAAGGGTGGGAGATGTACTTGCAGCGACAAGGGATAGATTCATACGAAGGGCCATGATCGCCAACGCCATGCGGCAGGGTACATGATGATGATAATGATGATAGAAATTACATAGATCACCGCTGACAATCTTGATTTCTTTCAAAACGTTATTTGTTTAAAGTGTTCTGTGGACAATTCGAATTTAAAACGTTTAACCTTAATATATTGAATTCGTACATTTTGTAAAAGACAGCTTTCCATACAATTGTACAATTGTTTCTCATTCCATTTTTAAGGATGTTTTGAGTTGCTGTCCTGTGATTTCAAAGTATCATTTTGGAAAAGTGTAATATCTTTCTGCACCAAGTAGAATTATCAATATAAGGATTGTCTGCAATAATAGATTGCCTGTAATCTCTTTCTTTTTTTCTTTTTTTTTGTTTGTTTTTGTGCCTGGCTTGTAATCGATGATATACATTCAAAGAAAGTAATGAAAGTCTACATACACACCGTATTTTGCGTTAACTTCTTTTCGAAATGAAAAAAAAGAGTTGTTCGTTATTTTGTACTATGGGGAAGAAAGACGGTCTGTATGCATCGATTACTTATCCACAAATGTTGTCAGTGTGAACATTTCACTTCAACTTACCATCCAGTTTCATAATAATTCCACAGTCTTTGATCATTCATCTGCCTACAGAAAGGGACCCAGAGGGGCAGAAGGAACAAAAACCATGGAGGTCTGTAGGGACGAAGAGGAGCAGCAATGGTAGGGATAAGAACGAACAAATCCGAAAGGACGAAAGAATTGAAGAACAGGGAAAAAGATAAAGGAGTCGACAGATCAATTTGTCTGGTTCCTTTTGCCTCTAGTACCAGGTCACCCCATTGGTAATCAAAAGCTGAGATCGCATGCGGGCAACATATGTAGTTCTTTCCTATCAGTTTCGCGAAGAATCCGACCTCTTGTGCAATGTCCTACAAGCCTAGCGTCGTCCGGTGTGTACTTGCTCGTCGATTATCCATTACTCTTCCCCAAAATGCAGACAGTTCATTGAAAATCACGAGCTGCATAGAGTGCAATGCGTATCACTTTCTGTCCAGTGCTTCTGAAAGTCTGACACTGTCTGAAAATCTGGTTCCATTTGGACGTCTGACACTTATCTAAACGGGGGGGGGGGGGGGGAGGGAGGGAGGGGGAGAGAGAAAATGTCAATTGCAGGTTATCTATGATCTTTTCTTGAAATGTAGTCATTGTACTTGGGACCAGCAAACTGATGGCTGCTTGCAGTTGTTTTATGTACCAAGTTCTGTAGATAGCTTAACCCTTTTTGTTCTCTTTCCCGTCAAGTCTGGCACTATCTGTTGCTTTGTTACCAGACACTCGGTTCCTTTTGGAGTGTTTGCTCGTAGAAGGTGTAGAAAAATGATGTTGGTTGTAGACTGAAAGAAACATTTTATTTTTCTGTCATGTATATTGGGAGTTAGCTGGGATTAGGTATATACATGTAACTGTACGAAGGCAGTATGATTATCTTTCATCTACCACCTGCCCCACATTCATAGTATGTCCAGAGCAAACTGGTCTGTCACTGTCTGCAGACTGACCGCTGGATAGATGCAGGGAGATAAAGACTGCAGCAGAAAGAAAGGGATTGCTACCAATGCAAAGGTTTGAGGGGGTCAAAGAGAGTGGAGGAAATGATAAACGAGTCTGCAGATTGGTTCGCTTTTTACTCTGCACCTCCGGTACAAAGTTATCCTGTCACCTATTGATCAAAATCCAAGATGGACATGCCGGCACTGCGTTTTAGTTCTATCCGATCAGTCTTTTTGTGAAGAGCGTAACACTTTTTCAGTACCTTTTGAAAGTACCACACCATCTAAATATTTGTGCTGTCTTGATGACTTACGTTACGTTAAGCTACGTTACGTTACGTTATGTTACGTTACCGTATGTTACGTTACAGTATGGTACTGTACGTTGCGTTGCGTTGCGTTGCGTTGCGTTACGTTACGTTACGTTACGTTCTTGACTGCTGTGCTCGTAGGGACCTGAGTGCTATAGAAACAGAAGTCCTCTTCCAAGCCAGTCAGTTTGTGGCCTGCACCAAGAGAGCTGGCATTATCATGTCTGTCCACTCCTTCACATTGTCGAACCAGCTCTTCTGTTGCCATGCTCATGTGGGCCCTCCCTCGTCGATGCCCTGCATGGCAGTCTTGTAGAAACTGTGACGTGGCCGAACCACGTCAGCTTCCATCGCTTCAAGTTGGCATGGAGAAGTTTCTGAAGACCCATAAGGCTCTCGACCTTGCCCTTCACGAACTCTTTGATCTTGTCATCCAAGTAGGAGATACAGAGCAGCTTCTTAGGGGATTTCGTTTGGAATTCGTGGTTTTGTCTTGTCTTCTTCTGGCTCTGCCGGCCTTCCCCATGACTCAGCAGTAGAGTGAGTGGAGAGCTCCACAGATCTGAAGAGCCTGTGTTTTGTGTGGAAGCCGATGTTGCTCTCTTTACCCTGTCGAGTTTAGCCATTGATGCAGTGGTTGTGGCGATCCAAATGCAGTTTCTGCTGTGCATGTTCCATCCTTATACAGGGTCGCTCCGAAATATATGAAGCTGAATATTCTACTTCTAATACGCTTTTAATACTTGTGTTGCTTGAGCTGTTCATTATAGCCTTGGACTTCTCTGTGCATTCCCCTGAGTGTCATTACACTTTCGAGCTGTTCATTATACTGTCCTGTGCATCTTGACGTCATATTTGCTTCTTGTGTCTATCATTCCTGACTCTCTGTGCTCATCACAGTGTCATGCTGGCCTTGCAACCAAAAGGTTTGTGCTTCATCACTTGTGTCATATGCTTACTTCTGTGCTCATCCTTGGCTGCTCCGGCTTCTCTGTCTTCTCTATATACTGTCTTACATTCAGGTGCTTAACAGGGTGATTGCATCGGTCCCTGACAAAAATCAAAGTTCTGCAACAGTTGGACTTGCCGCCAATGGAGATGGAGATGTGATGGTTATGGAGTGTTTTCTGCATAATTCTTTCTCGAAAAACATTGCAGGGCAGAGTAAATACCCCTGTCTGACGCCGGCGGTTCTCTGGAAGCATTCTCTTATTTGATTGTTTAAAAAAAACTGGCGTGCTCATAGAGGGGTTGGGCGGTCGACATGGAAAAAGACCTCCTCAACGTTAAACCCCTGAGTACACTCCAGAGGTCATCATGCCAAAGTCTGTTGAAGGTCTTCTTGAACTCAAAGAAGCTGTGGAAGAGGTGGCGTTTATGCTGTAAATGTTTCTAACGGTTGTCTCGGCAGTTTAAGATCTCTCCATTGTGTTCAGCGCTGCTCTGAAACACACTTGCTTTTCCAATTGTATTTTTTCAGCCTTCGTTTCCAATGGATTGAGGATGATGTGGAGCATCACCTTGCTGGGATGACTGATCAGGCTTATGGTGTTTCAGTTTTAGTACTGCCAGAGTTTACCCTTTTTGACAAAGATATCACTAGTGATTGGATCCACTCCATTGGCCATGTCTGATGCCTTCCTAACCATGCCAATGAAGCAAGGAAGACAGAGACGAAAGAATGTGGTGGTTGGTTATCAGTTACCCTTTCCATAAAACTTTGTCAATTCATTGGAGGTCAAGAAACTGAGGTGCTGCGTGCAGTGGACTGCGTATCAATTTCTGTCCAGAAAGTTTGGCACAGTCTGGCAATCTTAGTACATCCTACTGTCTGAAAGTCTGACACTGTCTGGCAATCTTGGTACATCCTACTGTCTGAAAGTCTGACACTGTCTGGCAATCTTGGTACATCCTACTGTCTGAAAGTCTGACACTGTCTGGCAATCTTGGTACATCCTACTGTCTGAAAGTCTGACACTGTCTGGCAATCTTGGTACATCCTACTGTCTGAAAGTCTGACACTGTCTGGCAATCTTGGTACATCCTACTGTCTGAAAGTCTGACACTGTCTGGCAATCTTGGTACATCCTACTGTCTGAAAATCTGACACTGTCTGGCAATCTTGGTACATCCTACTGTCTGAAAATCTGACACTGTCTGGCAATCTTGGTACATCCTACTGTCTGAAAATCTGACACTGTCTGGCAATCTTGGTACATCCTACTGTCTGAAAGTCTGACACTGTCTGGCAATCTTGGTACATCCTACTGTCTGAAAGTCTGACACTGTCTGGCAATCTTGGTACATCCTACTGTCTGAAAGTCTGACACTGTCTGAGCAATGAAGATGGAGAAAAGGGAACGAGCTGATTCATTATCCATTACTCTGTACCCACTGCAGTCAGTCCGTTGAGGGTTGACAGACTGATGGGCTGCATGCACTGTCATGCTTTCACTTTCTGTCTAATGGTCCTGAAAGTATGGCACCGTCTGAAAAGCTGGTAAATCCTACTGTCTGAGCGTCTGGCACTGTGAGAGTAATAGGTATGAGAAAAAAAGACTCCTTGTCAGTTATCCATTACAGTGTTACCATTCTCTCCAAATTATAATCAGTGTAATGAGGACCAGCAAACTGATGGCTGCATGCAGTGCGATCCGTATAGATTACTGTAGAGAGTGTCACCTTCTTGTTTCATCTTCCTGCAAGTCTGGTATTGTCTACTTGTCTGTTACGGCTAGCCACTCATGTCCTTTTTGAGGTGTGTCAAAAGTGACGTAGAACTGAAGAGTGAAAAAAAATTATTTATTATTCTATGTAACAAGGCAGGTGGATTTGGATGATATTTGTTCACAAATGTTGTCTATGTAAGCGATTTCACATCAACTAAGTGGCCCAGGTTTATAACGATTTCACGGCATTTGATCACTTCACTGGCTACAGATCGACACAAGGAGATGAGGGGATGAAAATGCACAGTATGGCAGGGACGAGGGGATTTAGCGTCATACCAACAGGCTGAGAGAATCAAAGAGTCAGAAGAAGATAATCGAGTCAACAAAGTCATTTGTCTACTTGTTTCTTCCCTAATTCGAAGTCATCCCATTATTGATTAAAACCTGACATCGCATGCATTGCATGCAGTTTTTTTCTTTTCCTGTACGTTTCGTGAGGACCACCTTGTCCATCACTCCTGGAAGTTGGCATTGTTTGAAAGTTTGCAACAGTCTGGGTGAAAAAGGAGTCACTTGCCATTTATATGTTGTTATTCTTCCTTATTCTTCCTCCAAAATGCTCCCGTCCGTTGGGAGAATCAGCAAACTGAACAAGAGACACACAGTGCGGTGCTATCGGTCTCAGTCCAATATTACTGAAAGTACGGCACCATCTGAAAATCTGGTAAGCCTGTTGTCTGAGAGTCTGACACGTCTGACTGAGGGTGAGGAGGAAGAAGACCTCAGTGGTCGATTATCTAT
>CM060313.1:94661477-94671477 GCA_030674185.1 Monoplex corrugatus | reverse complement strand
CATCTCCTCTCTCTCTCTCTCTTCTCTCTCTCTCTCTCTCTCTCTCTCTCTCTCTCTCTCTCTCTCTCTATCTACTCTCTACCTCTCTCTCTCTCTCTCCCCTCCTCCTCTCTCCTCCTCCTCCTCCTCTTTCTCTCTCTCTTTCTCTCTTCTCTTTCTCCCCACTCTCTCTCTCTCTCCTCTCTCCTCCCTCTCTCCTCTTTCTCTCTTCTCTCTCGCTTTCAGTCTGTACGTATATTTATAGTAGTTTACCAATTGGTGGAAAATGTCTCCATGTCTCTGTCTCTGTCTCTGTCTCTGTCTCTCTGTCTCTGTCTCTCTCTGTCTCTCTCCTCTCTCTCTCTCTCTCTCTCTCTTTATCGCTCTCTGTCCGTCCGTCTGCTGTCTGTCTGTCTGTCTCTCCCCCCCCCCCTCCCCCCGCAGTCTCTCTCTCTCTCTCTTTCCCTCTCTCTCTCTCCCTCCTCTTTCTTTCTTGTTTTATTTTATTCTTTTCTCTTTTTTTTTCGAAAGGAGAATATGTCGGATCACAATACTCCATTATTCTGGAGTCTCGGCTGGGGAAATAGGGATTGGAAAATGGTGTGATGCCTGCTGAGATAAGCTCTAGTTCATCTTTCTACAGCAATGCCCCTCGCAGGAAAACTACGTTATACCCTAAAAAGCTTATTACTTTTCTTGTTCTTTGGGCGATTGGTGGATAGAGGCAGGCAGATGGAACTGGTAGATTTATATGCCATCTTTTTCTGTCGAAATAGGTCTTTGATTTGGGTAGCAAGGGTATAATGTTGTCTGGGACCAGTATGGGATTTGTTTCTGGAAAGGATGCTTCATATTGTTAGAACGTAGTGATCAGAGTGGAGATCTTTCTCGTTCTCTGTCTGTCTGTTTGTCTGTCTGTCTGTCTGTCTGTCTGTCTCTCTGTCTGTCTCTTTTCTCTCTCTCTCTTTCAACCTGACTCTTATTTTTTATTTCTCCAAAACTATTTTTTTGTCTTTCTTTCTGCTGTTTGTCTGTCTGTCTGTCTGTTGTATGTCTGTTTGTGTCTCTCGCTGTTTCTATTGGAACTATCATTATCTCTCTTCTCTCTCTCTCTCTCTCTCTTTCTTTCTTCTCTGTCTCTCTCTTTCTCTCTCTCTCTCTCTCTCTCTCTCTCTCTGTATGTCTATTTGTTCCCCCTTCTTTTTTTACTGTCTTTTTCTCTTTCTTTCCTTCTTTCTCTTACTGAGTCTCTGTCTATGTCTCTGTGTCTGTCTCTTCTCTGCCTGTCTGTCTCTCTCTCTCTCTTTCTTTTCTGTCTCTGTCTGTCTGTCTCTCTCTCTCTCTCTCTCTGTCTCTCTGTGTCTATCTGCCTGTCTCTGTCTTCTCTATCCTCTGTCTCTGTCTCTGTCTCTCTGTTGTCTGTCTGTCTGTCTGTCTCTCTCTCTCTCTCTCTCTTCACCCTCCCTATCTCTCGCTCTTGCACTCGGTCTGTGGGTGTGTGGGTATGCTAGTTTTCCAGTTAGTGCTGTCAGTCAGTGTATTGTATTTTGTTATATCTCTTTCTTTATCTTGTCGTTTTATTTTGTTATCTTATTGTATTTTTGCTTTTCTTTCTTTATTCATTTGGCTTTAACTAGTTATTTAGTATGGTTAAACTCAGTCTAGCTTATTTTCGTTCAGTTCAGTTTTGTTTTGTTTTGTTTCGCTTAGATTAGATTAGATTAGATTAATAAGGTTAGGTTAGATAAGGTTAGGTTAGGTTAGGTTAGCTTAGGTTAGGTTGGGTAAGGTAAGGTAAGGTAAGGTAAGGTAAGGTAAGGTAAGGTTAGGGCAGGCAGGATCTTATTAGGTTAGTTAAGTAAGATTAGGTGAGCTTGTTTCATTCAGTTCTTAAATTCTTGAATGCTTATCTACACTTTTGTTTGACTTGTTTATTTCATGGATATCCCTGTGTCCTGAAAGACTGGACTGCAAAGTCCTTGGGAGCTAAACGAAAACAAAGAACAGAAACAAAAAAAAAACGCATTTATAACTGTGCAAAGGATATGGACTGCCGTGGAGTCGATTATCTCGTTAACCTTGGCCTTTGAGTCAGGCAAAGGTCGATGTCACAATGGGCAATGATGATGATAATGGCCTCCCTATTGCCACTCAATGGTGGGAGGCCTGCATCCTATGAGGTCAATACTGACAGGGTCTGCTGGCTAGCTGTACACCAGCATCACTGTTACTGGGGCTAACAGATTTGGCACTGCCCCTTATGCCCCTTTACCCCCTCCCCCCCCCCCCCCATTCCCTTCCACTTTCACACCAACCACCTTCTGACCCTGTTAGTAAAAATGGACAGACGAAAATGGTTACGCTGTTCTTGCAAGTTATTTCCCACTCTGTCCTTTACTTCTTCTGTCCTGCCCATTATGCTATTGTCATGTAGGGCGGCAACGGAGATCCTCTACTCTTGTCTGTTGTGGGCGTCCTTTCTGCATGGTACCCCAGGTGTCTTTCAGGGCCTTCTGCATGTTCGTCACCAAGTGTTCTCCCTCTCTACTGTCTTCCTTCTAAATGTTCAGTGGAAGTCAGTCTAGGTGATATTATCCTGTTTATCTTGAATGATGTGTCCAATCTATTTCCATTGGGTTTTTTTTTTCTTGTATTTGTTTTTTGTTTTTTGTTTTTGTTTTTGGGGGGTGAGATGGGGTTTTGTTGTGTTGTTGTTGTTTTTTGGGGGGGGTGTTTTTTGCTTTTTTTGTTGTTGCTTTTTTTCATATATAACAGAAAGATGAAGTACGACACTTAGGCCTTTACCTTTCGGCTACTAAGATTAGGTGAGCTTATTTCACTAAGTTCTTAAATCAATGAATGCTTATCTACACCTTGGTTTGACTTGTTTATTTCGTGGATATTCCTGTGTCCTGAAAGACTGGACTACAGAATCCATGGGAACAAAAAGAAAAAGAAAAGCAAAAACGCATTTATAACTGTGCAAAGGATATGGACTGCCGTGGAGTCGATTATCTCGTTAACCTTAGCCTTTGAGTCAGGCAGACAAAGGTCGATGTCACAATGGGCAATGATGATGATAATGGCCTCCCTATTGCCACTCAATGGTGGGAGGCCTGCATCCTATGAGGTCAATACTGACAGGGTCTGCTGGCTAGCTGTACACCAGCATCACTGTTACTGGGGCTAACAGATTTGGCACTGCCCCTTATGCCCCTTTACCCCCTCCCCCTCCTCATTCCCCTCCACTTTCACACCAACCACCTTCTGACCCTGTTAGTAAAAATGGACAGACTAAAATGGTTACGCTGTTCTTGCAAGTTATTTCCCACTCTGTCCTTTACTTCTTCTGTCCTGCCCATTATGCTATTGTCATGTAGGGCAGCAACGGAGATCCTCTACTCTTGTCTGTTGTGGGCGTCCTTTCTGCATGGTATTCCAGTTGTTTTCAGGGCTTTGAGTATGCCTTCTACGAGGTCGTCACCAAGTGTTCTTCATTTCTGGTATCTTCCTTCTGAGTATTCAGTGGAAAGCACTCCACAGGTGATATAGTCTTGTTTGGCTTAGATGATGTGTTCAGTCCATTTCCGTTGGGTTTTTTGTTTGTTTGTTTTGTTTTGCTTTTGTTGTTGTTCTTTTTTGTTTTGTTTTGTTTTTTACATACATAACGGAAGGATGAAGAACAACACTCAGGCCTTTACCATTCGGCCACTGACTCTTCAGGTCAGACAGACAGTCGATGAGAGGCGTATGGTATGTTGTTTATTTGATGATGTTATTGACCAGGGCTCACCTTAACCATCGGGGTAATTGATGCCGCTGATGGAAGAGGTGCCCTCCTATCATTATGGTCATTGAGGTCTGTCAATGCTTGCCCTCATGGTAGCGTCAGAATCCCGGTCATAATGATGGTCATTTTCCACGTGGATAGTTGTTTCAGAGAGGTTCGGGATAAAACAGAGAGAGACAGACCGACAGACAGACAAACAGAGGCAGACAGACAGACAGAGACAGAGAGAAGGAGGAGGGAAGGATTTGGGCTTACGAAAGGAGACAGACAGACAGACAGACAGAGACAGAGAGAAGGTTGAGGGATGGAATTGGGCTAGGGAAAGAGAGAGAGAGAGAGTTAATAAATAATAATAATAATATATTTTATTTATATAGCGCAAAATCTTGACAAAATCAAATCTAAGCGCTGAGCGTATACATGCATACATACCTTCATACATATGAGCGTATACATGCATACATACATGCTTACATACTTACATACATAAATCTAAGCTGAGCGTATACATGCATACATACATACATACATAAATCTAAGCGTATACATACATACATACATACATACATACGTACGCACATGCATACATAATAATTACAATATTTATATAGCGCAAATCTCGACAAAATCAAATCCAAGCGCCGAAAAGACACACACGCACGCACGCACGCACGCGCACACACACACACACACACACACACACACACACACACACACACACACACACACACACACACACACACACACACACACACACACATGCATGGCCACAAATGGTGAGAAAAGAATAAAAGCAATAAAAGCAAGAATAAAACCAATGGAAAACCACAGAGAGCACATCATATACAATTATATATTAAAACAAAGTGATTCCCCTCCGAGCGGAGACAGGCTGCAGAGGGGGTTGAGTGAGGTTAGGATTTTATGCAGAGGAGAAAAGGTGAGTTTTGAGAGCGGACTTGAAGGAGGCAAAAGTAGGTTGCTGACGGACTGAGAGAGGAAGTTTGTTCCAGGAGAGTGGACCAGAAACAGAGAAGGCTCGTGGACCATAGGTATTGAGCTTAGTGCGTGGAAAGCGAAAAGTCAGAGGATCGGAGGCAGAGCGGAGGGTACGTGAGGGAACATAGATCTCAAGTAGGCTTGACAGGTAATCGGGGGCTGCGTTATTGAGGCTTTTGTAGCACATGGTGTCTAGTTTGTACTGTATGCGCTTTGATACAGGAGCCAGTGAAGTTGTGCCAGGAGAGGAGATATGTGGTCAGCTTTTTTCTTTTTGAGTACAAGGCGTACAGCATTGTTTTGAATGCGCTGTAGGATGTGAATGGTGGAGGCAGGAAGACCAGACAGGAGTGAATTGCAATAGTCAATGCGAGACATTATGAAGGAGAGAACGAGTTTTGCAGTTGTTTCGACAGAGAGATACTTCCTGATCAGGCTTATACGATGGAGATGATAGTAGCAAGATCTGGCAGTTTGAGAAACAAAGTTGTTCATGGACAGGGTAGAGTCAATGCAGACACCAAGGTTTTTAGCTGAATCAGAAATTGGGACTGAGGGGACGAGGGGAAGAAAAAGAGAGAGAGGTGAAACAGATAGAGAGATTTGAACAGACAAAGAAGGAGAGACAGACTAACAGACAGACAGAGACAGACACACATATAGGAGGAGAGACGTAGTTAGACAGCCAGACAGTGAAAGAAACATAGAGAGAATAGATGGGGAGGCTGCAACAAGATGCTTACTTAGACAGAGACACACAGAGGTAGAGAGGCAGAGATAGACAGCCAGACAGTGAGAGACACATAGAGAGAAGAAATGAGGAGACTGCAACAGTAGAGGCTTACTTAGGTAGATTTCTGTCCTCTGTGAAGCAGTGTTTCCTTGAAAGTTAAGAGAACGTTGGCATTCTTTATTTCTCTCCTTGTTTCATTCTTTCTTTCTTTCCTGCTTTGTGTACATATATATATATATATACATATATATACACTTATTTGTATATATATGTGTGTGTATATATATATATATATGTGTGTGTGTGTGTGTGTGTGTATAGAGTGGCTGGGGATGAGGAGGGTGGGGGAGATGCTTGGGGCAACGAGAGATAGAGATGGTTGGAAGTCCATGGTCGCCAACGCCATGCGGCAGGGCACCTAATGATGATGATGATGATGATGATATATATATATATATATATATGTATATATATGTTGTGGTGGTCTTTGATTTAATGTCTATTCACTAAAGTGATTTTAGACACACACAAAAAGCGAGGTGAGGAGTGAAGAGGATACTTGAAAATAGTCCATCTTCAGAAAAAAAATGAACCAGAAAACAACTGTGCCATTGTGTGTGTGTGTGTGTGTGTGTGTGTGTGTGTGTGTGTGTGTGTGTGTGTGTGTGTGTGTGTGTGTGTGTGTGTGTGTGTGTGTATGTGTGTGTGTGTGTGTATGTGTGTGTGTGTGTGTGTGTGTGTGTGTGTGTGTGTGTGTGTGTGTGTGTGTGTGTGTGTGTGTGTGTGTGTGCACGCCCGCGCACACTCATCAAAGGTTGCGTTTACATGTTGTGATAACTTCAGTCATTTAAATGTGTACTAATTAAATTGCTCATAGTCATTCCGAATGATCTTGTGTAAATACCATCAGTTTTAATTAAGGAAGATGTCCCAGTTTTCTGAAAGTATGTTAGCAGTTTCAAACTGCTGTATACATCACTTAAATTGTTCATATCCATTCCAAATGATATAGCTTTCTGAAAGTATGTTAGCAGTCTCAAACTACTGCATACATCACTTAAATTGTTCATATCCATTCCTAATGATATAGATCTAGTTTTCTGAAAGTGTGTGTGTAGTTTCAAACTACTATATACGTCACTTAAGTTGTTCATGTCCATTCCAAATGATATAGTTTTCTGAAAATGTATTTGCAGTTTCAAACTAACTGTATACGTCACTTAGATTATACATATCCGTTACAGACGATCTTATAGAAAGACGATCATTTTCCTTTGGGGGTGACGCTGAAGCTTTTGTGACGGCAGGTTGGCAGTTTTAAATGACTGGATATGTCTTTTTTTATGCACCGATTCTCAGATCCTTCTTCTCCTCCCAGGAGTGCTTGAAGCTTTTTGGAATGGGGAAATAAAGCTTGTAAACTTCCTTTCCTTTGGCGCCACGCTTAAGTCTTGCACCGGTGTACTAAGCAAAATAGTCACCAAGTTAGAACTGTACCTAGCTCTGTTCGCCTAGCCATAGAAAGAGCTTGAAATGCCTGGCATCACATGAAAAATGTGTCTGTAAGAAATGTTCCTGCCAATGTGCAGCTTTTAAATTTTTGTGTTGCTGCATTATATAGTAGACATACATGTATTATATTACTTGTTAAAATAATTTTCTTTAATCATGACTTTTTTTCTGAACATGCTGAATCAAATATTCGTTTTGGAAACCTATGATTTTTCTGCGTAGTGTTTTTCAAACAAATGAAACTTGGCGTGCAAAAATCATTATCTGCTCAATCACAGTTCCTGCGTCATTACACAATTAAGATCAAATCTCTAACAGAATAAATGTTACTTTATGTGATAAACTCTATGAGTTAATCAAACAGACTGCTGTTACTCAGAACCAGAAACACATGTAAAGAAAATCTAAACGCTTATAAAATGAATACAAGAAACATTTAAAATTTTGGTCAAATGGGCATCGTCAGGCGTGCATCAAAGACAGTTAACTATGATCGTAAGGTACAGGACGGAAAGACGCACAGCAAATGGCACTGTAATCAGTGTCACTTCAGCTAACTCAGTCAGAGCCTTGGTGATAAAAATCCTGTGTAATATTTTGGGTGTCCCTTTTGTTGTTATTTCATTATTAATATTATCATTTTTTGTTAATATTATTATCAGTATTATTTTTGTTGTTTTTATTATTATCAGTATTATTATTATTGTTATTATTATGATTATGATTATTATTATCATTATCATTGTTGTTTAAGGGTTGGGGTTGTTGCTGTGTTTATTCGTCTTATTTAGTCATAGCGGGTGTTTGTTTGTCTCTATGTGTGTGTGTGTGTGTGTGTGTGTGTGTGTGTGTGTGTGTGTGTGTGTGTGTGTGTGTGTGTGTGTGTGTGTGTGTGTGTGTGTGTGTGTGTGTGTGTGTGTGTGTGATTTACCTTAAGCATAGCCAGCCCGCCTAAAAGTGTACAGGAAGGAGATGGTCGGAAGAGTGCGTGGTGAAAAACACCAGGGATATATCTTACATGAGGTCATTACTGAGGTGTCACAGGGAGGGTAATGAATGTGAACATTTCTACTTTGTTGCACTTGTCCCGTTGCTTACATATGGCCACACTGTTTACCTCACTAAGTCTGCATGCCTGTGTGGCTCCTGAAAGAAGATGGAGAGTTGGAATTTTTAAGATCGTTATGAAACAGGCCTGTTTGAGTGTCTGTGGGTGTGATTCAGGAATTATTTATATATCATGAGAGCTTTACAGGGCCTTTTCGACATAAGCAGATCACGTTCAGTGAACATCAGTGATGAATAACTAATAATTTCATAGATCATGGTTACCAATAATGACGATAACTGCTTCTCTTGTTTGTCTGAAATGTAAAATATATGTTGGGAATCCCCATCAGTCCCTTCAAAAATCAGTGTGGGATTTTTCGGCTCTAATCGTCTCCTACCCAGAGTTGGGCAATCTATGGGCTTATTTGGGAAGATTGGGACCACACAGTCGAGTCTCATCCACTTCACGGATGCATCATTGAGGGTGTTGCTCAGATCTTCTGACTAGCACCGCAGTGTCTATATCTCTCGAGCCAGTTTGACGCCAGGATATAGTATGATAGTAAGTGTAGAGTACAGCCCTGTCACACAGTCTCTCCCTCTTGGCTATAACCTATCTCATTCATACTTTATGCAGTAAAATAATCACAGGCCATCTTCATCCGAGTTTAGATTTCGAAATGGGACATGTTAACTAAAACCTGTAAAGACTGTGAGCTAGTTTATGACCCAAACTGGTTCATTCTTAACATAAAGTACCTCACCACATATCATATATCTAATATTATATATGTTACCGTCAATGTACGAATTCAGGCAATGTGTGTATTTCAGGCAATGTTTAGGCAATACGCGTATTTGCTAAACGAGTTAGGCAATTCCCGTAGAGCTTGATATGTATGCAAGCGTACATTTTAAAAAACATCCATCGATTCAACTTCAAACACCAAGATACTGTATTGCCATGATAGTACCTTTCTTTCCTTTCTTTTTTCTTCTTTCTCATAGTCTATAGTTGCCTGAAATACACACA
Organism: Monoplex corrugatus; assembly: GCA_030674185.1. Taxonomy (NCBI): domain Eukaryota; kingdom Metazoa; phylum Mollusca; class Gastropoda; order Littorinimorpha; family Ranellidae; genus Monoplex; species Monoplex corrugatus. The sequence goes on along the minus strand of CM060313.1, from coordinate 94,662,381 downwards.
TTGCCTGAATTCGTACATTGACGGTAACATATATATATATATATATAGCCAAGAGGGAGAGACAGAAAGAGAAAGAGAGAGATAGGAAAAGAGAGAGAGAGAGCGACATACAGACAGACACAGACAGAGAGAGAGAAAGAGAGAGAGATGGAGAGAGAGAAAGGGAGAGAACGACAGAGAGAAAAGAGAAAGAGAGAGCGAGAGAGACAGACAGACAGACAGACAGACAGAGACAGCAGTCTGACTGCTGGCACTGTACACTTGTATGAAATAAACAAAATTTGATAATGTCAACTGATTTTGTCACTCTACAACACAATGATAATAACATTCATATGGAAAACTACTTGCTGCCATGTGGTTCAAGCATTCATCCGTAATGCTTCCATAAATTAGTATTGTACACATTACAATTTCGGTCCTGTGCATTTTTTTTTCGTACTTTACAATCTCTATGCTGTACTGCTGGTATTAAATACGATGATAGATAATAGAAACTAATAGAGATTAACAGCCCTTGTTTCTGAGCCAAACGAGCCTGCCTGCCAGCCTCAACGTAAGACAGCAATTTTTCGCATGGCTTGATTCTCTTGTCTTCAATCTAATGAAAGGAAACAGACTCTTGATTGAGAGCCGGTAAAACTGCTATTGGGAGGGGAACTACAGGCATCTGGAAATAAGAACTGAATGAGTGTCGGGGGAGGGGAGGAGGCGGAGGGGGAGGAGGCGAGGGATGGGGAGAGAGAGAGAAAAAAAGAGAGAGACAAGGAGAAACGGAGGGTCAAGTGTTTTTCAAGAAGAAGCAGACGTTTGGGGTGGATGTGATTGATTGACAGTCTGGAATGAATATTGCTTGCTGTTCATCTCTTGAGTGAAAATTTCTACATGCACAGGGTTTGGAAGG
>CM060313.1:94651477-94656477 GCA_030674185.1 Monoplex corrugatus | reverse complement strand
TTGTTGTTGTTGTTGTTGTTGTGTTGCATTTTCATGCATGCATTCTTGAATTGTCTTTAACTTGTAACCAAGAATGTTCCAATGAAAGACTGATACAATACTTGTAAAAAAAATGTCGACTAGGTAAAACATAGGCTAGGTAGGACCTCAAGACCTGGCCAGCTCATAGGTTTATGTGCAGGCTTAAGGTTTGCGTCATGATCACCATACACATGGTACCTGTGATGTTAGTGCATATGGAATTCGTTCCGAGCGCAGAGACGTCATCTTGAGAAACTGCAACTGAAACTGTAGTTTACTCTTGTAGTGTCTTTAGTATGGACCTAATCAGAGCCCTGCCAGTCTGTCGTTCACTTCCTAGGAAAAAAAAAGCAGAGGTTCCATACACAACTGGTAAGATTCCCCCTCCCTCTACGGGGTCTTGAAAGGTGGTCTGGGTGATAGTATTTTGGATAGAAATATAAACCGAAGACCCATATGCGGTAAGCACTTAACTTACATCACAAAATCCTATCACAACAAAAGGGTTGTCCCCTGTAAAATTCTGCAGAAAAATTCAGTTTCATAGGTAAACAACAATACACCCATACTGGAAGAAAATGGTGGCGCTGTCCCATGGTGATCAGCTTTCCCTAGGAAGAGAAACCCTCATTAACATGGGGATAATTTCATTGTGAATACAAATCCATTCATTACATATTCCCTCGTTGGTTCCAAGCTGTATTGCATTCAGCCTCTCCCTTGGTCCTCCTGGTGTCATGGAATTGAGGGAGCCTGTTCTGTGAGCAGCTGCAGGTTCTGCACATTGTTATGCCCAGGCTTGTGCCTTGCAGACATCTGTCCAGAGGTGTGTTCCCATGGTCCTCAAGGTGGCCAGTCAGTAGCTAAGGATTTTACACACCATGTGATTGCCACTGATAGGAATGGGTGCTGTCTGTTTGCCTCTTTGAATGTCTGTAATATAAAAAAACGATTTACTGGGAATTCTTTGTGTTTTATGAATGGACTGTTAACAGTTTGGGTCATGAGTTGGCTCACAGTGTTTAAAGAAATTTCAGTTGAAGTGGCTCATGTTAAGACTTTAAAAAATGGGCGGAAGGGCTAAGCCTGTTGCATGTGATATAAACATGAGAGGAGAGAGGGGTTGAGGAAAAGGAGTGAAGAACCGACAGACAGAGAGAGAGGGGGAGGGGAGGGGGAGGAAGGAGGAAATAACAGTTTACTGAGAGCAGCTGCTCGCACTGTATACAACAGCTATTCTAATTTTGAAAAAATGTTGACTATTTTTCACTTTTAAATTCTAGAATGAAAAGTTTCCTCCGGTCAAGTGGCTGGAGTACTCGTTTGCAGGTGTGAGGTTCTTATTTGACATCTGTGTTGAATGATAGCCCTCCTTCCCCAGTTTCTGGAGCTTTGTTGACATAACGTTTTCAATTACAATTTGCCTCCTGTACAACCTATATCATTTACAATCTGTATCTCTTATACTAGCATTAGTCCTATCTGCAACAGGGGAGATACTAGCATTATCGGCAACAGGGGAGATAGTAGCATTATTTACAACAGGGGAGATACTAGCATTATCTGCAACAGGGGAGATAGTAGCATTATTTACAACAGGGGAGATACTAGCATTATCGACAACAGGGAGATACTAACATTATCTGCAACAGGGAGATTCTTGCAGCAGAGAGATACTAGCATTATTTGCAACAGGGAGATACTAGTATTATTTGCAACAGGGGAGATGCAAGCATTAATTGCAACATGGAGATTCTGGCATTATCTGCAACAGAGAGATACTAGCATTATCTGCAACAGGGAGATTCTAGCATTATCGGCAACAAGGAGATACTAGCATTATCTGCAACAGGGAGATACTAGCATTATCTGCAACAGGGAGGTACTAGCATTATCTGCAACAGGGAGATACTAGCATTATCTGCAACAGGGAGATACTAGCATTATCTGCCACAGGGAGATTCTATCATTATCTGCAACAGGGAGATACTAGCATTATCTGCAACAGGGAGATTCTAGCATTATCTGCAACAGGGAGATTCTAGCATTATCTGCAACAGGGAGATACTAACATTTCTGCAACAGGGAGATACTAACATTATCTGCAACAGGAAGATACTAACATTATCTGCAACAGGGAGATACTAACATTATCTGCAACAGGGAGATTCTAACATTATCTGCCACAGGGAGATTCTAGCATTATCTGCAAAAGGGAAATATAGATGTACGGAAAACATTCTCCACCTCTTCTTGTCAGCCCCAGTACTTTCTTACCACACACAACGATATTACTAGAACACTTTTTTTCTGCATGGCTTGATTGTCATCTCCTATCAGTTTGAATGAAAGGAAACAGACTCTTGATTGAGAGTCTGTAAAACTGCTACAGGAACGGAAGCTACAGACATCTGGCAGGAAGGGGAGGAGAGAGAAGGAGGAGAGAAAAGCGTATGAAGGACAGGGAAGGGAGAGAATCCAGTGTTTTCGAGAGGAAGCAGATGTTGGTGTGAATGTGATTGATTGACAGTCTAAAATAAAAGTTTGATGTTGTCTGCGTCTCCTGGGTGAACATGCTATTCAGATAGGATGGACTGTTTGTCTAGAAGAAATTATGTCAGACCCTGTACAAAATGAGTTGTGAAGAAGAAAACAATATCCCTTCTGAACAGGGAATGCCGCATGTTGCTGTTATGTTGTTTACATTGTCTCTATTTCGAGTAAGCAAAAGAATTTTGTTGTTGTTGTTGTCGTCATGGTTTCTGTCTGTTTTTGAAGACATTGTTGTAATTATTTGTATTTTCCAGTTTAAATTTAAATTGGTAACTTGAAGAAATTTCAGATTTATTTATATTTACCAGTTTCAGTTGAAATTGAGAACTATCTCGAACAGTATACATTGATTGATGTCCTCTCTCTCCCTCCCTTCCCCTCTCTCCAATACACACACATGCACGCACGAACAAACCCACACACGCACACGTAGCACACACACAAGTAAACACACACACACACACACACATTCACACCAGAGAGAGAGACAGAGAGAGAGAGCGAGTGCGAGTGAGAGTGAGAGAGGGAGAGAGAGAGACAGTTTATTTCTTTTCTCACACTGGAGGGAGCAGCAGGGAAGTTTCAGCCTTTTTCTCTTAATTTTTTTTTATCTGGTATTTGTTTGTTTGTGATCTTATGCTTGACAAAGGCCAGTTGGCCGAAAATTTGCGCCTGTCTTGTCTTGTTGCATTAAATACGCGTTTTTATTCTTCTTTCGTGTTTTTTCTGGTGCCTGTTTGCTTGAACGCGGGCAGTCACACTTGTTTGAGACAGAGACAGAGACAAGCAGAAGACAGACAGACAGACAGAGACAGAGAGAAACAAACAGATCGACAGAGACAGAAAGATACAGACAGACGGACAGACAGAGAGACACATAGAGAGGGCATTAAGATAAATGTGCCCTGTAACGCCGAGGTCATGGACCTCTGAGATGCTAGAGACCTCCTAGCTCAGAAGCCTGCTTTAGGAAAGAAGCAGTACTCACTCCTCTCTCCCGCCCATTACTTTTCCCACTACAAACACATGAAACATTGAACGTGCATAGTCGTGCTGTTAACACCCAAAGCAAAGGACAGGGGGGAAAAAGGAATGTAAAGTAAATGACAAGTAAAACATAAATCTCCTTAATGCAAGTGCTCTGCAAACCTGGCGGGAAAGATCTGTAAACCATTGAAGTGCATGACCGGTGTGTTTGATGATGATGGCGGCGGAAAACTGGGCATCAAACGACCTCGTGTAGAGATTTCCATTACATGCCTTGCCTCTTGGCCAGACTGAGAGGTCTGTGGAGTGATTTGTGTATATCTACGTGGGGGTGTGTGGTTTGTTTCAGGATCTTTTCAGTCTTGCCTATCTGCTGGAATGGAGTCGGTGTAATCAGGGCAGCATCAAGAAGAGCTTAGGAATGCATTCTTCCACAAGTACTCAGCATCTCTGATAGAAGCAAATAGCAAAGGGTAGTGAAGCCATCCTTGGAATGTTTCCTTGATAAATAGTTTAAGCAAAAAGCACGATGGGTTTGGCTAGAGTCATTTGACTTTGTCGCCATGAACTCAAACTTAACAGAATGTCTTTAAAACTAAGCTGCAAAGCGGATAGACAATGACACTTGTTCTCTCCTCTTCCATTGTGTAATGTTTTAGACATCAAAATACAGAATCATGCAACCGTTGTAACAACGTCTTGAATAAACTGATGATGAACTCTCTCTCTCTCTCTCTCTCTCTCTCTCTCTCTCTCTCTCTCTCTCTCTCTCTCTCTCTCTCTTCTCTCTCTCTCTCTCTCTCCTTTTCTGTCTGTCTCTGTCTCTCTGTCTCTGTCTGTCTCTATCTCTCTGTTCTCTATCTCTGTCTTTGTCTCTCTCTCTCTCTTTCTACTCTGTCTCTCTGTCTCTCTGTCTCTCTGTCTCTCTCTGTCTCTCTGTCTCTCTGTCTCTCTGTCTCTCTCTCTCTCTCTTCTCTCTCTCTTCCCTCTCTCTCTCCCTCTTTTCGATGGGTGTGATACTCAATTGGACAAACATCGGACTTCCAATCAGAAGTTCCTGGGTTCAATCCGCTAGACATCTCCACCTGGTAGGTAAGTAATGGAGATTCCATTAGATCTTTACGTGTATGTTTGATATTCTGGATGCGTATACACTCGAAAGAAAGAGTTGTAGACACTGACAGTCGGTCTAAACCTCCTTCATGTGTTTACCAAGCAGAACATCAAATATGCATGTTAAAGATCCTATAAGTCATGTCAGTCAGTGGCCGGCATGTGGAAACATGAAAACACCCAACATACAAGCAACGGTAAGTTTTAAAAAAGTGGCTTTTAGCTATGAAGTCCTGCCGTTGGAAAATAAAGAATCGTTATCATTATTGGTATCATTATCTCTTTCTCCCTGTCTCCACCCGTCTACCCATCTATCCTCCATACCT
>CM060313.1:94643977-94646477 GCA_030674185.1 Monoplex corrugatus | reverse complement strand
CTTTGTGCTCATCTTTTGTGTTTTTCGTCCTATTTTCTACGCCACCTTAATGTCCGCAGAAGCTGGCGTAATTTTTTTTTACAATGCGATGATGATGATGTCGATGAGGATGATAATCGTGATGCTATGGAGTTCCATCTAGGATTGAGACTGCGTGACAGGGCTGTACTCTACGCTTACTATCATAACATATCTCGGCGTTAATCAGGCGTGAGAGGTACAGAGACCTGCGGTGCTAGTCAGAAGATTTGAGCAACACCCTCAATAACGCATACGTGAAGTGGATGAGACTCGTCTATGTGGTCCCAGTCTTCCCAAATGAGCCCATAGCACGTCCAACTCTGGGTATGAGCCGGTTAGAGCCGAAAAACCCACAATGACTGATAAAAAAGTTAGGCAGACACAAGAAGTTCATTCATAAGAAAGATTAGGAAAAGACAGGCAACATTTATAGGCCATTTTATGAAGAAAGGGGAATTGGAGCACCCTGGTCACAACGGGAAAGCTGGAGGGAAAGAAAGCACCAGGTAGACCAGAGAGAAGATACTAGACGGACTTGCAGAGTGGCTGAGGACAAGGAGGGGGAAGATGTGCTTGCGGCAACAGGTGATAGATACATATGGAAGGCCATGATCGCCAACGCCATGTGGCAAGGCATTTGATGATGATGAATACCGTTAGGCCACCGATACAACAGCCAGTCAGCCAGACAGACGGACTGACAGACGGACGGACAGACAGACAGTCTGTTAGTGCGGTGTGTTGTTGATTTGATGATGTTATTGACCAGACCCGCCTTTAACCATGGGGGTAATTGGTGGTGGTGATGGAAGAGACGCTTCCCCACCATTGTAGTCATTGTGGTTCGTGTCACTGCTTGCCCTCATACTATAGTGCCGGAATCTTGGTCATAATGATGGTCATTTTCACGGGGTGGCTGGCTGTTCCTGAGTGAGAGCTAAGAGAGAATGGGAGGGAAGGGACAGAGGGATGGAGAGAGAGAGACAGACAGACAGACAGACAGAGAGACAGACAGATAGACAGCCAGAGAGACAGAAGATAGCCAGACAGAGACAGCGACAGGCAACAGAGAGACAATGAGAAACAGAGACAGAGAAAGAAGAAAAATTATATTTGGAAAGAAACAGAAACACTTGGAGAGGAAAAAGAGAGAAGAGACTAAAATTTCCAAGGTTCAAAGGGTGATAGATAACAATGCACGAGAGAGAGAGAGAGAGAGAAGATCCAATATTTAGAGTAGGATTGGATAAGCTGGTACAAAATTAAAGAAAGAGCCAAGGAGAGGAAAAGGGATAGAAAGAGAGAGAGAGGGTGAAGTAGATGGTAAGAGAGGCTACAACTTACAGCAGAGATAGACTGCAGAAGTCTATGAAGACCTGTTCTGTGTAAGCATAGAGAATGTGGGTCTTCTTTCTTTCTGTCTGTCTTTTCTTCATTCTCTCTTTCTCTGTGTATGTGTGTGTGTGTGTATGTGTGTGTGTATGTGTGGGTGTGGGTGTGGGTGTGCGTGCGTGCGTGTGTGTATGTGTGTGTGTGTGTGTGTGTGTGTGTGTCTGTCTGTCTGTCTGTCCGTCCGTCCATCCGTCTGCCTGTCTTTGTTTTTCTCCTTTCAGCCTACTCCTTTCTCCTCCGGGTTGTTTTTTTTTTTTTCATTGTATAACTTTTATCTATTGACCCTTTCAGTTTGAGATTGTCTTCTGTTTTGTTTAGTTGTGTTGTGTTGTTTTTATCCCATGGCTCACAGTTTCTTCTTTTGCCCTCGTTTATAAGAACTGTGTATCAGGCTTATTCAGCTTAAATAGATTTGAGTAAATATAAAGCTGTGCTTTATTTAGACAGGTATTGCATCCATGTTAATGCATCATAGGTTTTGGATATGAGATCTTTCTGGGTTTTTGTGTTGTTGTTGTTGTTGTTGTTGTTGTTGTTGTTGTTGTTTCGGGTTCTGTATCTTAAATTACATGCTTTATTCAACTGAAATTATTAGTTTGCTTTATTGACATTTTTTGTTTTATTGCACTGAATTCTGTGCCTTAGATTATATGTCGTTTATTTGACTGAAATATAAATCATAGTTTAGATACTGTGATTCATTCAGTTGAATTTTATATCTAAGTTACGCATAATCTAAAGAGATTCTGCAAGATATGTTTCTTTAAAACAACGATATAATGGATTGTATTTGCTTTCCTGATAAACAGAACTTGCTTACTGAATGAGGCATCGTGTCTATATGAATAGTCAAATGTGAGTTTCTTCGAAAAAGGCGCAGTATTTGGAATTATTCAGTATCTAAAAGAATATAACACCCAAGACTGCGTTTCTAAGATGTAATAGTGTCGTGCAATATCGCTCTTTAATTGTTCTAAAGTGTAAGATAATAATAACGATCACATAACAATACATTCTAGTGTGTATGATGATAATAACAATTACATAACAACATCAATTAAATTGTTCATACGTATGTAACAACCGA
>CM060313.1:94623977-94626477 GCA_030674185.1 Monoplex corrugatus | reverse complement strand
AATTAAAGAGAGGGCAAGTAACTGGAGGAAAGTTAAAGAGAGGGCAAGTAACTGGAGGAAAGTTAAAGAGAGGGCAGAGAACTGGAGGACAGTTAAAAAAAAAAAGGCAAATAACAGGAGGAAAATGGAAGAGATGGCAAACAACTCGAGGAAAGTTGAAGAGAGGGCAGATCGCTGGAGGAAAGTTAAAGAGAGGTCAGTACCTGGAGGAAATTTAAAGAGAGGGCAAACAACTGGAAGAAATTTAAAGAGAGGGCAAACAACTGGAGGAAATTTAAAGAGAGGGCAAACAACTGGAGGAAAGTTAAAGAGAGGGCAAACAACTGCAAGAAAGGTAAAGAGAGGGCAGATCACTGGAGGAATGTTAAAGAGAGGTCAGTAACTGGAGGAAAGTTAAAGAGAGGTCAGTAACTGGAGGAAAGTTAAAGAGAGGTCAGTAACTGGAGGAAAGTTGAAGAGATGGCAAATAACTGGAGGAAAGTTAAAGAGAGGGCAAATAACTGGAGGACAGTTAAAGAGAGGGCAGATCGCTGGAGGAAAGTTAAAGAGAGGGCAGATCACTAGAGGAATGTTAAAGAGAGGTCAGTAACTGGATGAAAGTTAAAGAGAGGTCAGTAATGGAGGAAAGTTAAAGAGAGGTCAGTAATGGAGGAAAGTTAAGGAGAGGGCAAATAACTGGAGGAAAGTTAAAGAGAGGGCAAATAACTGGAAGAAGGTTAAAGAGAGTGCAAATAATGAAGGAAAGTTAAAGAGAGGGCAAATAATTGGAGGAAAGTCAAAGAGAAGGCAAATAATTGGACGAAAGTTAAAGAGAGGGCAAATAATTGGAGGAAAGATAAAGAGAGGGCAAATAATTGGAGGAAAGTCAAAGAGAAGGCAAATAATTGGAGGAAAGTTAAAGAGAGGGCAAATAATTGGAGGAAAGATAAAGAGAGGGCAAATAATTGGAGGAAAGTCAAAGAGAAGGCAAATAATTGGAGGAAAGTCAAAGAGAGGCAAATAATTGGAGGAAAGATAAAGAGAGGGCAAATAATTGGAGGAAAGTTAAAGAGAGGGCAAATAATTGGAGGAAAGATAAAGAGAGGGCAAATAATTGGAGGAAAGTCAAAGAGAAGGCAAATAACTGGAAGAAAGTTAAAGAGAGGGGAGATCACTGGAGGAAAGTTAAAGAGAGGGCAAATAACTGGAGGAAAGTTAAAGAGAGGGCATATAACTGGAGGAAAGTTAAAGAGAGGGCATATAACTGGAGGTAAGTTAAAGAGAAGGCAAATACTTGGAGGAAAGCCAAAGAGAAGGCAAATAATTGGACGAAAGTTAAAGAGAAGGCAAATCATTGGAGGAAAGTCAAAGAGAGGGCAAATAATTGGAGGAAAGTTAATTAGAGGGCAAATAATTGGAGGAAAGTTAAAGAGAAGGCAAATAATTGGAGGAAAGTCAAAGAGAAAGCAAATAATTGGAGGAAAGTCAAAGAGAAGGCAAATAATTGGAGGAAAGTCAAAGAGAAGGCAACTAATTGGAGGAAAGTTAAAGAGAGGGCAAATAATTGGAGGAAAGTTAAAGAGAAGGCAAATAATTGGAGGAAAGTTAAAGAGAGGGCAAATAATTGGAGGAAAGTTAAAGAGAGGGCAAATAATTGGAGGAAAGTCAAAGAGAAGGCAAATAATTGGAGGAAAGATAAAGAGAGGGCAAATAATTGGAGGAAAGTTAAAGAGAGGGCAAATAATTGGAGGAAAGATAAAGAGAGGGCAAATAATTGGAGGAAAGTCAAAGAGAAGGCAAATAACTGGAAGAAAGTTAAAGAGAGGGGAGATCACTGGAGGAAAGTTAAAGAGAGGGCAAATAACTGGAGGAAAGTTAAAGAGAGGGCATATAACTGGAGGTAAGTTAAAGAGAAGGCAAATACTTGGAGGAAAGCCAAAGAGAAGGCAAATAATTGGAGGAAAGTTAAAGAGAAGGCAAATCATTGGAGGAAAGTCAAAGAGAGGGCAAATAATTGGAGGAAAATTAAAGAGAGGGCAAATAATTGGAGGAAAGTTAAAGAGAAGGCAAATAATTGGAGGAAAGTCAAAGAGAAGGCAAATAATTGGAGGAAAGTCAAAGAGAAGGCAAATAATTGGAGGAAAGTCAAAGAGAAGGCAAATAATTGGAGGAAAGTTAAAGAGAGGGCAAATAATTGGAGGAAAGTTAAAGAGAAGGCAAATAATTGGAGGAAAGTTAAAGAGAGGGCAAATAATTGGAGGAAAATCAAAGAGAGGGCAAATAATTGGAGGAAAGTTAAAGAGAGGGCAAATAATTGGAGGAAAGTTAAGAGAGGGCAAATAATTGGAGGAAAGTTAAAGAGAGGGCAAATAATTGGAGGAAAATCAAAGAGAAGGCAAATCATTGGAGGAAAGTTAAAGAGAAGGCAAATAATTGGAGGAAAATCAAAGAGAGGGCAAATAATTGGAGGAAAGTTAAAGAGAGGGCAAATAATTGGAGGAAAGTTAAAGAGAGGGCAAAT
>CM060313.1:94618977-94621477 GCA_030674185.1 Monoplex corrugatus | reverse complement strand
AGAAACGGAGAGAAGACGATGAGGGAGAGGCATCATCATCATGATCCATCATCATCATGATCCATCATCATCATCATCATCATCATCATCATCATCATCATCATCATCATCATATCATCTATCATCATCTCATCATCATGTGCTCTGCCGCATGGCGTTGGCGATCATGGCCCTCTATATGCCTCTATCCCTTGTCTCTTCAAGCACATCTTCCACCCTCTCTGTCCTCAGCCACCCTGCAAGTCCGTCCAATATTTTCTCCCTGGGTCTAGCTGGTGTTCTGTTTCCCTCCGGCTTTCCTGTTGTGACCAGGTGCTCTATTCCCCTTTCCTCATAAAATGGCATATAAATGTTGCTTGTCTTTTCCTGATCTTCCTTATGAATGATCTTCTTGTGTCTGCCTCCATCAAGTCTGTCTCGTTTGTTTTCTTTTCTGTCCATGGATCCGTCAACATTCTTCTTAGAAACTACATCTCGGCTGCCTCAATCTTGTTGTGGCCTAGGGAGGGGCAAATTCTCCAGAAAGCGTGGAGCTGTACTACCCGATCAGACATATATGCGAGTACTGTCATAGGACCGCCACTTTTTTCCATTGGTCTCATCAGCTACATCCTTGCTGATAATTTTAGGGCACTTGCATCTTCATACAACAGCCACCATCCCACACCACCATCACCCGACTTTCAAACAGTTGACAGACTGCACTTACTCTGTACAACTCATTCTCTTACCGTCTCCTAATTAGCGAGGCGGAGCGCATGTGGGCTTGCAAGGTAGCTAACAAATCCATCCTTCTGTTACTGGAAAACAGCAGCTGAACAAACTAGCTGCCAACGAGGGAAAGTAGAGACTGGAAGAAAGGGAAGCAGAAGCTAGGTGTATGCATGGTGCTATGGGTGCCGGCACTGTCAGTAATTGGCGTGACTGTGAGATAGTATAGCGCCACAGCTGTCCTGATCCCACTGGCACGAGAGAGGACAAAAAAAGAGTCGCAGAGTCTTGGGTGATGGAGACACCTGTGTATTTCCCAGCTTCTTCTTTTTCGTCTTCGTCTTCTTCTTCTTCGGTTTCGTCTTCATCAATACCTTCACCATTATTATCTTCTTCTTTTCCTTCTTCTTCTTTTTCCTTTTTCTTTCTCGCTTCTGTCTCCTACAACTCCGGTCTCTTTCACACACCCCAACCTCACATCCTTCTGTTTCAAACTGCCTTTAAAAGATGAGAATGTTTCATATCGATTAGACAGATAAGACAGATAGATAGATAGATAGATAGAGAGAGAGAGTGATTGTGTGTTGCGTGTGGGTGTGGTGTGTGTGTGTGTGTGTGTGTGTGTGTGTGTGTGTGTGTGTGTGTGTGTGTGTGTGTGGTGTGTGTGTGTGTGTTGTTTTGTTTGTGTGCGTGTTTTGTGTTGTGTGTCTGTGCGTGTGATATTTTGTAAGTGAGTGTGTGTACCTGTGTATGTCCGTATCTGCATCATTATCTGAATCTCTGTGTCTGTGACAAAAATATGTAAACTAAATATTCTCAGCCTCTTCTTCATGGGTGGGTCTTTACAGATGTTGCTCAAAGCTAACTATGGATTGTTGAGGAGCCAAGAAATCATAAGTTTGGAAGGTAAGGATCCCAAGACAAGAAGGCGCGGACCAAAACACAAGAGCTTAAAATCAGCATTTTTCGACGAAGATGTGTGAACAGCATTTTCTCATACAGTTCTGACAATATTTAGCATGTTTTCACCGTTGTGACAATCTACCGTTGTCCTCAATGCAGGCCAAGTATAATTCATCTGAAACTTTTATTCAAAGTCACTGTGATATTGAGAAGTAACAGTGTGAATTTTCTGTTATGAAGATTGCCTAAAAGAAGAGACTGTTATATTGGTTTGATCATCTTTTCTTTCTTCTTCTTCTACTTCTCTTCTTCTTCTTCTACTTCTCTTCTTCTTCTTCTTCTTCTTTTCTTCTTCTTCTTCTTCTTTCTTCTTTCTCTTCTTCTTCTTCTTCTTCTTCTTCTTCTTCTTCTTCTTCTTCTTCTTTTTCTTCTTCTTCTTCTTCTTCTTCTTCTTCTTCTCTCTCTTCTTCTCTTTCTTCTTCTTCTTCTTCTTCTTCTTCTTCTTCTTCTTCTTCTTCTTCTTCTTTCTTTTCTTCTTCTTTTTTTCCTTCTTCTTTTCTTCTTCTTTTTTTCTTCCTTCTTTTCTTCTCTTCTTCTTCTTCTTCTCTCTTCTTCTTCTTCTTCATTCTTCTTCTATCTTCTTCTTTTCTTTCTTCTTCTTTTTCTTCTTCTTTTGTTTTTTCTAATCTTCTTTCTTTTCTTCTTTCTTCTTTCTTCTTCTTCTTCTTCTTCTTCTTTTCTTCTTCTTCTTCTTCTTCTTCTTCTTCTTCTTCTTCTTCTTCTTCTTCTTCTTCTTCTTCTTCTTCTTCTTCTTCTTCTTGTACTACTACTACTACTACTACTACTACTACTACTACAACTACTACTACAACTACTACTACAACAA
>CM060313.1:94601477-94603977 GCA_030674185.1 Monoplex corrugatus | reverse complement strand
ATGTATGTATGTATGTTTATAAAGTAATGTAAGTAATGTATGTATTAATGTATAGTTATAGTATGTATTTGTATTGTGTAATCTATGTATGATGTATGTATTATGTATGTATCTATGTATGAATATGTATGTTATAGTAAGTATGATGTTACTATGTATGTATGTATGTATGTGTAGTATTAGTAGTATGTATGTATGTATGTATGTATCTATGATTATGTATGTATGTGTTTATCTATGTATATGTATGTATGTATGTATGTGTTATTAGTATGTAATGTATGATGTATTATGTATGTATGGTTTATCTATGTATGTATGTATGTATGTGTTTATCTATAGTATGTATGTATGTATTTATCTAGTATGTATGTATGTATGTATTATGTATGTAGTATGTTTATCTTATGTATGTATATGTATGTTTTATCTATGTATGTATGTATGTTTTCTATGTATGTATGTATGATATCTATGTATGTATGTATGTATGTAGTGTTATCTATGTATAGATGTATTATTATGTATGATGTATGTGTTTTATCTATGTATGTATGTATGTATGTATATGTTATCTATGTATGTATATGTATGTGTATTATGTGTTTATCTTTTATGTATGTATGTATGTATGTATGTATTTTATATGTATGTGTATGTAGATGTATGTTATCTATGTATGTATGTATGTAGTAGTTGTTATCTATGTATGTATGTATGTATGTTATGTATTATGTATGTATGTATTATCTATGTATGTATGTATTATGTATGTATGTATGTTATGTATGTTGTATCAGTATGTATTATGTATGTATCTATGTATGTATGTATGTATGTGTTTATTATTATGTATGTGTAGTATGTTTATGTATGTATGTATGTATTATTATGTATGTATGTATTATGTATGTGTTTATCTATGTATGTATGTATGTATGTATGTGTTTTATCTATGTATGTATGTATGTATGTATTATGTATGATCTAGTATGAAAGTATGTATGTATTATATGCTATGTATTATGTATGTATGTATATGTGTATGTATGTAGATGTGTTATCTCAATGTATAGTATTATTGTGTTTATCTATGGTATATTGTTATGTATGTTTTATTGTATGTATGTATGTTATGTATGTTGTTTATATGTATATGTAATGTAATGTAATAATGTTTATTAATGTATGTAAGTATGTAGTTCTATTTTAATGTATTTTATTATGTGATTATGTGTGTATGTAATGATGTATGTATTGTTGTATTATGTATGTATGTATAGTGTTTATCTATGATTATGTATGTGTATTATCAGTATGTAAAGTATGTATGTGTTTATCTATGTATTTAATGTATGTATGTATGTATGTATGATATAATGTATGTATGTATGATGTATGTATGTATTATCTATGTATGTATGTATGTATGTATGTAGTATGTTTATCTATGTATGTATGTATGTATGTATGTTATCTTTTATGTATGTATGTATGTATGTATGTATTATTATGTATGTAATGTATGTATGTTATGTATGTAGTTATGTAGTATGTATGTATGTATGTATGTATGTATGTATGTATGTATGTATTTGTGTGGATGTGTGTGATGATCGACGTATTATTATTCTCTAGAAGTAGTCCTCTTTTGATAATCAGTGGTTTTGTTTGTTTGTTTGTTTGTTTGTTTGTTTGTTTGTTTGTTTGTTTGTTTGTTTGTTTGTTTGTTTGTTTTGAGAAGGTCAGGTAAACCTGACAAAAAAATTCAGAAAGTTTTTCGACCAGTAGCTTCCACCCTCCTTCTCTGCTTCCATTCTTTATGGTGTTTCTGTGTTGTTAAGTAATGGGGAAAAGCATAAATATTGTTAGCAAATCGCAATTAATCAGACAGCTTTCTTTCTTTCTTTATGAAAGTGCCGCGGACAGCTCGGACGAAATGTGTTGATAAAACAGCTGGCAGTTGTGCAGAAGTCATTCTAATATTTCAAAGTTCAATCGCAGCCCACAAACTTACTAAGTAGCCTGTTTGCTTCTTATCCAAGTGTTTCTTATCATTATGGAGGTGCCAGGGGAAAAGAGCGCCAGGTAGACCCATGGAGAGAATGCTGGACGGACTTGCAGAGTGGCTGGGGATGAGGAGGGTGGGGGAGATCCTAGGAGCAACGAGAGATTGAGATGGTTGGAAGTCCATGGTCGCCAACGCCATGCGGCAGGGCAACTGATGATGATGATGATGATGGAGGTGCCAGCTTCGTATTTCATAGATCCCTTTCTCTCCCCTTCCCTCATTTCACTACCTTTCCAGTGCGTACGTTTTTGCTCAGGATGTACAGGGTATCTGCCAGATAACTACTGACAGATTTTGTGGAGCGCATATGGAAAATCCGAGAGCGATGAATCCCATTTGAGCAAACTGTAAATTCTACTCTTTTATTCCCATCTCTGTATCTCTCTCTCTCTCTCTCTCTTTCTGTCCATCCATCTGTCTGTCTGTCTG
>CM060313.1:94581477-94591477 GCA_030674185.1 Monoplex corrugatus | reverse complement strand
GATACCAAAGCTGCTGTGGCCACTGCTAATCTATGACATTTGCACCAGCACAGTCGAAGCAATGGAAGCCAAAATCAACAAATACACAAGAAAATGGCTCGGTGTCCCACCTGGTCTCACTGATGTTGCATTCTACTGTCGTCAAGCAATGCTGAAGCTACCTCTGAAATCCATAGTGGAGGAATACAAAGTTGGAAAAGCAAGACTGTTGAGCATGCTGGAGGAATCGGAGGACAATATCGTGAGAGCAGTTCATCCAAAGCTGAGAACTGGCAGAAAGTGGAAAGTCCAAGAGGCTGTAAACAATGCCAAGAGAAACCTCAGCATCAAAGAAATAATTGGACACACGCAAACCAACAGACAGGGACTGGGAGCAACAAAAATGCAGTGGTGGTCCAAAGCCAAAGGGAAGGAAAAAAGAGACATGATCATACAGGAGTTGAAGGAAGAAGAAGATGTCAAAAGAGTGCAGAAGGCAGTCCAGCAAGGTCAACAGGGGCAATGGACAACATGGGACAGTGCACTCCAAAGAAGTCTCAGCTGGAACGATATGTGGCACATGGCTCCTCTAAGGATAAGCTTCCTCCTCAGATCTGTATATGACCTGCTCCCCTCGAATGCAAACTTAGTGAAATGGGGGAAAGCAGACGACCCAGCATGTCCGCTCTGTCAGAAGAAACAAACAGTGGAACATGTCCTAAGCTCTTGCAAAGTAGCGCTAGCCCAAGGAAGGTATACATGGAGGCACAACCAAGTTCTGAAAGTGATCACAGATGTGGTTAGCGAAAAAACCATGACCCCAAACGCACCAATTGCTATGACAACGTTCTACAAAGCAGGAGGGAAACAGGTCTGGCCCGAAAGGGCTATGACAACCAGCACATTGCCAAAGGGTCTTCTGGATGGAGCAGTCGACTGGGAGTGTACAGCAGACCTCCCAGAGTGGAGAAATTACCCAGATGTCATCAGCAAGACAGGCATGAGACCAGACATCGCTCTCCACTCTGACTCCTCGAAACAAGTGATTCTGATAGAACTCACTGTGCCATACGAAAGCAGAATGGAAGAAGCACATATCTACAAGACCGAAAAATACGCCGGTCTTGCCAGCACCCTGAAGAAAGCAGGTCTGCGGGTCAAAATCTTCGCCATAGAGGTCGGGGCAAGAAGGTTTGTGGGCACCTCCGCTTATGATCTCATGAAACAACTCGCCATTTCTGGGAAGAAGAGGACTAGAGCCCTTAAAGCGATGGCAGAGGCAGCAGAAAGGAGCTCAAGCTGGATCTGGGCAAGGAGGAACGAAAAAAGTGAACTTCATAAGGATTAAATTCCCTACAGATGATGTGTGCCCCGTTAGCACATTGGTAAAACCGCGTACCGCAGTTCTGAAGCGCAGAATCGCCCAGGTTCGATCCCCGGCGTGGGAAAAAAAAAAAAAAAAAAAAAAAATAGACAACAGCAGAAGGGCATCCAGGAGTCATGACCTGGATGTGGCCCGGCCCCCCGAGAGTGTAAGGAATTCAGGGCCGAAACACTTGTCTAAAGGGGGTTACTTCTCTGAAGACCTTCTGTTGTCTAGCTCTCCCTAGAGTTTCTTTCTACCTATATATATATATATATATATATATATATATATATATATATATATAGAGAGAGAGAGAGAGAGAGAGAGAGAGAGAAAGAGAGACAGACAGAGACAGACAGACATAGAGACAGAGACAGACAGAGAGACAGACAGACAGAGAGACAGAGAGACAGAGAGAGAGAGAGAGATCTTGCAGGACACACCGGCGTTTACATAAGGCAATCAGTGCTCTTACCGTGATGAAAGCGATTCTGTTCACTGATGAAAACGATCATGTTTATTTACCACTTCAGTCGGCCAAAACTGTTTTAAACTTGCTCTCCGTTATCCGGGAGTTGTAATTCGCTTCCCCCCCCCCCCCCCCCCCTCGCTTTTGTTTTTGAAATTAAAGGTTAAATCCTACTGATATTCTTCTTTGGAAGTCTTTCGTGAATTCTCGAAGTAAATGAAAGTTACGTTCTATGAGTCATACACACATACACGCACACAGACACGCATAGATGCTCAGTCACACACAATCACACTGACACACATACACACACACGCGCGCTAGCGTATACACACACACACACACACACACACACACACACACACACACACATACACACACACGCACACATAAATACACACACGCACACACACCACACACACACACATACACACACACACACACACACACACACACACACACACACATACACACACACACACACACACACACACACACACGTAAATGCATCTCCATTACCACCGTCATCATAATCATCATCATCTCCGTCACCCTCACCATCATCATCATCACCATCACCACCACCACCACCACCGCCACCATCAGCATCATCATCATCATCATCATCATCGTCGTCGTTGTCGTCGTCGTCGTCATCGTCGTCGCTATCATCATTATCATAATCTTATTATTATTATTTTTCATCATCGTCATCAACCATTTATTGTCAGGTTAACATAAGAGGTGCACTGACGTATAAAAACATATTGCGAAAATAACCTGGTACACAATCGTATATAGCTCAAGTCGGAAATAATTGAAACAAATATCATGAATGAAACTTGAGAAGTATTTTAACATTTATTGAAATGCAAAGGACGAGTCAGAAACTGTAAAAGGATTAGAGGAGTTTTTACAATTGTTATCTAAAACTTCAACGGAAACTTGATATTAGAAACGGAGAAACACATACATGCAAAATGCTCTCTCTGTCTCTTTGTCTCTGTCTCTGTCTCTGTCTCTCTCTCTCTCTGTCTGTCTGTCTGTCTGTCTCTCTCTCTCTCTCTCTCTCTCTCACACACACACACACACACACACACACACACACACACACACACACACACCCCACACACACCTACAAATACGCACACTCATGCACACGTATTGACACACACACACTCGCACTCACACAATGTGTGTGTGTGTGTGTGTGTGTGTGTGTGTGTGTGTGTGTTTTGAGTGTGTGTGTATGTGTGCGTGAGTGTGTGTGTGTTTGAGTGTGTGTATGTGTGTGTGTGTGTATGTGTGTGTGTGTGTGTGTGTGTGTGTGTGTGTGTGTGTGTGTGTGTGTGTGTGTGTGTGTGTGTGTGTGTGTGTGTGTGTGTTTGTCTGTGAGTGTGTTACTTTGACTTCCACTTAGTCAGGCCGATGGAAACTTATGTACACAGAACTTTCCAAGCAGGAGTGAATTTCTTACGTTTTCATTTACACAGAGATGGTATCATATGAATATGCACGAAACACACAGACACAACGACCAGTCAAAAATCATTCCCGCTTTCCCCACTGAAAAAGTAGAATTAAATTAAAAAAACAAAAAAACAAAAAACAAAAACGTGCTGCAATTAAAGTTCAGAATGCTATCAGGCTGCATTTGAAGTACTTGGAGGGACATGGTAGAAAAAGCGTGTTGATGAACTTGTTTGATGCGGACGGTTGGAGGTAGAGGGAGGTTACGGAGGGGTGGGGGTGGGGGTGGGAACCGAAGATCTAGGAAGCCGACTGATGGCGTAATGGTGAATATTTGTAAATTCCACCTTGCTTTACGGGGGACAGGTCCGGATTCTTTTCAGTGTTGTTTGTCAGACTTTTCTCTATATTGTAGCGTTTTGTGAGCTCTTCTACCTCTCTGTCAGTCTGCCGATTTGTCATTCAGCCAGTCTTGTCAGTCTGTCCGGTCTGTATGTATACAAGATTGTGTTCGTTCTCCCTTTCTCTGTCTGTCTGGGTTTTTTGGTTGTTGTTGTTGTTGTTGTTTTTGTTTTGTTTTTTGTTTTGTTTTGTTTTGTGTGTGTGTGTTGTGTGTGTGTGTGTGTGTGTGTGTGTGTGTGTGTGTGTGTGTGTGTGTGTGTGTGTGTGTTGTTGTTTTTTGTGTCTTTTTTTCTTTAATTACAAAAATGAAGACTGAAAAGTCTGAAAGAGAGAGAGAGACAGACAGACAGACAGACAGACAACAGACAGAGACATAGATAGAGACAGAGATAGAGACAGTCAGCCAGACAGACAGACAAACAGAGACAGACAGAAGACAGAGACAAAAAGACAGACAGAGAGATTGAGAGAGAGAGAGAGAGAGAGAGGAAGAGAGAGAGACAGAGACAGATAGACAGACAGACACAGACAGACAGACAGACAGAGACAGACAGAGACGGTGAGAGCGGAGAGTCTTGTCATAAAGGAAAAAGAAACTCTAAAGAAACCAGCTTAATAAATGAATGCGCGAATAACTTGAGACTCTTGCCCTTTCCAGATATTAGCACCAGCATGGCTGACAAATTTAAGACAGGATTATTATGTTTTAAGACACGGCGTGGCATATCTAAGACGTGATTATTCATATTTAGGTGTCTGCAATGTTCCAGAGCTTCTCCATTACAGGGGATCTTCTGAGATCTTTTGAAGCTTTGCATAAATCCGTTGAATGTGTAGGTTTGTGAGGGCGACAAGCAACAAGACGCTGCGAAATTATTCCATTTACGAGGGTAATAGATTAGCATTGGGAATTGAAGGGAGGGGACAACTATAACCAGTAAGCATTTTCAAGTATAAGAAAGAGGAAAGCAAGAAGATGAATAGATTGGACTCTCTTGTCGATCCCAGGGATGAGCAGGCATAATAGTCATGGCATCGCCTGGTGCGGGTTTTCATGTGGAATAAAAGACTATTCCTGGAGGTACATGTTCTTCCACGGGGCATTGCATGGGAAGCAGTCCTGCTTCTGGCTCTTGCTCCCGCCGGCCCCTGTTTTGCTGAATTACAGCTGTTCTTCACTATTCAAATGTGATTCTGTCCTACGTGCATTGCCGTCGTTAGCTTACTTTCTTCGGGCAATGTCTTCCCAGCTGGTGGTGTTGATGCTGCAACTAATGAGGCTGGCCTTCAAAGTATCTTTGTATCACTTCAGTGGTCTTTCCTAGTCGTGATGGTCTTGCTTCAGCTGTTCGTAGAGGAGTGTTTTTCGGATGCCATTGTCTTGCGTGAAAGCAAAAGAAAGGGGTTGGAACTAAACAGCAGGAAGATTGAAGTCATGGTGATCAGTAGAAAACATGAAATCCCCTCATGCAAAATAACAGCAAATGGCACAACCTTGACACAGGTTAATAAGTTCAAATACCTGGGAACGGTCATTTCATCAGACGTCAGATGCACATCGGAAATAGTTGGCAGAATCGGCCAAGCCAAAACAGCATTCAAGAAGATGACAAGCATTCTTACCAACAAATGCCTATCAATCAACATCAGAAAGAGAGTCATTGAATGTTATATAGAACCAATACTGTTGTACGGATGCGAGGCGTGGACAGTCAGCAAGCAAACCCAGAGCAAGATTGAGGCAGCCGAGATGTGGTTTCTCAGAAAAATGTTGAGAGTTCCATGGACAGCAAAGAAAACAAACGAGACAGTCTTGATGGAGGCAGACACAAGTAGATCACTCATAAGGAAGATTAGGAAAAGACAAGCAACATTTATAGGCCATTTTATGAGGAAGGGGGATTTGGAGCACCTGGTCACAACGGGAAAGCTGGAGGGAAAGAGAGCACCAGGTAGACCCAGGGAGAGAATGCTGGACGGACTTGCAGAGTGGCTGGGGATGAGGAGGGTGGGGGAGATGCTGGGGGCAACGAGAGATAAAGATGGTTGGAAGTCCATGATCGCCAACGCCATGCGGCAGGGCACCTGATGATGATGATAATGATGATTGTCTTGCGTACAATCTGTGATGTCGAATGAAACTGGCATTTAGTGAGTAGATTCTGTTAACTGACAAGCCACATATCTTCAGAACTTTCGAAGATACAGACAGCAAGAGAGAAAAGAAAATTCCCTTCTATAGACTGACAAAGAAGAAAACAGAGAGGAAGAAGAAGAAGAAGAAGAAGAAGAAGAAGAAGAAGAAGAAGAAAGAAGAAGAAGAAGAGAGAGAGAGAGAGAGAGAGGAGAGAGAGAGAGAGAGAGAGAGAGAGAGAGAGCTACCACATATTACAGCTATTACAATACGATACAATGTTTCGATGAATACAAAGCGATAACTTTTGCTCTTCGCACAAAGTACGTCAGAAAATCAGAAAAGTGAATCGTCAATTTAACAGACATGGTAAATGATGTTATGACATAATGCGTACGGTGTACTTTTTCGTATTCATAAAAAGCATGACATTATGATATAATAGCCTAATTGTAATTTCATGTCTGAATTCAAAAGCAAAGTGCAAAATCCTACACTCCTTCACATCGTGATAAGCATTGCCGAGATGAACTGACAGCGTAAGATTCTATCAAGGGGAACAACCCTTTTAATTAATTTCAACGTGAACAACACGAGTTAGGCCTACCCTACACTACAAATTGTCGTCTGCGAATTTCTTTGGTTGGAAAGCAGAAAAATTGTATTGATGGTCAAATTTAAGTACAAT
The DNA here is from genome assembly GCA_030674185.1 of Monoplex corrugatus. NCBI lineage: Eukaryota > Metazoa > Mollusca > Gastropoda > Littorinimorpha > Ranellidae > Monoplex > Monoplex corrugatus. Next base: position 94,584,969 of record CM060313.1, on the reverse strand, counting down.
TCTACAGCTTTGTTGGAGCTGGTGTCGTTTTCTTGAGTGCACAAATTTTGAAGTCTCATGTTTGTGACCGACAAACATGCATCTTTGACCGTAGTGCAGTTAATACTTCGGTTCTTTATCAACTTTCTCTTGCATCTAGATCTAGATCTAACAAACAAGATGTCGGTGTGATGTGGCGAGTGTGCCACGGCTGCATCTCGTACAGTGGTGTGGGCATGATGACATTGGTATAATCATAAACTCAGAGAAGTACATAGATCCAGATTTAGATCTAGAAAGGCCAGACAGCCAATCATGCCAGTAAATCGGGGCTGTTTGACGGGAAAATCTGATGAAACTTCGACTGAACTGTTCAGTGTGACAACACGCCTGACCTGGCCATGTGATGTATCAACGATGTAACAGACATGGCCTAACCGTCCATTGCAATTTGAGTGGTGTCGACCTCTTCTCTCTCTGATTGGTATGTCAATCTGAAATGTGTACTGTCCTTGTAAGGCTTGTTTTCTTTTTAATTATCATTATTATTATTATTATTGTTATTATCTAGATCTAGAATATTTCAGATCGTATGCGAAAAAAGGTTTTACCTCTACTTTTGTTAATAAAAAAAAATTGAATTACCTGCCAGAATGGCGTAGATCTATCACAAAAGGAATAAAAGGCAAATAAACCATTCGGACAATTCCTGTCAATTTGTTCTTGCTCTGCCCCTACCTCCCCCTCCCCCGTCTCTCTCACTCTCTGTCTATCTGTCTCTGTCTGTCTCAGTGTCTGTCTCTCTATCAGTCTATGTCTCTCTCGCTCCTTCCACCACCCTCCGCCCCTCTCTCTGTGTGATGGTTTCACAGTAGGACTGTAGTTGTCACTTTAGCGATCAGTCTTCTTGACAAGAGAAAGGACCTCAGTCACTGGGAAATGGCTGTAGACTGTGTGTTCGTAGTCCCCATCATTACTAATTGATGTGATGGATCGAATGGGACGATACTTCTTGTGCTGTCCTTGTCAGGTTGGGGGTCAAGTAAATGGGTCGGAAGTGTCTATGCGTCAGTTCCTTTTCAATCTCCTTTGAAAGAGAAAAGAGTTTCAAATCGACCCGAGAGGTGTGTGTCTGCACAGTTACATATCGACCAGAGAGGTGTGTGTCTGCACGTCTGTCGCTCTATGTCTGTGTCTGTGACAACACTGTCTTAGCCAGATTTTCTTGGCTGTGTCTGTCTAGATTTTTACGATATTGGGGTCAAAGGTGTTGACCATTGAAGAGGACCAATTCTAAAAAAAACAAACAATTGGTATCAGTACTTTTTGCAGGAGTTTGAACAGCACCTCCTCGGGCAACTTGTAACAATATTCACATTCTGTTTTCACAATTGTGTCATCGACAGTCTACCACTGTACTTATTTCATGACAAGTTGTATTTCATCTGATACTTCTTCGTTGTCACAATGACCATGAAAAGTATAATAAAAAAAAAATCCGGATTGTTTGTAAGAAATTCTGTATGGCAAGAGATTGTTCTAAATACAATGGTTTAAACATAGTATTGCTAGAGAGTTTTGTATGATGGTGAATGCTATAAATGGAAAACACAGACACACACAGACACACACGCACACACGCACACACACACACACACACACACACACACATATATGCATACATACTGCACACATATGCACACATGTCTACACACGTACACACACACTATAGAGCTTGCAGGACACACCGGCGTTTACATAAGGGAATCAGCGCTGTTACCGTGATGAAAGCGATTCTGTTCACCTGATGAAAGCGGTCATGTTTATTTACCACTTCAGTCGGACAAACCTGTTTCAACTTGCTCTCTGTTATCCACAGATGTAAACTAGATGGGTTTTAACTCTTTGTAGGCATTTCTTTTGAATTAAAATTTGAGAAATGGTTTCGTTATCTTGACATTTTTTTCCTTTTATATTTGAGCTGCAGTTATAAAGTCGTGTTATAATTAGTGCGAGTGCAGGAACGCAAACATGCAACTCGTACACACTCACAGTCAAACAGACAGACAGACCGACACACACACATACTTACACGCACGCACACACACCCACCCACACACACACACACACACACACTCACACACACGCACACACACAACACGCATATTTAAACGTGTGTATATATACATATGTATATATACATATATATATATACGTATGTATATATATATATATATATATATATATATATGTATGTATGTTCTATGCGTGATTGTAATGTAAAAAGTGAACTATGCTCATAGAAGTTGGTACGTCTATGATCCAAGACTGATCAGAATAACAAAACTGGGTGACTATCCATATTTTAAAACAAATCCTGAAATAAGCAATGAAATCCTTGAAGATCTGTTTTTGGCTGTATTTTCCCTGTTGAAATGTATACTACATTTTAGCCCAAAGCCGTGGATGAAATCTGTTGTACAGATCTGTTGAATAGTGATTTCTACAACTACAGTACAAGCGTCCATAAAAAGCATATGTAGATCTAAAAAAGAATCCTAGCAAGTTTGCTTACACTCGTACCACAAAGGTATAGAAAGATGTAGACATCTCTCTCTCTCTCTCTTCTCTCTCTCTCTCTCTTTGTCGGATGTACGTATGCAGGTCGTTCTTAGTATTTTACCCAAACTGCGCAGGCTGTACGTTATGTTGCTGCCTAGCATGCTGGGCTCTTTCATACTCCATAAGCCAGCCACTGACGTGACCTATACTATAGAATCCTTACCGATCATATTTGATATTCTGCATGTGTATACACTTGAAGGGATTTAGGCACTAGCAGATGTGAACACATGTTGATCAGGAGAACGGAAAAAGTCTCTGTCCTTCACCCAACAGGCGGAGGTGTCTAATCAGATCGAACCTAGAACCTTCCAGTTGAAAGTCCGACACATAATCGTCTGACTACTGCCCCCACCACATTCAATCTAAATCATCCTATCCTTTCTCCCCTCAGCCTGTATAAAAGATGTGATTAACGCCCGGAGTGCTGTGGGCTTCATTTGAAGTACTTGAGGAGACATGAGATGAACGAAAGTATGTTGGGGAAGTCGCTTGATGCAGGAATTGGACGGGAAAAAAAAAAAAAAAAAAAGAAGAAGAAGAAAAAAAAAGAGATCAGGAAGGAAGTGGGTGAAGGTATATTTGTGGATTTTATCTTGCTTTACGAGACAAGTCAGATTCTTTATAATGTTGTTTGTCAGGATTTTTCTGTGGGTAGGTCTTGGATGTCTTTCTTCGATGGTTTAGTCCCTCTCACCGTCTCTGTCTGTATCCCTGGTATTTTGTTTTTGTCTGTGTCTGTCTGTCTGTATGTCTGTCTCTGTCTATCTCTGTCTGTTTGCCTGTCTGTCTGTTTGTATGTCTGTCTCTGTCTCTGTCTCTTTCTCTCTTCTCTCTCTCTCTCTCTCTCGCTCTTTCTCTGTGTGTGTTCTCTGCTCTGTCTCTGTTTCT
>CM060313.1:94568977-94571477 GCA_030674185.1 Monoplex corrugatus | reverse complement strand
GAGAGAGAGAGAGAGAGAAGAGAGAGAGAGAGTGCCTTGTTAGCTCAGATGGTTAGAACGCCATGCTGGTAACACGGAGATCGTGGGATCGACTCTCAGGTGATCCACAGGCTTCTTTTTATGCAAGCTACCTGGCTTTGTAGAAAGAGACATTGTCTACAGGTTGGATGTCACGAGTTTAATCTCAGCGTACAACCTGAAAACTGGCCTGTTCGCTGCTCCAGTCATTGTTTTTGTAGCGGTGTCGGTTTTATGTTTCATAGGTCCCGGCACCCACCCACCCCCATCTCCCTCCCCCTCCACCGCTCCATTTTTAGACCTTACCAACGCATACGGCTTTGTGTAGGCTCAAGGAGTCTGTCAAATAATCACTGGCAGATTTGGGTGGAGCGCAATTGAAACTTTACGAATGCGAATCTTTGTTGAACTCTTACTTTTTAATACCGAAGAAATAAGAGGGAAACAGGGAGAATTTTTATAATATAATCAAAGCTACAAGGTAGCGCAAACTGTGTTAGATTTGAGAAGTTCTGTACAACATGGGAGATAATTCTCAAGAGTTATCTTACTTTTTAGTTAGGAAACCGAAAGATGTTGGGGGAAAATTCCAAGGTCACAGTAATATAAAACGTAATCAACGGTGGGAAAAGGAGGGATATCGTTAGCGTTGTTAGTATAGCTTTACCTTGCGACTGTTTTCCCCGTTCCAGAGGAGGAGAGATCAGAATGAAAAACGCGTGTGAAAAGCTACAAGTGGCGGCAGTAAAGTAGTTTCGGTTCCGACAGTCACGGAGCCGCAGTGACAACCAACGGGCTGGTCAATATTTGGTGTGGAAGGATAAGATGTAATCTAGTCCATGTTATGGCGAATTGCTGGTTCCATTCAAGTTACATAGAAATATCCTGAAAATTTAAGGAAAAGCGCAGTGTTACCTTTCTCATTTTTTTGTTTTGTTTTTTTGTTTGGTTGGTTGGTTGTTTTGTTTTGTTTTTGTTTTTGTTGTTTTGTTGTTGTTGTTGTGGTTGTTTTTGTGTGTGTGTGTGTTTTTTTTTGTGTTTTTTTCAAAAGTTGGTATACAGGCGTCATCACGATGTAGTCTGGTTTATGTCACTTTATCGCGACTTGAGGCTGTAAATGATTCACTCAGGATACAGAGATGATATAATTGCAGCAGCATGGGATTTGAATTGTCAGCACGTTCTTTTTCGGGTTATGTTGACTTTTATATCTATTTGCTTATGCACATTTGAGCTAGTGTTATCAGCTAGTTGGTGGTGACCCTTTCTTGTGTGGTCTGCCTGTAAGTTTGAATTGTTAGTAGGTGTAGCTGTGTTATGCTGTAGGCTGTGGAACTGTGTAAGTATTGATAATGCAATTTGACCGTCTTATTGCTTCCTGCTACTTGACTCATTTTAGGCACACAGAATGTCATCTTTCTGTCCTAAAGTGCTCGTCCACTAGTTAGTTTGCAGTTCTGATATTTCCCATGGTAAACAGGGGAGACAATTACAAAAGGCAAGAGTGTTAATGTCCTATGTTAAACAGAGGAGAAAATTACAAAAGACAAGAGTGTTAATGTCCTATGTAAACAGAGGAGAAAATTACAAAAGACAAGAGTGTTAATGTCCTTGTAAACAGAGGAGAAAATGACAAAAGACAAGAGTGTTAATGTCCCTTGGTAAACAGAGGAGAAAATTACAAAAGACAAGAGTGTTAATGTCCTATGATAAACAGAGGAGAAAATGACAAAAGACAGAGTGTTAATGTCCCTTGGTAAACAGAGGAGAAAATTACAAAAGACAGAGTGTTAATGTCCCATGATAAACAGAGGAGAAAATGACAAAAGACTAGAGTGTTAATGTCCCATGGTAAACAGAGGAGAAAATTACAAAAACAAGAGTGTTAATGTCCCATGTAAACAGAGGAGAAATTGACAAAAGCAGGTGTTATGTCCCATGATAAACAGGAGGAAAATGACAAAAGCAAGAGTGTTAATGTCCCATGGTAAACAGTGGAAAATACAAAATGCAGAGTGTTAATGTCCCATGGTAAACAGGTGTGGAAAATTACAAAATGCAGTTTTATGTCCCATGGTAAACAGGTGTGGAAAATTACAAAATGCAGAGTGTTAATGTCCCATGGTAAACAGGTGTGGAAAATTACAAAAGGCAGAGTGTTATGTCCCATGGTAAACAGGTGTGGAAAATACAAATGCAGAGTCTTATGTCCCATGGTAAACAGGTGTGGAAAATTACAAACTGCAGAGTGTTAATGTCCCATGGTAAACAGAGGAGAAAATGACAAAAGCAAGAGTGTTATGTCCCATGGTAAACAGGGGAGAAAATTACAAATGCAGAGTGCTAATGTCCCATGGTAAACAGGTGTGGAAAAGTTAAAACGCAGAGTGTTAATGTCCCATGGTAAACAGGGGAGAAAATTACAAAATGCAGAGTGTTATGTCCCATGGTAAACAGGGAAGAAAATTACAAAATGCAGTGT
>CM060313.1:94553977-94561477 GCA_030674185.1 Monoplex corrugatus | reverse complement strand
AAAACGTAGAACGTTGGTTAGAACAAAGAGGGCACCTGCCTGCTTTCTATGGTTAGAACTAGTCGCTATGGCATAGTGGTTAGCTCAGCGGACTGACGACTGGATGGTAATGGGTTCAAAATGCCAATCCAACCAAATCTTTGTCGAATTTTTCAGGCGTGACCAGCTCCTGAGTTCGCTATGGGCTCCTCTGGAAAGACTGGGTGTACAGTTGGTGCCTACTACTTTATGGATGGTCTTGAGTGTGTTGCTTAAAAACAGTAGGTGTGTGCAATGGCCTGGCTTAGTTCACGCCAGTATATACTTGTTTTGATAGAAGTTAGCGTACATGTTACATGGTCTCAATCCAAATCGGAGCTTCACAACAGTATCATTATCACCATTCTCTTATTTCATTCTGGCATTATAAAATGTTTTCCCGAATTCTGTGGATCTTCACACCGCTTTCTGTTGTCGTCAGTCGTTTTTGTGCCTGGTGTAACATCTGATCATGGCTTTTGTTGTCGGGGTACTTTATTGGTAGTCTTGTGAGGGACTTGATTGCTTGATTTAGTTTAGCTCCATGAGTAATGAGTTATTGTCGTCAGTAAAGTGCTGAGTACATATTTTCCTCAGTATCTTAGATCAAAGCTTACAATTGAACTCAAGTTATGACATGACGTTGGCAGCAGTGCAGAATCTGCTCTGGAGAGTGGCCATATTGCGATTTGATGTTGATAGCTGGACCTGGGTGTACTTGTGTGTTTGGAAGCTGCTGAAACGGAAGGGAAAAAAGATAAGACCCTGCCACAGCTCTCTCTCTCTCTCTCTCTTTCTCTGTTCTGTATCTGTCTTCTGTCTGTCTGTCTGTCTCTCTTCTCTCTCTCTCTCTCTCTCTTCTCTCTCCTTTTCTCTTTTTCTATCTCTTTCTCTTTCTCGCCCTCTCCCTTTCTTTCTTCCCTATCCCCGTCTGACAACGCGTAAAAGAAGATGAAGGGATGAGGGATGAGGATGAAAACGAAGAAGAAACAACAATGGGGAGGGGGAGCAGAGAGGTAGATGGGTGTACACAAACCCCTCCAGTCCCATTTCCAGATGACACTGCCACAAAGCGAAAGAGAAAGATGAAAGGAAGGGGGGTAGGGGACGAAAAACAAAAACAGAGAAACAAAACAAGAAAACCTACGAAGCGACGGTGATGGGATAGTAGATGGAGGAGGGGAGGAGGGGGAAGGGTATGGGGACGGGTACGCAGCATCCCAGGGGAGACAGGTGTGGTAGATTGATGGGCAGGTGAGAGAGGTTTGGGGACGGAGAATGAGGTGGTAGGCAGGTACAGGTAAACAGGAAACGGTCTGTAGCCTCCCCTGCATCACCCTTCCATTAGCCCAGACTTTCAAGACTTTGCCCCTGCCTGATCATTCCCGGCCCCTCTGGCTTTTTTTTTTTTTTTTTTTTTTGCGCCAGGGGGATGCAAAGCAAGGGGAAAGGGGGGGAGAAGAGGCACAAGAGAGAGAGGATGAGGAGAGGGACCGCAAACGAGTGAGAGAGTTGGGGAGGGGGGGGGGGGACAAAGAAGACAGATAATTTATTATTTTTTTCTTTCCACTTTATTCTCATTTTTAGTGCTGTCAGCAAAGTGAACCCCGAAAGTAAAGGAACATGAATATTGTACGCATTGCATTATATATACTTCACTTTTTTGTACTGCGCAGTCCGACAATTAGCAATGACACATTACAGAGAGAGAGAGAGAGAGAGAGAGAGAGAGAGAGAGAGAGAGAGAGGTCATACGGGTTAATTGTTTGGCCATTACAGCTGTAGTTTTTACAGTGTGGGGAATTGATTGATTGTTAAACGGGCAGATATGCAGTAAGACTGATGAACATACTCGCACATACCAAGTAGAAGACGTGCGAACGTCTTCAAAAGAAGTGTCGCAAAACCATTATACCGGTCAGTGCATACCAGAGAGCTATCGCGGAGGCACGTGGACTCAGTACACGGAAAACTAGGTGTGATCAGATTACGCTCACCAGACAGCAGTCACGTGCACCTTTAGTCAGATTAAATGTGAATGTCCTGACTTACTTATTAGGGTGTTCATAACTTTTTCCAGACTTCCGTCCGTGGCTTGGCTGTAAATGAATAGTTTGATGGAAGGCAGCTTGAAGGAAGGGTCCTGTACTTTACATTTCCTATGTGTCCAGCTCAGGTATTGTAATTCTTTAGTGAAACAAAACTCCATGATGGCATTACTTAAAATATCACTATATCCAAAGCCAAAGGTCAAATTATACCTTAGCAAAGTCATACAAACTTCACAGAAACCTGTCTCTCCCGCTCTCCTCCTCCCACCAACCCTCTCCTCAACACACACACGTGCCTGCAATCTGTGCATTCGTTCAAAAAATCCCACAATCATGCGAGTCGAACAACATCTTGATCGACTTGTCTTCGTGATGTGAAATTGACTGGCGTGCCTTGAGCTGATCACCTGTCATGGATGAGGCAAGCAACAACACGCAAAACGACCAAACCGTCAGAATTAATTTCCCACAGTCGGCCAAATTGCTCAATCGGTAACGCATCTGATCCGCAGAGAAAATGTGGAGAATGTTATTGTTGTTGCTTTCTTGTCTGAAAAAAAAGAAGAAAAGAAAAGAAAAGTGGGAGGATGGTTCAGATTGAAACTTGGATGGAGTGTGCATGTATGGGTCCAAGTGTAGTGATGGGTGTGTGGGTGGATGTTGGTTGTTTGTATGTGCATGTATGTCACAGTCTTCGTATATATAAATATATAGATGCTGGTTATATTCTTTAGCAGCTTAAGTTAGCGTCCACAAAAAAACAAAAAAAAGAAAGAAAAACAAAACAAAAAGAAAAAGCCAGAAAAGCTTCAGTTTAACAGAAGCATATAAGAGGGGGAAAAATGTTAGTATGGAGCGACAATCTTGACTGTTCAGCACGTGCGTTTCGTCGAAGGCTGTTTATAGAACACACCATCACAGTCACTGATGCCTGTGCTTGCCCGATAGTATGCCCTTTTCCACAGGGGCACACATCAAAGATTGCTTACCACTGTGATCAGCCTGTTTGTTGGGACAGCATCAGTGTCGGAAGACTGGAGACTGCACAGAGAGAGAGAGAGGAGAGAGAGAGAGAGAGAGAGAGAGAGAGCAGTGTGTGTGTATGTGTGTATGTGTGTGTGTGTGTATGTGTGTGTATGTGTGTGTGTGTGTGTATGTGTGTGTGTATTGTGTGTATGTGTGTGTGTGTGTATGTATGTGTGTGTGTGTGTGTGTGTGTGTGGTAGAGATAGACAGACAGCCAAGACAGACAGACAGAGAAGCTGGTATGCTAGCTGAACTGAGAGAGATAGAAACATACAGTGAGAGACAGAGACAGTGACAGACAGATAGACAACAGACACAACTAGACACAGACACAGACACGAAGGATACCAACAGAGACAGACAAAGAAACAGAAAAGGACAGAAACAAAGAGAAGGGGGAGGAAGGAGGGCAGTGCACTAGATGAGTGGCAAAAGGTGGGTTACAAATGCATTTGTTACCTTTTCAGCACAAAGGAGATCACAGTGATTCGATTTGTTGGTGGGTAGGTGAATGGAAAGCTGGCGACACTACCACACCTGAGAAGTGTGAAAAAATAAGAAACATGATCATCCACAAAGTCTGCGCTACTTGTTTTGTACCCCACGTGCTGGAGTCTAAAAAAGTTTGCTGACATCTGTGATAGTTTATTACCGTTGAAGCTTTCCCCTCCCATACACTCTTTTCAGTAAGAGACAAACAGAGACAGACAGACAGAGAAAGACATACAAACAATGAAACAGACAGATGGGACGAAAGGGAAAGAAAATAATTGAAACACTGATAAACATAAGAGACAGTAAAACAGAGATACGGAAAGAAGTGTGCGCGTATGAGCATGCGTGCGAATGTGTGTGTGAGAGAGAGAGAGAGGGAGGGAGAGAGACAGATAGACAGACAGACAGACAGAGAGATAATGATAGCGAGAGACAGACAGCAAATGGATGTGGACACAGAGATACCAACAGACAGACAGATGAACAGAAAAAAGCGAAGAAACAGAGAAAATGCTGACGGTGTTAGGGAGAGAAGGAAGGAGGGCAGTGTACTGGATGAGTGGCCAAAGAAGAGTTACAAATGCAACTGTATCCCTTTCAGCACAAGGGAGATCACAGTGATTCGATTTGGTGGTGGGTAGGTGGGTGGGAAACTGGTGGCACCACCGCAGGCGCCTGAGAAGTGTCAAAGAATAAGAAACATGATCATCCACAAAGTCTGCGCTACGTGTTTTGTACCCCACATGCTGGAGTCTGAGAACTCTGTGATAGTTTATTACTGTTGAAGCTTTTCCCTCCCATATACTCCTTTCAGTAAATATATATATATATATATGTATATGTATGTGTGTGTGTATATATATATATGTATATACATACATATATATATGTATATATGTATATATATATATATATATATATATATATAGAGAGAGAGAGAGAGAGAGAGAAAGAGACAAACAGGACAGACAGACAGATAGACAGACAGACAGAGAGAGACATACAGGTGGACAGAGAGATTGCTGTTATTTTTGTTTAATGCCTAGCTGACTGCATAGAGCCATATCAGGGCTATAACCGTTTTCAAAACATATACAATAAAGAAAAAGGAAAAGAACATTAAGTGTACATATGATTGTTTTCGCGCACATTATCTAAGGAGAGATAGTAACAAAACATTGAGAGACAGTAAGACAGAGAGAGACAGAGAGAGAATAGTGCAGCACACACACACACACACACACACACACACACACACACACACACACACACACACACACACACACACACACACACACACACACACACACACACACTGAGAGACAGACTGAAACACGGGTTGACTCAGATGTAGACACAGAGATACCAACAAACAGAGGAACAGAAAAAGGCAAAGAAAAAGAGAAACGGAGGGGGGAGGGGAAGAGGAGGAAGGAGGGCAGTGTACTGGATGAGTGGCTAAAGAAGAGTTACAGATGCAACTGTTTCCCTTTCAGCACAAGGGAGATCACTGTGATTCGATTTGGTGGTGGGTAGGTGGGTGGGAAACTGGTGGCACCACCGCAGGCGCCTGAGAAGTGTCAAAGAATAAGAAACATGAGCGTCCACAAAGTCTGTGCTACGTGCTTTGTCCCACACGCTGGAGTCTGAGAGAGCTCCCTGGTATCTAAGGGAGACTGAGAACTCTGTGACGGTTTATAAATGTTGAAGCTTTCCTCTCTGTATATTACTTTCAATAAGAGAGAGACGGAGACAGAGGGAAGTAAAGAGAAAAAGAGTAACCAAAACACTGAGAGACAGTAAGACAGAAAAAGACAGACAGAGAGAAAAGTGCACCCTGTCAAGCAATCTCAAGTTGAAATGAAAATGCATAGTATCATCACAACCATTCCTCACCTTTCAGTTTCTTTCTATATGTGTGCAGGCTCAAGTAGTCTGTATATAATTGCTTGCAGATTGGTTGGAGCGCATAGGGAATCATCTGAGTGTGTTTAATCCCTTTTGAGCAAACTTCAGACATTGTTAAACAACAAATTAAATCAGTTCTGTGACCCTTAATGATTTACTTTCATGGTGATGTTGGTTTGGGGGGGGGGGGGTCGGGGGTGTTGAAGTGCAGAAATGAGCAGCGTGGGGGTAATGACAGGAGCGGTGCACACACACACACACACACACACACACACACACACACACACACACACACACACACACACACACACAACACACACACACACACACAGAGAGAAATCACACAACGCACACAGACACATGCGCACGCGGGTGCTCACACATACCACACACACATACACACACACACACACACAAACACACACAACACACACACACACACAACACAACACACACACAACACGCACGCACGCACGCACGCACGCACGCATGCAAACACGCACAGACGTCTTTCCTCCTTGAGATCATGAAGCTTTTTTCCCCAGTAACTATGAGAGAAATCTTTCGATGAGCCTGAATATTTATATAACAGTCGTCCAAAATTGACTTTAGTGTACCATCCAGTATGCCCACTCTTGACACGATTTCCCTCCCGGGTAAAAAAAAATCATGCAAGGGTGAGAAATCGTGTCGCGAACGCAGCAATTTTGACGTGATTTCTCATCTGTGTGAGAAACCGTGTCACGGGGGTGAGAAATCGTGTCATCACATTCGTTTCTTTATCGATAGGTTCTCACGTAATTCTCTTCTGACAGAGGCTGTCAAAAAGACCAACAAAAAGCCTCGTCCACCACCACCACCACCCCCACGGCCATAAAGCATAGTCATGAATTTTAAGTCGAACTTCGAAAAGGAATTTGATGTTACCGACCTGAGCGGAGGGGTTCACAAAAGTCCATAGATCTACTAAACGTTCACATTGATCCTTCTGCTCTGTTGCTGCTCCGTTAATAATGGTCTACAAATAGCTGTTCGGTTACAAGGAGACCGCTTCTTCCCAGATAATGGTCCAGTATAACTGCCTTATTAGAGGCCATTGCTGCTGTTGCCATGCAGACATTGTCTGGCACCAAAGAGGTTGTGGTTCTTCCCTGATGCCACCAGTATTGTGTGTGATGATTTGGCTGGGAACGTTTTCCTCTTCCCCCTCTGTCTGTCTGTCTGTATGTATGTATGAATGTATGTATGTATGTATGCACGCATGTATGTATGTATGTATGTATGAATGTATGTATGTATGTATGTATGTATGTACATGTATGTATGTAATCAGTATCATTGTGTTCTATTTTGAACGCTATAAATACCACATCATCTTAGAAGGTGAGCTTAGCGTGGCATCACCCAAACACGATCAGTTTACCTCAAGTCGTTAAGTTTTGAAGCTGTTTTCTTTGGTCCTTTCCAGAGTGCCTCCAAGAAAGATCAGGATTGGCAACTCCAGTCTTTACATTTGAAGATTGGATTGGTGTGACGTAGCCAATGCCATATGATTTATTAGTTACTTTGAATTTGATGTTGACACCCACATCAGGTGATGTGGCCGACAGCAACAACAAATTTCCTAGTGTTGGAGAACGTGATGGATCCAACGCTTCGTTGACACTTCCAGAATGTCAGCACCTTGATGAAGATGGGCAATGAAATATCTGCAATTAAACAGTGACACTGATGTTTAGTGGGTTTCTTTCATGCTTAGGGAAGAGGGGTAAAGGAAACGTCCCTTGCTGGATATTGTAGGAAGTGTTGCTCCCTCATTCATTCCAGTTGTGAAAAAAAAGGAAATATAGATTTGTAGATTCTTATCATTCCTCCTTTTGAAATTGTGCTGGATAGTATTATAACTTACAATCAAGGAAAGACACAAAAAGATAAAGATTTTCCGAAAAAGGAGAAAAATCAGGGAAAGAAAAAAATATGAAGCTTCACCAAAAGGGGTTTT
>CM060313.1:94528977-94543977 GCA_030674185.1 Monoplex corrugatus | reverse complement strand
GTGGATTGTTGCTTTATCTGTGATAGAGAATCATCGCAGTTTTCGAACCGGCGCATTAACCATCCAAAAAAGAGATTGTGCTGACCTTATGGCAGTACTCGTGGTCGCCCATAAAGATAACAGAAAGAAATGAGGTGTTTCTCGTTATTGGACGAGACAAATGTGTTCGGTTAAAATTACCTGACGGTATGCGTGTCTGCCTGTCTGTCTGCCAGTATCGTTATATTGTCTGTCTGTCTCTTTCTGTCTCTGTCTATCTGTCTGTCTGAATCTTTCTGTCTCTGTCTGTCTGTATGTCTGTCTCTCTACATATATATATATATATATATATATATTATATATATATATATATGACTGTATATATCCCTTCCTCCCTCCCTCCGTCTTGCTCTCTCTCTCTCTCTCTCTCTCTCTCTCTCTCTCTCTCTCCCCTCTCTTTCTCTCTCAAATCCCTTGCTCTGGCGCACACTCACACGTCCACACAGATACACGTACACACATGTTCACACAAAAACAACTCTCTCTTTCTCACTCTCACTCTCTCTCTCTTTCTCTCCCCTGCCCTCCCTCTCTCTCTCTCCCTCTTTCTCTCTTTCCCTCTCTGTCTCTGTGTCTCACACACATGCACACACACATACATACACACACAACGCATTCCCACTCACACACACATACAACACATGCACACACACACACACACACACACACACACACGCGCGCGCGCGCGCGCGCCGTCGCCACGACACACACGCACACCTGTATATCTGTGACGGAGCCTACTGTCTATCACACCTACGCATATGCACGCTGACTTCGGAGCCAGAACAAGATCTCAACCTGTAAGCCCCATTAATTGGGTGCCGACGGTTAGATAGGTACCAGCTGGGTTTCCTGTAAGAACTTACTATGTCTCTCTCAGCCTCTGTCTCTTTCCGTCTCTGTCTCTCTATGTCTCTGTCTCTCTCTGTCTGTGTCTGTCTCTCTCGCTCTCTCTCTCTCTCTCTCTCTCTCTCTCTCCTCTCCCTCCCTCTCTCTCTCTTTCTGTTTCTTTCTCCACAGCCTCACTCGAGAAATTGAGGTAAATGATATATATTGCATCAAATCAATTTGAATCTTTAGATAGATAGATAGATAGATAGATAGATAGATAGATAGATAGATATCGTTTCACCTACTTATACCTTCCTCCCTCCTTCCCTCCCTCCCTCTGCCTCTCTCTGTTTCTCTTTCTGTCTGTCTTCTCTTTTCCTTTCTCTCATCCCTCACTCCTTCCCCACCTATGTCTGTCTGTCTGTCTCTCTGTCTCTGTCTCTGTCTCTGTCTGTCTCTCTCTCTCTCTCTCTCTCTCTCTCTCTCTCTCTCTCTCTCTGTGTCTCTTCAGGTATTTTTCATATTGTGGGGTAAACGGGTACGTTTTCCAGAAGTGACAAGATGGAAGGAATCTTCTTCCTCACGCTGCCAGATTCTGTTTGGCGTGATCGGTGTCACATGTTATTGGGTTTTAAAGGTTTCTTTCTTAAAGGGTAGGAGTGCTGTGTGAGAGACAGTTTGAAGGGAGAGAATGAGAATGCCAGTTGTTATTTCACGAAAGACTTTATGCTCCTTATGAAGGGGTGTGTAAGGAAGCATGCAAAGTCAATCACACTGGAAATTAAAGAACATGTTTTCAGATTAAGACAGAGAGAGAGAGAGAGAGAGAGAGAGAGTGTGTGTGTGTGTGTGTGTGTGTGTGTGTGTGTGTGTGTGTGTGTGTGTGTGTGTGTGTGTGTGTGTGTGTGTCTCGAAGAACGTTAATGGCTTAGACCAACAATCTCTGTCACAGTATCAGAAAGAAGAAGACTGAAGATGAAAACCCATTTTATGATAATACATGAAAAACATAGTTAAAGAGAGAGAGAGAGAGAGAGAGAAGAGAAGAGAGATGTCCAAGAAAGGAATGAAAGAAAGACAGGGAAAAAGAAAAAAGAAAGGAATAAAGAAGAAAGAAAGACAGGAAGGAAAAACAAAGAAAGGAAGGAAAAAGAAAGAAAGAAGCAAAAACAAAGAAAGAAGCAAAAACAAAGAAAGAAGCAGAGGAATAAAGAGCAAGGGAAAGAAGAATGGAAAGAAGCAAAGAAAAGGAGAGAAGAGGACACTGAAGGAGAAGAAAAAGAAAGGCTGCTGGTTTTGTGTGTTAGATGCTTTCTTTCGGGGCGAAGTAGTGGAGGGAGGGAGAACATGTTTTATCGCTCAGTTCCTACAGAAAACAGAATTTGTCTATCTTCCATAGATAATCGGCCTGTTCCATAGAAAGGGAATGAATTAAGCTAAATGGAAGAAAGGAAGGAAAGAGAGCTAGAAATAAGCAAAGCAAAACGACAGAAAAGACTTTGCAAACCTTATGCGTATCAGATTGAAGAGCTTCAACACACGCCTTCGCACACACGCGCGCGCAAGTGGTGAGAAGGAGAGGTGAGAGAGAGAGAAAAACTTGCAGGGGTGGAAGTGAATGAGAAGTGGGAGAGAGAGAGAGAGAGAGAGAGAGAGAGAGAGAGAGAGAGAGAGAGAGAGAAAGAGAGAGAGAGAGAGAGACGGACAGACAGACAGACAGAGGGAGAGACAGACAGACAGACAGACAGACAGACAGACAGAGAGAGAGAGAGAGAGAGAGAGAGAGATGTTTTTAAGGTTACGTCAATCTCATTCTCGATCTTCATCTCCGTATTCAATGTCTGACTCTTAAAAGGCAAACGGAGTTAGTTTCTCCTTATCAGACTCATAATCACACACTCGCTTTTAGCTCGGCGTCGCTTGGAGTATTGATATCCTGATTGTGAAAACAGTTCGGCATTGTTTTGTGGATAACCTTTGTTTTGTAAAACAAAGATTCTTTTTGAAATAAAGATTATGACGAGACGAATAACGCGGTGACGCATTATCCACAATCTGTCTTTCCTGAAAAAAGTTCGCTGCGATTGTGACTTTTAAAAAGGGGCCGCTTTCTTTCTCTTATTTCGTAAAAGGGGTGGTCGATAGTGCCCCAAATGTTGATAATAATCTGTTGTTGTGAATTCTATTTCTATCATGTTTGAAGAAAATCACCCGGCCCTTCGCACGGTTTTATAGGTTGCAGAAGACGTTTGTTGAAGTAACATCGTATTTTGATAACCGAAATGATGTACATGAATATCTGAAAATAATGTGTTTTTGTCACTTATGGTGATATAGCGCACGTTCATAGTCTTAAAATCTTTCTTTACAAGGGTGAAATGTGTTTTTATGGCCGTATTGCATCATAGGACAGTTATTCCCATTTGTTTTAGTTCTGTCTGTCTATCTGCTGCCTGTCTGTCTGTTTCTCTCTCTCTCTCTTACTCTCTCTTTCTGTCTGTCTCTGTCTGTCTGTCCGTTCTCTGTCTCTCTGTATCTGTCTCTGTCTCTGTCTCTCTCTGTATGTGTGTGTGTGGGGTGTATTCGTTCGCGCGTGCGTGCGTGCGTGCGGTGTGTGTGTGTGTGTGTGTGTGTGTGTGGTGTGTGTGTGTGTGTGTGTGTGTGTGTGTGTTTAGGGGGAGGAGGTTTCCAGTTCAAGGTCTACGAAGTTGTACAAAGAAGTCAAGACCAGAGTGAACAGAGTAGAGTTGTTGTGACGTCTGCTGCAGCGGCGACATCAAACTCGATGGTAATAACAAGTGGCAGGTGACGGGTGACTTTTCTTTTGGTCGTTGTGCCATTCTGTGGATGGGGACTTTGGTAAGATTATAAGGCCATATGATTGGAACTTTTGTTTTCTTCTCAGATTTACATGAATTGTTAAATTGTCATAATAACTCTGTTCTCTGGTATTTATGTATGTCTCCGGTCTTCTGTTGTTGTTGTTGTTTGCTTTTGTTGTTGTTGTTTGTTTGTTTTTTTTTTTGGGGGGGGGTTTGTTTCGATTTTTAACAGTCTGAATTACTTGAATATTTGAAACGTCCAAAGAGCAAGACTAAATGTCAGGCTAAACGCTTGATTACTGCTGTGTTAAAACGCTTGTCACCGAGCAGCTGAGGAACCATTGCTACGGTGAATAATGACAAGAAGGAAAGAGGAGGCGGAGAAAAACAAGGAAAGAAGAGACGGATGGAAAAGAAGAGAGAAATAAAGAAACGAGACGGCAGACGAAGATGTAAAGGCGAAAGGAAAACACAATAAGTATGTACAGACTAGAGGTTTCTGGCGTCAGTGGCTACTTGTACAAAACATATATTAGGCCCTGCGAATAGAAAGGTCTGGCGCCATACGAAAGAAAGAGAGAGAGAGAGAGAGAGAGAGAGAGAGAGAGAGAGAGAGAAGAGAATTAAAAAAAAAACAATAACAGAGAAAAGAGAAAGGGAAAAAGTAAAGGAGCAAAGAAAAGCGTGGAGAAATGAAAAAGAGTCTGAAGCGACGTGAATTCTGTCCATTTTCTAGAGCGTATGGCAATGAGAGTTTGTATATTGTGTTGAATGGGTTATTTACCATGGGCCTGGCCGTGTTATCAGTCCCTACGTAAAGAGCCTCCGATGAACCATACGATTGTTCTGGACCAACGCCGTGTCCAACCTCTGACTACTCGCCCATTGCAGTTGAAAGAGCTTGAACACCATAATCATGAAAAGACGATGGAGATGGATCGGGCACATCGTCCGAAGAGAGAAGGATAACATCAACCTGACTGCCCTTCATCAGACATCAGAAGGAACGGAGGAAGTGTCAAAACGCCTTCCGACGAACAGTAAAAGGAGAACTCGAGACCCTGAAACATATCCGATGTACCATTCAGAGGCTGACCTGGAATAGACAGGAGTGGAGCATCTTCGTTGTTGCCCTACATGCCGGTGGCATAATGGGCCGTCAGTAAATAAGTTCCTCCCGTGGGGATGCCGGGGTTCGTTCAGTATAAGTAGTATCCCCACCTTCTAAAAATTGTCTTAGAATTTTCTTCTTTTTTGTCACTGTCTTGTCTTTCTGCCTTGTTCCTTTGCTTTCAGTCATTTCTTCTATCATTTTCTACCTTGCTGGTCCATTCACCTGTATGTGTTCGATAAAGTCTTACATACTTGCTGTCTGGATTGATGATTGGGTACATGTATTAAGTGCATTTTTAGCTCTAGGGAAATGAGATATGCAGAAGCAATTTTAGGTAATTTAGGCCTGTTCTTGTATATGTTTTTTTTTTTAATTCTTAGTCATGTTAAATTGTGTATTCAGGTGTGTTTTCTAAATCCCCTTTGTGATGAAATGGACGGAGTGGTCAGCGCCAGGGGCATCTCCTTAGATTATGTGCGCGAATGCAATTGATATGGGTATTTTATTTTATTTTCCTTTTTTTTTCCTGTTGAAGTATTGTGTATATTTTGAAACGGCTGTGGCCCTGATATGGCTCTACGCAGTCGGCTGGGCTTTAAAAACAATAACAATAACAGTACATGTAAATAAGTTAACAGCCCCCCATTTCACACGTAGTCAAATGCTTAGTGTCTACATGTTTTTTGTTTGTCACAAGATTGAACAGGACGATAGCAATCAAAGACACGCATCTAGCTGTACCCTTGGCTTCTATCGTGACATACATGTACTCGACACTTGCTTGCTGTTTATCTGTAAACTGCCGAAAATTAGTTTGTGTACTTACGAGTCATGATTGCCAGGTTGAAGATTCTTATGGGCACATAAATGTGTGTGTGTAAATCTGTAAGTGTAAAGTTAAATCATGGATCATCTAGGTTAAAATTGTCACGTTCCAGACAGCTTGTTGGACAAAATTCATTCCAAATTTAAAATACATAAACAACAAAAACATCGACAAAAACAAACAACAAAAAAACATGAAGCAATCGCTACTCCTCAAATTGTCAGTCGAATGTCATGGCCTGCGTTTTGTTTGGTATACGTCAGTTGACAAAGATTAGACAACCCAAACATGCGTTCCAGTGTAAGAAAGACGGAGGGAGGAAGAGAGAGAGAGAGAGAGAAAGAGAGAGAGAGTCTCAGCCAGTTTACTCCTTTGGCTGGGGCATCCTGTCCACCAGCATCCTGCATTGTCAGCCATCTAGTGAAGCAAAAACTTAACCCTTTGACTCCTTCACCCTGTCCATCAGCTTCCTACTAGAAACTGGTGATAGAGTGAGGGAGTCAAAGAGTTAAGTTTTTTTGCAGTTGGTGGAAAGTGTTCGGGAGTCAAAGGGTTAATTCATTCTTTCCGGCCTCTATTATTTTCAAACGAGTGACGGGCGTGAATAAGACATCGGACTTCTAATCGGAAGCTTGGGTTCGATCAGGCCTTGATATCTCCTGTCTGGTATGTACAGGGTGGAGATTTTTCCCATCTCCTTGGTCAGCATGTGCGTAGACCAGTTGACCCGTCGTGTCAATGTACGTACGCAGAACATCAAAAATACACGTTAACCGCTTGACTCCCGCACCCTGTCCATCAGCAGCCTGCACTGTCAAACCATGCTAGAAAAGCAAAAAGTAAAAACTTTAACTCTTTGACTCCCTCACCCTAACCATCAGCTTTCAGCAGGAAGCTGGCGGATAATTTGAGGGAGTCAAAAGGTTAGGTTTTTGCAGTTGGTGAATAGGGTGCGGGAGTCAAAGGGTTAAAGATTCAGTAAATCATGTCAAGTGTCCGGTGTCTTATGGAAACATGGAAACACCCAGCACGCACGCCCACCGAAGACAGAGAATGCAGATTGTGCAGCAAAGTACGCCCTCAAACGTTTGGGCAAAATAACGTGCATACACGCATCCGAAACAAAAAAAGGTCGGAAGGCTCACACACACACACACACACACACACACACACACACACACACACACACACACACACACACACACACACACACACACACACACACACACACTACACACACACACACACAACACACATTACACACACACCACACACACACACACACACACACACAAATACACACACACATACACACACACACACACACTCTCTCTCTCTACACACACACACACACAAATACACACACACAACCTCTCTCTCTCTCTCTCTCACACACACACATTCACACACACACACAAATCCACACGCGCACACACACACATCACACACACACACTCCCTCTCTCACACACACACACACACACACATACCACACACACAACACACACACACACACACACACACACACACAACACACAACACACACACACACACACACACACACACACACACACACCACACACACACCACACCACAAAACAACAACACGCACTATCACCACAGAAACAACATGTTACACGCTCTTCATCCCAAAAGTGTATTTTCAAGCGATCCGGCGACTCGCGGATTTATTTTCCCCACCAGAATTTATCGAAAGCAGATCCGAAAGGTTTGTGGGCTTCAGAGAAACGGGGGGGGGGGGGGGGGGGGGGGGGGGGGGGGGAGGAAACAAGGGAACAGGGGAATGCTTAGAGGAAACATTGCCGTTCTTTTCTCCATCAATAAGATGTTATTGGTCATGTGCTGTGACCTTGAATAAGAAACTTGGGGGGGAGGGGGGTGGCGGCAGTAGGTGTCGTGGAGAAGGGAGGGGAAGTGTTTGTTAAATTAAACGATGATAGTGAAGGATAATGATGCATTGCTGGAGAGAGAGGTTTGGTTGGTGGAGGGAAAGTGGGGGAAAAAAGGGGGGGGGGGGGGCTACCAAGACGGAGAGAACAGAAGAAAAGCTGGCCCCCCTACCCTTTCTATTGATTTAGTCGAGGGTAAAAGGGAAATAAGGTTTTGTATGTCAGTGGATTGATGGAAGTGTTTTACGTCTGAGGACGAAAGACAGGGGAGAATCTTCGTGAGAATCAGATGATTGTCTGCCTGCCTGCTTTTTGTGTGCGTCTGCCTGTCTGCCCGCCTGTCTGTCTCTCTGACTCTGTCCTTTTGTCTCGCTGTCTCTTTCTGTCTCTGTCTCTGTCTTTGTCTGTGCATGTCTCTGTCTGTCCGTCTGTCTGTCTCTCTCTCTCTCTCTCTCTCTCTCGCTCTCTTTCTCCCTCTCGCTCGCTCTCTCCCTCTCTCTCCCTCTTTCTCTCTCTCTCTCTCGTACGTGGACTAGCAACACGAGTGAGTAGGTTGTGTGGGAATTCAGTGAGCCAAAGTATTCTTTAGGTGTGGATTTTTGGTGACGGTTTGATGATTTGATACTGAAGGTATGTTGAGTAGGAAAATCTGTAAGTTACAAATACGAGAGAAGGACACATTAGTTTTCTCCTTTTTTTTCTTTTTGTTTGTTTGTTTGTTTGTTTTTCAGTTTGTATGACGTTTGTTTTGTTTTTTTATTTATTCTTTTATAGCCTTATTTTGATTTTCTCATTGTGCAAATGTATGGACTTGTTTGCTTGCTTGCTTTTTTCAGTTCTCTTGTTCTTCTTCTTTTCCCTTTTCTTCCCTTGCCTCTCCCTACCCCTACCCTATATCTTCCTCCTACTTCACCTCTCACGTGAAAACTGTATGAAAGAAGTAAATCAAGACTTAGCGAGCAGACCTCAGCATGTAATCCCCCACTCACTGACAGTTGCAGCCCGCCTTGTGTTGTGTTGGCACCGACCAGATCATCACTGGCTGCAACCAGACGCAGAAGCAATTTGGGCCGCAATTACACTCAGTAAACAACGACGGTTTTCTTGATGAACAGTCGCACACGGATCGTCCTCTTCCGAAACCGTAACGGCAACACACACGGCCATCTTGCGCCCTGTTCTCATCCGGGTTCATGCTGGCGGGTCAGTTGCAGAACGGCTCCACTCCACACCTGCAATTACGTCAAAATTGTTCTCTCTAATGATCTCTCTGGCATGGTCTGTCTGCGCGCGAATGTGAGCAAACACAGTGGTTAGGAAATGTGTTGTTAAAATAAGATGTCAACTGAATTTGGTGGGGAAAGCGTTGTGGTGTGGTGGTAGGGAGGGGGGGGGGGGGTGAGGGGAAGATAAACGAGAAAATAACTGAATGTTTTGTGTTCGTTTTTAATGTTCTTGATTGAATACTTTCTATTTGTTTTTTGTTTTGGTTTGGGGTTTTTTCATTTTTTTTAGTCTTCTTTTTTTTCCTGCTCTTTCTCTTGTTGTCTCTTCTAGTTTGTTCCTCCTCATTTTTGTATTTTTCTTTTCTTTTATTTAACATTGTGAACTTTTTCATCTTCCTCTTATTCTTTTGTTCTTCTTTCCCATTTGTTCCTTTCTTTCTTTTTGTCTTCGCTACATATCTTCTCGTCTTTTCCTGCACAGATTGAAGCTGAGTTTTATCCGTTCTAAACACATGTGTGTTTTCTCTCTTCTTCCTCCCATGCTTTAGCACAGTTCTGTTAATCACATGGCATTGTGGTTTTAATGTATATGGAATCATCCGAACGCTGTAACGTCGTTTAAAAAAAACTGAAATTGAAAACTGCATAAGATTGTTCTTGAGTTTTATTATTAGCTTTCCTCTTTCGTGATTGTATTTCTTGGTTTTTTGTTTATAGCTGCACAGATTATGAAATAAGTTTTATTGCCTTGGCATCCCACACATGTTTCTCGGTTCATCATCTTTGTCGTGTCTACCTGCTGATCTATTGCTGTACCAAAGCATACTTGAGTTTTATTAGTCACGTGTTCAAGTCTGACATTTCTTTCTCTCTCTCTCTATCTCTCTCTCTCTCTCTATATATATATATATATATATATATATATGTGTGTGTGTGTGTGTGTGTGTGTGTATCACACACACACACACACACACACACACACACACACACACACACACACACACACACACACACACACACACACACACACACACACAACACAACTACACACACACACACACACTCTCACTCACTCACTCACTCACTTTTTTCCTCTCTCTCTTTCTCTTTCTCTCTCTCTTCCCCCTTTCTCTCATCCCCCTCTCTCTTTCTCTCGTTCTGTCTCTGTCTGTCTGTCTGTCTGTCTCTCTCTCTCTCTCTCTCTCTGTCCCCTCTCTCTCTCTCTCTCACTCGTTTGCTGTTAAACACTGTTATAGCCCTCAGAGAGGGAGAGGACGGTTGTTTCCCTTGTAATTGGTACAGCTGTGGTACGAACAGACAGAAAAGACAATAACAAGCAGACACAGATAAACCTTTCACTCGACACAGTAAACTTATCTGGTCTAAAATACAGACTGAAACAGAAATCTTTAGGGGAAGAGAACATAAGAAAATGAAAACAAAACAAACAAAAACAAAACAAAATTAAAGAAAACTGGGATTGAGGAGTAGCTCATGAGCCGCCCCCCCCCCCCCTCCTGCGGCGTTCTGACAATATTTAGGTCTTTCAGTGGGAAGGTCTTCTGCTCCCAAAGCAGGTGATGCGTTTCTTTCTGTGTAGAACTTATTAGACCTGCTTCCTTGGATAGCAAGAGGATAGGGGCAACTACACGTATGCAGAGCGAGCCTTCCAAACTTTAGGTAGCAGAACTGAACAAAATGTCGAGAAATCACCTAAACAATTGACAGAGCACCCAGTGAAGGTTAAAAAAAAATAGTGTTAGGAAAATAATTACATTTTTTTAATCTAGGAAAGCAGTTTTGTGTTTGTCACTGTTCAGAAAAAAGAGAATGACTTCCAGAGACCGAATTACCATTTAAAGTTATTGTATGTACATCGTTGTAGCCCGAGGGAAAGAGAGAGAAGAGGTGGGGGGATTGCCTCTTTTGCAATAGTACGAACAGGCAGAAAAGACGGAAAATAAGCACACAGAATAGATCTGGACTTTTTGCTGGATAAAATAACTTGTCTGGTCTAAAACACAAAATGGAATAGATGTGTTGAGAAAAAGCTACACAGAACGAACTGCGTCTCCTGTTTTTTCGAATATAGGACCTTCCAAGGGAAGGGGACCTAAATACAGAGTGCTCTAGGAGGGTCTCCTGGGCTGCTCCCTGCCCCTCTGCAGTCTGTCTTCTTTTCCCATTTTTCTCTTCTTATTTCCTTTGCTTGCGTTGTCTTGCTAATCTAAACTCTGTGTGTGCGTGTATAGTATTCGTCTGGCCGGGAAAGCCTCTAGATACCTGTCTAGGAGAGCTCTTGTACTGGAGTATTAACGACTTCATTTTCTTTTTGTTTTGTTTTGTTTTGTTTTTGTGTGAGGGCTATCAGAAATCATATCATGTATTTTATTGAAAACGTAGCTCTTCACATTCGTATGTTTTACATTTAGCTTCCATGTTACCTCTTCACATTGGTAAGTTTTACACCCAAACTCTTGTGTTACTGTTTGACATCTTATGCATCCAAATTATGTGTTACCTCTTGCCGTTGGTAAATTATACATAAAAATTCTGTGTTACTTCTTTACAGTGGTAAGTTATACATCCAAATTCTGTTACATCTGGCCAGTTATATATCTAAATTCAATATTACCGCTTCACATTGGTAAGATATGCTTCCATGTTACTTCTTCCGATTGGTAAATCCCATTATATTTCTTCACATTGGCAGTTTAGACAAGTTATGCACATTTTGTTTTTCACTTTACAGCAAAACCATCATAAGAAACCTAGAAGAATGCCCTGGGATAAAAGTTGGAAGAAAATGTTAAACAATCTTCGTTATGCAGGTGACCCCGTTCTAATTGCAGAAAACAAAAGACTACGAAATCTTGTGAAATAGCAAAAATAAACAGCTGGAACTAAATAGCAAGAAAACTGAAGTCATGGTTATCATTAAAAAGAAAAAAACAAATCCCCTCATGCAAAATAACAACAAACGGTACAACACTGAAAAAAGTTGATAAATGTAAATATATGGGAACATTCATCTCAATAGACGGCAGTTGCACATTAGAAATAGCCAGCAGAATCAGCCAAGCTAAAACAACATCAAGAAAATGACAAACGTTCTTAGCAACAAATGCCTGTCAGTTAACATCAGGAAGAGAGTTTTTCAGTGTTATGTAGACCCGATACTGTTTCACAGATGCGAAGCGTGTACAGTCAATACGCCAAGTCAGAACAAGACTGAGGCAACTGAAATGTGGTTTATGACAAGAATGTTAAGAGTTCCATGGACAGCAAAGAAAACAGACGAGACGGTCTTGGAAGAGGCAAACACAAAAAGAATATTAATAATGAAGAAGATTAAGAAAAGACCGCAACATTTAAGGACATTTTATGAGGCAAGAGAAATCTGAGCACCTAGTCACAACAGGAAAGCTAGAGGGGAAAAGAGCACTAGGTAGATCCAGGCAAAAAATATTGGACGGATTTCTGGAGTGGATGAAGACTAGGTGGGAGATGTACTTGCAGCGACAGAAGATGTATTCGTGTGGAGGGCCATGATCGCCAACGCAATGTGGCAGGGCACATGATGATGATACACTTGTGCCGTGGTGTGGTAACTTACCTCTCCACATTCTGTTTAAAGCTATGGTTCTTAAGTCCACACCCAAGTTCCCTGTTACCTCTTAAATCAAGTCTGATTTTAAAGTAAGTTTGTTAACTCACACCTACAAACACCCTGTTACTTCTGACAACATTAACGTAAGTTAAATTCCCATAAGTTACAGTTTCTTCACGGGTGCTAAGACTCCCCGTGTTTCTCACGCTGTACGGACGTGGTCCCTGTCAGCCCCTCTCGCCGTTTCACTTACTTTACAGCTGCACACATGTCGCCTGGCGCGTGACAAATGGCGGCATTCGCCTACCATGAGCTGTAGACGACACAACAAGTGGCCTGCTTCATGGAATGCGCGCGACCGCAAAAAGAATTACGGACTCCTCCCTCTGTGAAATCCTGTGTTGGTTGTTGTCTGTTTCTTTTGGACGCTTCTGCGTTTGCTGGTTGGCCGTTTGATTGGTTGGGTGGTTGGTTGGATGGTCGACCGGCTGGCTGATCGATTGGTTAGTTGGTTGGCTGGCTGGCTGGCTGATTGATTGGTTGGTTGGTTGGCTGGCTGGTCGATTGTTGGTTGGTTGGCTGGCTGGCTGATTGATTGGTTGGTTGGTTGGCTGGCTGGTCGATTGGTTAGTTGGTTGGCTGGCTGGTCGATTAGTTGTTGGTTGGCTGGCTGGTCGATTGGTTGGTTGGTTGGCTGGTTGGCTGGCTGGCTGGTCGATTGGTTGGTCGGTCGATTGATCGACCAGCTGGTTGGTTAGCTGGTCTATCAGTAGGCTGGCTGGTTGGTTAGTTGGGTGGCTGGTTGATCGATTGGTTAGTCGGTTGGTCGAATGGTTTGGTAGCTGGATAATGGGTTGATTAGTTGGTATGGTTGCTTGATTGATTGGTTGGTCGATTGGTTGGTTGATTGGTTAGGTGATCGATTAATAGGTTGGTTGTTTGGCTGCTTCATCGATTGTTTGATTGGTCTATTGATTGGTTAGTTGGTTCTAATATGTGTTTTTGCTAAAACGTATCGTTATCGCTTTTACAAAATGTGACTCTGATTAGCTTATTCCATGACTAATGTAAATCTGCAGATTTGAATCAAATCATACTCCAGAACATGATAGTACAGACATTTGTTGTATATAAGAAAAAGTTTAACAATATTTAAGATACCCTCATGTAATAAGTAAATAAATGTAAATAAATAGATATATGAAAACCAGTGCATCAAAACAGCTGCACTACGTTGTCCTTTTTTGTTTTGTTTTTTTAAAATCACAACACTGCAGCGTATGTATAGATGCTTTAAAACACACGATCTCTAAGTAAGAGCACACTACAAGCTTCATGCGTGCTTATTCTCTAGAATATTTATTAGAAGTATTATAGTTGATAAGGTAGAACGTTTGGTCAGTATACAGTTGTTTGATTAAAGTTAAATCTTAAAGATTTTGTCCTGTTAGCCACCTACCGTTTCAGCTCATTTTACCATGGTGTTCATGACTTTTCCTCCCACTTACGTTATTAATTAGCTCCCCTGTCAGAGGGGACAGGTGTGAGAATTTACCGACGTGTCAGGTCCTGCGTGCTGCTATGAACCGGGGCCGGAAAGGGGGAGGGGAGGGAGAAACAGGTATTAGTTGGGTTTTTTTTCCTCCAGAGGGCATGTTTTTCTTCCAAGATCATTTTTATTCTGTGTAATCATGATGTGTCATTTCCGCCGGACTCTCAGGAGAGAGAGAGGGGGAGAGAGAGAGAGAGAGAGAGAGAGAGAGAGAGAGAGAGAGAGAGAGAGAGAGAGAAGAGAGCAGGCAGGCAGAGACAGAAACAGAGATGCAGAGAGATAAAGACTTTGTCACTCCGACAAGAGAGAGAGAGAGACAGACAGACAGACAGGCAGGCAGGCATACAGACAGACAGACAGACAGAAACAGAGATACAGAGAGATAAAGATCTTTTCACTCCGACAAGAGATAGAGATAGATAGATAGATAGATAGATAGATAGATAGATAGATAGATAGAGACAGACAGATAGACAGACAGACAGATAGACAGGCAGGCAGGCAGGCAGGCAGGCAGACAGGTAGGCAGGTAGACAGACAGACAGAAATAGAGATACATAGAGATAGAAATCTTTTCACTTCGATTTTCCGAAGCGGTTTTAAACTTCAAAGTGCTTCATCAAAGTAAAACAGCTTTAATAAGACCCCCCCCCCCAAAAAAAAAAAAAAATCCCCATTTTATGTGATTTTGGAAATAGGATCAGAACTTTTTGTTTGCTGAAAAATGTTCTGTGGAGCGAATTGTCACAAGCGAAATGTGAACACAGTCAAGAGAAATAACAGTCAAACCATACTGAACACGAGGCGCGCGGTGGGCAAGTGGGTCAACATCAGACTGCCAGCTGGAAGATCATGAGTTGAATTCGCTAGACACCTCCACCTGGCAGGTAAAGGAGTGAAGATCTTTCCGATCTCCCAAATGAACGTGTTTGCTGACCTGCCAATACCTAAACCCCGTTCGTGTATATACTCACGCAGCTTGTTTAATATGCTTGCTAAAATGCCTTTAAGATAATCTGTAGCTGGCTTACTGAAATATGAAAACACTCGGCAAGCATTCCCACCGAAGAC
>CM060313.1:94511477-94521477 GCA_030674185.1 Monoplex corrugatus | reverse complement strand
CATTAATACAGGATTTTGCAAAGGACAACTCCTTTCTTGCCGAGAGATCTTTAACTTGTGCTGAGTACGTGCTGCCACGGGACCAAGGGTTATCGCCTCGTCCGAAAGATAAGCACCTCGAACACCATATGAGAGCTAGTGGAGGAAGGAGGAGAGTAAAATCAGTGTCCGGTCCGTGATCCGAACCTGGATTTCTCGCAGATGGATAATCTACAGTGTAACACACTCCACTACTTTACATTAATATATGCATAGATAATATCCATCCACCCATCCATTCATCCATACATACGTACATCCATCCATCCATACACACACACACACACACAGCCATGTATACTAATACACATGTGTGTGTGTTGTGTTTGTGTGTGTTGTGTGTGTGTGTGTGTGTGTGTGTGTGTGTGTGTGTGTGTGTGTCGTTGTGTTGTGTTGGCGCGCGCTTTCGTTTTTGTGTCTGTGTTTACGCGTGGTCTCTTGTTTCGTGTCTATTGTCTTGTTTAGTTTGTTGCTACTCCCCCCCCCCCCCCCCCCCCCCCCCATTTTGTTTCGTTGGCTGGTTTGGTTTAGTTTTCATTCTGTTTGTGTTTTCGATTTCTGCTTACTCGTTCAGTGTAAGAGGGGTTATGGAATGATTTTCTCTGTTCACATGGGTACCCCATCACTGTCTGCCGAGCATGTTTCCATTAATCCTCCATCACTTCAAGCCAGAACTGTGGGTTGGGTACTGAGTATGCACTGATGAAACAAGGTCATCACAGACTCTCATTTCCTTATCCTCAGCTTGTACATGTACATCCCACACACACACACACACACACACACACACACACACACACACACACACACACACACACACACACACACACACACAGACACCACACTCTCTCTCTCTCTCTCTCTCCTCCCCCTCCTTCTGTCTCTCTCTTTCATTCTCTCGCTCTCCTTCCCTCCCCTGTCTCTCTCTCTCTCTCTCTCTCTCTTACACGGCCTTGCACGCACACTCACACACATACATACACACACACACACACATACACTTACACACACACGCGCGCGCACACACACATACACATTCACACGCGCGCGCACACGCACACACACACACTGTTCACACATACACACTACACACACATACACATACCACATACACAAATACACACAACACACACACACTACAGACACATACGCTACACACACACACACACACACACACACACACACACACACACACACACACACACGCACAAACACACGCACACACACACACAAAATTACACGCATCCACACAACACACACACACACACACACACACACTCACCAACACACACAACACACACACACACACACACACACACACACACACACACCACACAACACACACACCAAGCCGACACCTGTTTGTATATCCATCCATACGGTGTAATCAATGTCCGGAGACTGGCTTGCCAAAAGTCTGGCACGACGTGTTGTTGATAAGTGCAACACCTACGTCAGCCTACTAACACTACCTTGCCAGTGCTTGTTAGGGCCCAGATGACACACATTGCTCACAGTATCTCCTGTTTAACCCCACACACACACACACACACACAACACACACACACACACACACACACACACACACACACACACACTCAGAGAGAGAGAGAGAATACAATACAATACAATACAATACAGAGACAGAGAGAGAGAGAGAGAGAGAGAGAGATCATTTTACCACTGAGGAAAGCCGGAAGGCCGACAATTTTAGGAAATCAATAAATTAGAATGCACTTGTTAAAGTGTCTTTTTTGAATGAAAATGTGTGTGTATCTTTATTTGTGTGCATGTGTGTATGTAAGTGCATATGTAGGTGCATGTATAAGTACATATATAAGGCTTTTTAAGTTCCTGCACACACAAGGCTTTTTAAGTTCCTACACACACAAGGCACGCAAAGACGGACTGGTCGCGCTGGCAAGCCTGCTTGAACGCGTGTGCACGCAGATATACAGCGCGCACAACACACATACACACACCTCGCACATGTATACACACAGACTTACACAAATACAGACATACACATACATTCACACACATTCAGACATATATATATACACACAACACACGCACAAACACACATACACACACACTCTCTCACTCTCACTCACTCACAAAAATGCACACATACACACACATACGCACCCGCGCTGTCACGGACACACACACACACA
Source organism: Monoplex corrugatus (assembly GCA_030674185.1). Lineage (NCBI taxonomy): Eukaryota > Metazoa > Mollusca > Gastropoda > Littorinimorpha > Ranellidae > Monoplex > Monoplex corrugatus. The sequence continues at coordinate 94,519,261 of CM060313.1, read as the reverse complement.
CATACACACACATACACACACACACACACACACACACACACACACACACACACACACACAGAACAAACGTTTAAAACATACAAACCCTGACTCTCAGAGATAAACTATATATCGACCGAAATACAGTCGCACACAACTCGAAATTTCGTCGATATAAACCCTTTTTCTCATTCTGAATTCATTTTGAAAAGGGCGGGAAGAGAACGCGAAGAAAAAGAAAAAGAGTTTCGAAGAAAAAAAAACCGAAAAGGGGGGGGGGGGGGGGGGGCGTATTTAAAATAAACAAGCGGCAGACAGATCTAGGGTCATATGGTTTAACAAGTTTATGAGCGGGACATGTCACGTTTTGACATGGACTCTGGCGTCTACCGTTCTGCTGTTGAAGACGTGGGGTGGCGAGTGCATGTTATGCTCGCTGCGGCTGATTTAGCGTGCCATGAATGATGTCATCGTAAAACAGCCCTTGCAATTTAGTTCTTTTAGTGGGAACCACGATCTAGAGGGTTTTTTTGGGGGGGGTGGGGGGGTGAGGGATGGGATGAGGGGGGTGGAATAGAAAATGAATCATATCGACTCGAGAGGAGGCTGGGCTATGAGACGCTAAAGCAACAGGATATTTGAGCAGGATGCTGGTCTCCTATGTCTGGGTGACTGCATGGCGACTTTAACAACGATAGATCTCTAGTGCAGTCCTGGTGTTAGGAGTGTTTCTTTGTGTACAGAGTTTTGGTTGGTCCTTTACTTTTCCAGGCTTTCTGGTAGGGGGTACTAGGTGTCTTATTTTGTTGTGATGTTATCCCAGAAGTACAGAGCAGTTACGTAATGTTATTAAACGGAAACTATTAAATCCAAAACGAGTGTGACCGCCCTCGTTCAAACAAACAGGAACCAGAAAAACACGACAGTAGAGTCAGAAACTAAAAAAATCAGTTATATAGCGTGATACGCGCGAACGGTCCATGTTAGAAACGTGCATGTTGCACTTTACAGGAATAGAACAAACAGTACGCGTGCGCACACACGCACACACGCACACACACGCACGCACGCACGCACGCACGCACCACACACACACACACACACACACACACACACACACATACACACACACACACAAACTTTATCTGTCTGTTTCTCTCTGTCTCTATCTCAGTGTGTCTGTCTGTCTCACTCTCTCCATCCCTCTCTCTCTCTCTCATTCTCTTTCTCGTATATAGGCACGTGCGCGCGCACAAACACAACACACACACACATTCACACACACACACACACACACGCACACACACACACACACACCCCGATTCACGCTCCCACAGTCGTTCCCCAATTGTCAGACCCTCTGTCCCTCCCCCCCCCCCCCCACTCCCCAGCGAATAGAGCAACATCTTGTTTTGGAGTCCATGACATCAGCATATGCTAGATGCAGAGTACAAACCCAGCAAAGATTTGGGGTCCTAGATTCCCTCCATACACCTGCACGATAGCAGGCGAGGGCGATTATTAAATATTGTAGGTTATCGCGCCTTTTCCGTTTTGCTTGAAACGACGGGTGACGTTTAATGGTAGAATCAAACGTGAGGCACACAAGCGAAGAAACTTGATGTCTGGCTATAGCATTAGTGTCTGACTTTGTGTGTACATGTGTGTGTGTGTGTGTGTGTGTGTGTGTGTGTGTGTGTGTGTGTGTGTGTGTGTGTGTGTGAGTGTGTGGTGAGTGTGTGTGTGTGTGTGTGTGAGTGTTGTGTGTGTGTGTGTGTGTGTGAGTAGGAGGGTGAATATGCCGGAAGTGATGATTATGAAGGGGTGTGTGTGTGTGTGTGTGTGTGTGTGTGTGTGTGTTGTGTGTGTGTGTGTGTGTGTTGTAAACTGTGTATTTGAGGCTGCGTGCGCATTAAAGATACAGATCATTGCATAAATATCTGTATATCTCTGTATGTTTGCATTTCTATCTGTCTGTCTCTCTTTCTCTCTCTGTCTGTCTCTCTGTCTGCCTGTCTGTCTGTCTGTCTGTCTGTCTCTCTCTCTCTCTCTTGTATTTTAATCCTTCTCAAACACAACCTCAACTAACTAGCCACCCACCAACCGAAACAAAGACAAGTGAAACTCTGCCATTGTTTGATTGCCACCTTGTCGTGTCAGGCAACTTGTGCGTCTCGGTGACCCTTAGAATTATGCCATGTAAGCTACCCACGTTAGACAGATCGAAGAGTACAGACCTGACGAAGAGTGACTCCTGACCCTCTGGGTTGTTGAGAGTTCGGCATTGAGTAAGCAACCACGTCTTATCAAAAGTTCTCTTGCTAGGAAAACGTCAACAGGATTTGGAACCCCCAGGGGAAGAGAAAGAGCGGCTTACCAGGCCGAGAAACACCTAGCGGAAAGACCTCCAAGCAGGCATTTGGAGGATGGGCCTTACCTGGAGACATCAAGAGGCAAAAGCACAGGACAGGGGACTATGGTGGTCTCTTGTTGAGAGGCGAAAAGCCTATGTTCAAAGCAGATACTCAAATCACAAATTCCCTTTTTTGATGTAATAATTTGATTTTAATGTCCTCTTTTTTTCGTCTTTTTGTTTGCCATTAGGCGGATAAACCAGATTGCGGGATTTTTTTTTCACTCCAAAATTTGTTTTCTCGGATATGTGTATGTCCATTGTTCTGGTCCACATTGTGCAGGCGTTGTGTCATTGCACGGTCAGCATATCCCGTCTTTGATGGCTTATCTCATGATGTAAGCAAGCAGTCGTGCTCCTTTTTGGAAGGTGTGCGTGCTATTTTCATGCTTCCGTAAGTATCTAACACTGACATTGCGCACAGGATCTTTTTACGTGCGTATTTGATGTTCTCCAAGCGCACGCACACAAAGGTGGTTCAGGCATCAGCAAGTCTGCACTTCTTTGTAGACCCCGGAGATCGGTAAGATCTCCAGCCTTTCCCCGCCAGGCGCTTCGTTAGCAAGGTCAGCATCATATCTTCTAACTGGAAGTCTGAGATCTTAATCATCTTGGCCATTGCGTCCTTCTTATGTGGGATTAATGCTACCGTTTTCTCTCACAGGCTGCTGCTTTTGTAGACTTCGGTGGACTGGTAGGACCAGTGAGATAAATCCTTGAGTTAAACTGTTGTCCGTCATATGTTTTCATTTTCTGTTGAAATGGACATGTCTGCAGGAGATGGTCCCTTATCCCGACTTGAAGAGCACAGGTGCAGGTTGCTGATGGGGGCCAACGTTAAGTTTATGTGGGCAGTTACTCGTTGTGGCTCGTTTGAGGTTTCTTGACCACTGCTCTCTCTCTCTCTCTGTTTTTCTGTCTGTCTTTGTCTCTGTCTCTCATTCTCTCGCTCTCTGTCTGTCTGTCTCTGTTTCTGTCTTTGTCTCTGTCTCTCAGTCTCTCTCCCTGTGTCTGTCTCTCGCTCTCTTTCTCTCACTCAGTCTGTCTGTCTGTCTGTCTCTCTCCGTCACACACACACACACAGCCCGCCGTTTCCCGTTTTCCCACACACAAACACTTGTAAAAGAGACAGGAAGTGTGTGCAGCACGTGTCATCATAAAACATGGCGGTAAAGTGTCGGGCAGACAGTTGTCCTGATTAGCAGCTCTAGACAATCTGCCCTGACTCGCTACTAATTGCGCGTGAAGCCGAGCTTTGTCGGGCGCCACCGAAGGAGCTTCCGTGTGTCTGTGCGTGCGTGCGTGTGTGTGTGTGCGTGTGTTGTTCGTGTGTACTAGGCTGCAGATTAACATCAGCCTTAAAAGACATGAAAAAGGGACTGAACTAGAGAAAGAGAGAGAGAGTGTGTGTGTGTGTATTTGTATTTGTGTGTGTGTGTGTGTGTGTGTGTGTGTTGTGTGTGTGAGTGTGTGTGTGTTTGTGTGTGTTTGGTATGTGTGTGTATTGTTTGTGTATGTGTGTGTGCCGCGCGCGTGTGTGACGCACAGAATATCAACAACGCTTTAAATTAATTTCCGAACAGTGAAAAAAAAAAAAAACTGCTGAAAGCATTGCTAATCTATAGATCTGCATGAAATTATAGCCTAAATGCACATGGAATTCAATGATAAATCAATATCCTGAGAGAGAGAGAGAGAGAGGGGGGGGGGGAGAGCCAACAATGTAAATTAACAATTAGATATTGAACATGCTGAAGGAAAGGTGATGTTTATGACAAAAAAGAGACGAAAAGGGAAAAAACGAAAGAATTTAATAAGAGAAATAGGACACAAACAAACGTAAATCAACTACATGCTTTATGCAGATAGCTGATAATGTAGAGTTTAGTAGAACACACACACACACACACACACACCCCACACGCACACACGCACGCACACACGCACGCACACACACACACACACACACACACACACACACACACACACACGCACGCACGCACACGCACGCACACGCACACACACACACACACACACGAAAATACCCAACAGTTACGAACTCAAAAGAAATGCCTGTAGCATAACGAGCCACTGATTTCTTCAAACATAAAACAGATTGACTGGGACTTGGTTAGACAAACAGAGAACGCGCGTGATTGATAAATGTGCGTGTTACCAGTTATTCACATTATATGTCGACAGAGCAGCCATCGCTCCCCTCTCCCCCTCCCCCACACTCACGCACATATTCCAAGAGTGATGAAACCCCTAACAAGTGACTTCGACATGATTAGCTATTAGCACGTGATCATCGGGACAACCAGCACGACCCAGGGGGGTTATGGCGCTGCCAGCTTCAAGAGGACACGCTGGGCAGAAGAGTACACAGCCTTTTGATCAGTGCTGTGCCCACACGCACAAACATTCCACTAGCACAGTCCTTGACCTTTGTTCTACGGTGTATAGTGGACAGCTATTGCCGGAAGAATGTCACAGCAAAATGGCCTACAATGCTAAACGTAATCCCAATCGAAGGGTATGGCCTGGTGGTTAGAGCGTCCAACCAAGAAGCCAGAGATCCCTGGTTCAACTTCAGGATCAGACAGGGATTTTTCTTTTACATTCACGCTCAAGCGTCTTTCCCATTAGACCTTAGTTAGTGGTCTGGGTGCGTCTTTCGGGTGAGACGATAAATAAAGTCTGAAATTAGCATGCTTCTAGTATAAGTGAAAGATTCCACAACAGAAGAGTTGTTATTAGTCAACATCTTAGTCCCATTTTTTTTATTCAAAGAGAGAAACGAGGTAAACGACATTACACATGGGTTGTTTTGCACTGTAGCGACGTGCTTTTCCCGTAAAAGGCAGGCAACATTTCACTCAGAAAATGTGTTGCACCGATACATTACAATATCCCTGTTCGATTCTAAGGCCAAACCATGTACTCTTTTGAGGTGATTACTCTCCGGACAACTTGCTGTCTTCAGGAAGGAAAATCTGGTAATATGTTATCTCGATATGATTCGATATAACGCTACTTCTGGTTTCAACAAAACATACGAATGAGTGTTATGAAGCGTAATATTAGAATGATCAGTATTCGTGATAGTAACTAACATATTCATAACCAATAATGATAATGCAGAATTGGTGCTAAATAAGTTTCTGGCTGCTTCCGTGTCAGAAAAGAAAGATAGTCAGCCAAGCAGATTGTCACTGTCGTACAGTGCACTCCAATGTTCATTAAAATATTGATAATCCAGAAAAGACTGCGTGTTTCTTTATGATAAACATGAAAAAGTCACACTTATTGCGTTAAAACTGCTGTGATTTTTTAATCTACTGAATAATTTTTCAGGTTTAGTTTGTTACAGTCAGTCCGAATACAGACGCCATAGGAGGGCTTCAGTAGGTCAGGTTATCCTCCTTTGAAGTTTCGGTCACTGTCCCTCAGCAATGGTCCATTGTGCCCCATCATTCTGCAAGATGGCAGGGAGGGACAAGGTAAAGGGAGAGGTGTGAAAGACGAACAATTGAAACTGTCAACCGGAACGGTCTGATGAAGTCACAGCGGTCACGCTGGTGGTGGTTTGAAGTTGACCGTGATTTCAACGTGGTTGTGTCAGAGGCATGGTGATAAGTTTAGAATTATCGACTGATGCGAGGTGTGGATGCGGCAGATGTATGCGTCCTGTCAGACGTCACTTTTCAGTATAATTTCATGTAGGCTACAACATGTGGCGTTCTCACGGTATCAAATCGCTGCATCTGGAATTTTAGAAGAGTCTTCTGTTGTCAGACCGCTTAGAACCTTCTGTTCAGGTCACGCTGGCCTTAAGTGTTTTTGTTTATTCTTAAACAGTGATTGTTTGGAAGACCTGAAGGCTCTCAATGATTGTAAAACAACTGAGTAATACACTTGTTTGTTTCAACATTGATCGTAATATGTGCTTGTCATGAAAAACAAACAAACAGACAAATCAGTATGAATGTTTACAAAGTTTTTGTAAATAGAACTCTAAAGTCAAAGGAATTAAGAAGCAAAGCTGCACTCGTTCCTAACGACTTCAGAGATTGCAATGCCCAGTGTACCTAACGAAAAAGAAAAGCGCTACATTTATATGACATTTTATGAAGCAAGAGAAATTAGACCACCAAGTCACAGTAGGAAAGCTGGAGGGGAAAAGAGCACAAGGTAGACCCATGGAGAAAATAGTGGACGGACTTGCAGGGTGGATGACGACAGAGAGGGTGGAAGATGTACTTGCAGCAACAAAGGATAGATTCGTATGGAGGGCCGTGATCGCCAAAGCCATGCAGCAGGGCACATAATGATGATGATGATGAGTGTACCTAACCAAATTAGGCATATAACTCTGTTTTCTTTCGGTATAGGTCATTCACAAAGAATTTATGGGTTCGAAAAACGCTTACTCCCGTTTGTACTATCAAACAAACTTCCCTAAAAAAGATTATCACCAGCACATAGATCTAATATGTTAGCATGAAAATAGCGCAAATCTTGCTTGCGGTGTCTGTCACAAGTTTTGTCCACAACATTACAGGTTATGATGTGGGTCTACTCATCGCCTGTGTCAGTGAAGGATATGAAACAATCTGAAATTAGTTTCACGTATTTACATTTTGATCAGTTATAAAGCACAGCTCGCCACAGTGGTCTGTCTTTTGTAAACACTAGAAAAATAGCTATATTTTAGAGACAAAAAAAGCAGAATTGGGGTAAGATAAGAAATGTACAAAGGAAAAGACAGATGAGAATGAAAGTAACGAGTAGCGACAATACAGATGAGAATGAAAGTAACGAGTAGCGTCTGAAAACCGCAGACAGGGGTGTACGTTTTTTTCTGTCCGGGGCTCCAACGGAAACAAAGAGCTTAGAGTTTGTCCAAGAGGAATTCCTCGCATTCATATACTGCCATATACGCTCCACCCAGTCAGTCAGTCAGTATCCAGCATCACTCCTTGGAATGTTGGCTGCCCGCAATGCTCTCCGGGTCACTGTCCTCCACATCTGTCTTTCCTCAACAAGGTTGACAGTCTTTGGACTGTTACGACCTGTCCACTTCTCGATGTTTCCTAGGTAATCTGTTCGTGGTCTTCCCCCTCCTCTTTTTCCCTCGACTTTTGCCCGAATGACATCTTTCACTAGAATGCATGTTTTTTTGTTTCTCTACCTAAATTGCCGAATCTCCCAGAGCCCGAGAAAAGCCCCGTGCGCTTACAATGTCTAGAAAGTGGAGGGGAGGGGAACCTATGAACCACTAAGCTGATACCACTGTAATGATTGAAACATAAAGATGGGCAGCGAACAGGCCAGTCTTCACTGTTGAGGGCTGGCACTGAACTCGAAATATCAGAACTTCAGTCTATCA
>CM060313.1:94486477-94506477 GCA_030674185.1 Monoplex corrugatus | reverse complement strand
TAGAGGAGAGATAGAGAGAGATTGTGTGTGTGTGTGTGTGTGTGTGTGTGTGTGTGTGCGCGCGCGTGCCGTGCATCTGTGTGTGTGTGTGTGTGTGTGTGTGTGTGTGTGTGTGTGTGTGTGTGTGTGCATGAGAGAGAGACAAAGTGAGAGAGAGAGAGAGAGAGAGAGAGAGAGCGAGCGTTTGATGTGCATCTCGGCGGTCACTCCAAATAGGAACGGAAGCGGACACGGTGAGGTGACAGCAGGCTGTCAGAATGTATACGCAGCTCACTTTCTAAAGGATCTGCCCATAGATGGAATACCTTATGTTTGGGAAGGAATCAAGTTTTAATATTAGTACGTTCAAGAAAGATATCGCAGTCAAATAGTTCGACTTGCGCCTTATCCAAGTCTGCTAGTGATGATCTAGGAAGTTCTTTGAGCTTGCGTAAAACCTTATGCGCTGGCAAAGTATTGAAGTGAAAGCAGGGAGGGTGTAGAGACAGGATGGATGAAAGTCTATAGCGATATTGTCAGGGTGATTGCAGCATTGGGACAGCCGGCGAACTAGTCAGTTCATTTGTGGCGGGAAGGGATTGAACTCCAGACAACAGGTTTCGAGTACGGCGCCGTCAACTGGAGCAACCTACCAACATTAAACAAACAAGCAAGCAAGCACAAAACTCTGTATGGCCAAAGAATGTATATATATGTGTCTGTCTGTCTGTTTGTCTGTCTGTTCTATTTGTCTATCTCTCTGTCCATCTACACACACACACACACACACACACACACACACACACACACACACACACACACACACACACACAGTCTGTATGTTCTGTTTGTCTATCTCTCTGTCCATTTACACACACACACACACACACATACACACACGCACATACACACACACGCACACACACACACACACACACACACACACACATACACACACACACACACACACACACACACACACACACACATGTATATTTATTTTTTGTTGTTGGTCATAATCAGTCTTTGGTAAGATTTATGTGCAAGAAATTTTCATTGATATTATCGGACCTCTTGTTCTGACGTACAATTGACAAAATTAGCCTAGCTTCAAGACGACACAGTTCGGTCAATTTTCAGTTTCACTTTCAGTTTCAGTTTCTCAAGACAGTGTCTCTGCGTTCGGAATGAAATTCATTTGCACTGACGCCACTAAAGCCATGTGACGGAGAGATTCCGATGATTATGGTGTAAACCATAAGCCTATGCGTAAGTCCTATGTGCTGGTTGTCTTGAGGTCTTAGCTGCTAGTTTGTGGGCTTTACGTCTGTCTTTGTATTATCAGTCTGTCACTGGAACAACTTACGTTGGATAGTAGTCAAGTATGTGTCTCCATCTGAAACACTCAACTCTTACACACGTACGCACGCACACACACACACACACGCATATACATACATACGCATATACATACGCATATACACACGTCACAACATGGCGACAGGGCACAACTAAATATTTTCTCTGCTGCATGCATCCACGCTAAAATACAGTCATGACTAAAACAAGACGTCTCCGGTCGGCATCCTGCACTACGAAAGAGTCATCTGCCTGCGTGTCTGACGATAACGCCAACAACATCACTGGTGGAAGCAAGAGATCCATCAACGCTGCGAAGGCTGTCACCGCTTCACCTGTAGCGAAGAAGAGAACCGACTTCGGCCCAGGGACAGACCTCCGCAGCGACTCCATCAGTGAGTTAAAATCGTTGGTACTCGCGATGTCCGACCGGATTCTGTCATTAGAGAAACTTGTTAGTGACCATGTACAAGAGATGGGCAGTGGGGCACTTTCAAGTGGAAGGATGCCTCCAGTCTGTGTGTCGGTTGGGACACAAACAGACCCCAACCACACAGACAAACCACGTCCGTCACCGCTGCCCATCTCTTATGCAGAGGCAGCTAAACGGGTGACTACAACATCAGTCACCCCTCCACCAACATCAGCAACTCCACCAAACCCTACAAAAACATCAAAATCAACAAAACAACGATCAAACAAATCTAACGACATGGGGAACAAAATCACGCGCAAGGAAAATGACGTCAAGCCGATGACGAAAAAGATATCAAAACAACACATGGACGGGAATGCTGCCTCTCGCGTCACATCTAAAAATACACAAAAAGAAAAAGTCAACACTGCTCTACCATCAGTTCTCCTTCTACACGACACAATATTAAATGGTGTTTATGGTCACAGACTTGGTCATTCATATGGTTTCACTGTTGAAACAAAGAAAACTTCTTCTATAGACAACATTTCTCAGTTCCTGAAAGAATCATCTACTGCTCAATTTGATTGTTTTGTCATACATTGTGGACTGTTCGATTTGAAGACCAGTGAACCCGGAATTGTCTCTGAAAAACTAATGAAAGCCGTGGACGAGATTATGACAACATATCCCAAGAGCAAAATTATCCTTAGCAAAACAGCCCCAGTGAAAGACAAGGTCCTTCAAATAAAAATAGATCTCCTGAACGCCCTGCTTCACTCTGAGCTGTATGGTCGTAACAACATCTCCTTCTTGGATCATGGAAATTTGAAGTCCAAATTCAACCCTACTTTCAAGGACACTGTACATCCCAATCGACATGGCTCTTCCATCCTTGCCAGGAACATCGGCAGACATGTCAACAATGTCCTCTGGGAGTCACAAAAGCGGAAACCTCGTCATCCAAGCAGGAAGTCTCAAAACTACGCGTTCACCACCTATAACACTAGTTATGATCCATTCTATTATTCAGGAACACCCCATGTCAATCGGTCTCAGTGTCCATGGTGGAATGGTAGCATCTCCAGTCATAATTATTTCCATCCATTGAGAGATTTTTGTGATTGGTGATCCTGTATTTGAGTAGTGAATGCACCAGCGTCAACCTGCATATAGTAGCGACTTTCTTCTATTGGTTTTTACTGTCGCTTATACTATAGGCTAGGTGTTCATAGGTGTGTTTCCTTTCGCCAAAGTTATCTTCATCTTGATTTTATTTTCGTTTAATTTTTTTTTTTCTTCATATATGTAATTATCTACTATTGGTTTTGGGTAGTTATGCAAGTCAAAAATCAACATAACACTGGTTTTTCTGTTCTTCAATGGAACAGTCGATCAGTGAATATTAATCATCCTCATCTTCAACAATATTTATCTGTAAATAAGCATCATATTGTTGCCTTACAGTCACTGAATGTGGCAAATTGTAAATTACCTAATTTAGAAGATTATCACTTTCCTCCAGTGACACACGTCTGTGACAATAACTCAAAGATTTATGCAGCCGTTTATGTACGCAAAGACGTGGATTATAAGATCATTCCGCCTCCTGTGCCAAAGGGCACTGACGGTGTTTATTGCGTAGCTGTGAAAGTGAAGATTAACTCTGTGTCATCTATAAATATACTTTCTGTGTATTATCCACGTGGGCCTAATAGTGAAAATAGTGACTGGCTACGGACTTTAGACAACAATGAGAAATGGTTGATCACGGGGGATTTTAATGCCCATTCTCCATTTTGGGATAAGGACTGTCACTATGTATCTAATAATCGTTTTGTAGAAAATGTCATTGACTCCGGATTAGTCTTGTTAAATGACGGTAGAACAACTAGAATTCCGGATAATCCTCAACATAAGGTTTCTGCCATTGACCTAACTTTGTTATCACCTGACCTTGTCATTAATAGCATGTGGGATGTTACATCTGACTCCCTCGGAAGTGATCACCTGCCAATTGTTACAGTTATAAATGAACCGTTTGATAACACACCAGAACAAGACGACGTTATACCTCGATATATGTACAAACGTGCTAACTGGGTAAAATATCGGAATATTTTAATGGGAAAAGATTGCACGTTTAATGAATGCGTCAATATTAATGATATGTATTCCCATTTCACCGATGCGCTACATGAGGCAGCAAACAATTCCATTCCAAAAAGGAAAAATGTAAACAAAGGTACTCATGTTGGAAATAGTTGGTGGAATCAATTATGTGAAGAAGCAAAGAATGAAAAAAAGAAAATGTATAAACTCTATTTAAAAACTAAATCTCCAGAAGACCATTACAATATGAAAATGGCTAAGATTCACTCAAACAAAGTTATAGTCCAAGCCAAAAAGCGCTATTGGTCAGATTTTTGCTCTGAACAAATTTCCGGGCCTAAAGATCTTCCTAAAATTTGGAACAAGGTCAAAGAAATGAAAAATGGTTTTAATTTACCACAATTTCCTCTTAAGATTAAAGATAAAGACTTTCCTTCGTCATCTGAGAAAGCTGAAGAATTTGTACAGTTCTTTTCAAGAACAAGTAATTCCAGTAGCTTGTCTGCTCCATTAAGGGAGGAAAGACGGAAAATTGAAGAGTCCGTCGCATACTCAGATCCTGCCCTGATAATCACATGTACATAAATTCAAAAATTACATTAAAAGAACTTAAAGATGCCCTTCTCTCGTTGAACAACAAAAAATCGGCTGTAGGACTGGATGGCGTTTCATATACCCTTTTAAATCATTTACCAGAGAAATGGATTGAATACTTACACAATATCATACTAAAATGCTGGGAAAGTGGTAGCTTACCTGACATTTGGAAGACTTCGATTGTGTTACCAATACCAAAACCTAATAAACCCCTTTCAGATCCAGGTAGTTACAGACCTATCTCGCTTACATCCCATGTTTCAAAACTAATGGAAAAAATTATAGTGAATAGACTGAGTTACTTTTGTGAGAAAAATAATATAATACCTATCAATCAATCTGGGTTTCGAAAAGGTAGATCAACATCAGACCATTTAGTTAAGTTAACAACTCAAATAAAAAATCAGTTTGCTAAAAGGAAAAATGTCTTAGCTACCTTCTTTGATCTTAAAAAAGCATACGATCAAGTCTGGCATGCGAAACTTTTGTTAAAATTTAAACATATTGGTCTCAATGGTAATCTTTATAATTTTATCAAAACATTTATAAATGACCGAAGTATAGTTGCTAAAATAGGTAATACATACTCTGAAAAACGATCTGTAAACATGGGAATTCCTCAGGGTTCCGTAATATCTCCTCTATTATTTAATATTTTGATCTATGACCTACCAACTCAAGTCTCAAACAATGTAAACGTTGCTCAGTACGCTGATGATATAGCGATCTGGATGAATGTTTCGTTAAAAAGGAAGACTTCCTTGAGAGAAATAAAATACATTAAAAAGCTCTATCAACATGAAATTAATAATATTTCCACTTACTTGACAGTTAACGGTCTGGAAATATCCAATGAAAAAACACACATGATGCTTTTTAATAATGGTCTCAGTCCGAAAGAAGTACCGTTGTTTAAAATTGGTGATGAGGAACTGAAATATACTACTCACGTGAAATTTCTGGGAGTACAATTGACTTCTAGTTTACAGTGGAAAGAACATATTGATGCCTTGTTATGTAAAGCTATGAAAAGCTATAATTTAATAAGAATTATTAGTAAACAGTCTTGGGGACAGGACACTAAAACGTTGTTACATCTTGTCACAGCTTTAGTCAGATCTAAGTTGGCTTATGGTCAAGAGGTCTATTTTTCAGCTCCAAACTGCTATTTGAAAAAACTTCAAAGCTTAGATAGTAAAGCTATTAAATGTGCTCTTGGGGTACCGGTGTATACAAAAACACAAGAAGTATATAAAACAGCTGGCATCCTTCCCTTGGAAGATTGGAGGAAGTTATCAACTGCTAAATATATAGTTAGAGCAAATGCAGTAGCTAATTATGCCAGTACGGAACTTAAAATTCGGTCTGACATCCATTTCCCCAAGAGAGCAAGAACAATAAAGTCACAAGAAACAATATCCACTTACACAAATGAGCTCTTCAAACTTTCTCACGTATTACCTAACAAAGTTTCACATAAAATGATATGTTGTCCTCTACCCCCCTGGGAACTGTCCAATGCTATTTTTGATATCAACTACACTGATACTGACCTGACAAAAGATATTAATCCACACTTGTTAGCAATTGATGTTCTGTCACATCTGCATAAAAAATATTCACATTACTTAAAAATCTTCACAGATGGCTCTGTTCTAGATGATGGTAAAGCAGGCGCTGGCTTTCTAATTCCTAACTTTAAAGTAGAAAAGGCTTACTCTTTAGGACAGGGACATTCAATCTTCACTTCTGAATTAGTTGCCATCCTAATGGCACTGAAATATATAGTAGATCTACCCATAACTTTGTTTAGTATCCTATTATGTGTAGATTCGAAATCTGCATTACAATCCTTAAAATGTTGCGAACATAAAGTAAATAGTTCGTTAATATTTGAGATAAAATTTCTAATTCATTGTTTAATAACAAATAATACACAGGTTACTTTTTGTTGGATCCCATCACACTGTGGTATCCTTTTTAACGACCGGGTCGACAGAATAGCAAAAAATGCAGCAATGAATAGGGCTGGCAGTACTAAACTTGATTTACCACTGTCTGAACATGAAATGAATGCTATATTAGAAAACAAAGTAAAAGCGCAATGTGACCTTCGCCCCTTCTCGGTAACTTACCAGGGTTTTACAAGACAAGAGATAACTTTAGCTTACAGATTAACTCTCAATTCACTTCGAACTAAATTTAGTAAAACCATCAAATGTATCTGTGGTGATTTTATAACAGTTGATCACCTTTTGTGTTGTCAGCGAATGCGACCTTATTTCCCTGCGTCATTTACAAACTTAAAACAGAAACATACTGATTTCACTCTGTATTTACACATTGCTAGACGTTTACTGCACAGTCCTGTAGGTCGTTTTCTTTGATTCAGCCCAACTGTTTTATACCTGTAACTCCCACATAGCCCCGAGAAATCCGATGAAGCCTGACTGATATAATGTTCTGATTGTTTTTCTTTTGTTCGTTAATTTGTTTGATGTTACATTAATTGTTACCTTAATTGATACAATGCCTTCATGATTACATAGATTCATTCATCCCTTACGCACCTTTTTTTTTTTTTTTTTTTTTTTTTTTTTTTTCCCGTCTAAAAGCACATATGTGAATAGACGTTAAAAGAAATAACGAACGATACATACGCACGCGCACACATATGCGCACGCTCGCGCCCACATATACGCATGCACGCACACACGCAAACACACAAACACACACACATAATAATAATAATAATAATAATATATTTTATTTATATAGCGCAAAATCTTGACAAAATCAAATCTAAGCGCTGAGCGTATACATGCATACATACCTACATACATATGAGCGTATACATGCATACATACATGCTTACATACTTACATGCATAAATCTAAGCTGAGCGTATACATGCATACATACATACATAAATCTAAGCGTATACATACATACATACATACATACGTACGCACATGCATACATAATAATTACAATATTTATATAGCGCAAATCTCGACAAAATCAAATCCAAGCGCCGAAAAGACACACACGCACACACGCACGCACGCACGCACGCACACACACACACACACACACACACACACACACACACACACACACACACACACACACACACACACACACACACATGCATGGCCACAAATGGGGAGAAAAGAATAAAAGCAATAAAAGCAAGAATAAAACCAATGGAAAACCACAGAGAGCACATCATATACAATTATATATTAAAACAAAGTGATTCCCCTCCGAGCGGAGACAGGCTGCAGAGGGGGGTTGAGTGAGGTTAGGATTTTATGCAGAGGAGAAAAGGTGAGTTTTGAGAGCGGACTTGAAGGAGGCAAAAGTAGGTTGCTGACGGACTGAGAGAGGAAGTTTGTTCCAGGAGAGTGGACCAGAAACAGAGAAGGCTCGTGGACCATAGGTATTGAGCTTAGTGCGTGGAAAGCGAAAAGTCAGAGGATCGGAGGCAGAGCGGAGGGTACGTGAGGGAACATAGATCTCAAGTAGGCTTGACAGGTAATCGGGGGCTGCGTTATTGAGGCTTTTGTAGCACATGGTGTCTAGTTTGTACTGTATGCGCTTTGATACAAGGAGCCAGTGAAGTTGTGCCAGGAGAGGAGATATGTGGTCAGCTTTTTTCTTTTTGAGTACAAGGCGTACAGCATTGTTTTGAATGCGCTGTAGGATGTGAATGGTGGAGGCAGGAAGACCAGACAGGAGTGAATTGCAATAGTCAATGCGAGACATTATGAAGGAGAGAACGAGTTTTGCAGTTGTTTCGACAGAGAGATACTTCCTGATCAGGCTTATACGATGGAGATGATAGTAGCAAGATCTGGCAGTTTGAGAAACAAAGTTGTTCATGGACAGGGTAGAGTCAATGCAGACACCAAGGTTTTTAGCTGAATCAGAAATTGGGACTGATGTGTTACATAATGGGAGAGAAAGAGGAGGCAGCTGGGAAAGTTTCTGACGGGTGCCAATGAGGATAGCTTCTGTCTTGTCGTCATTAAGCTGAAGTCTATTGTGTGTCATCCAGTTCTTAATGTCCGAGTAACACTCAGTGGTGCGAGTCAACAGGCGCTGTATATTATCAGGTGAGTCACTATCTTGAAGTTGGGTGTCATCAGCATAGAAGTGGTGTTTTATAGAGTGGGAGTTGATGATGGTGGACAGGGGGGAGGTATAAAGAGTGAAAAGAACAGGGCCAAGGACAACCACCCCACCCACCACCCCTCTCCCCACACATACACACAACCACTCACACACAAACACACACGGACACACACGGACACACACAGACACACGCACGCGCGCGTGTGCACACACACACACACACATACACACACACACACACATCCATCCCCTCATCATGAACTGACCGTGCCAACGTCCCACACAACCACATCAAAGAAACCAATTCCCGAAGTACACGACATATAGCTTCCATCCACACACCAACACGATTCATCATCGCCATCGCCGCAACTCCCCTAGTTTGCCCCCGATGAAAACATCATCAACAACAACAGTAACAAAACTCCAAGCCCACGAACATCAAAACATAAACAAAAAGCACCACCACCGCGACAACGACGTTATAATCCGCCCACCAGATTCCTTTTCACCATCCCCACAATTACCTTTTTCATTAACTTGAATTTCATTGATTTCTGATTCCGGAAAACCCCATTCCATTCTGCGCTGCAGAAATCTGTACGGTGTTGCTTTTGTCATAGTATTAATGTTTGTCTGATTTGTGATGGCTCTTGTTTTTCATCCGTGATGGATTTTCAGCCACTTCCGTAACTATTCCATTTGAGTAATTCGATCGACTGTATGATGACCCAGATTTTGTTGGTGAAAGTATGATTTTGATTGAATGGCGAAATCAGAATGACGAAATCAGACTTTGAATGTGCAGAATTCTTGTTGTTGTGACTTTACTTACAAGTTTGTCGGCATGCTTATTGCTGTTTCCACAAGCTGTGTCCGAGACAGTAGATCCACGTTGAGTTTTGTAGATTAATATTGCTGTTTTATGTGTGTGGGGCGGGGAGATGGGTCC
Source organism: Monoplex corrugatus (assembly GCA_030674185.1). Classification (NCBI taxonomy): domain Eukaryota; kingdom Metazoa; phylum Mollusca; class Gastropoda; order Littorinimorpha; family Ranellidae; genus Monoplex; species Monoplex corrugatus. Next base: position 94,496,926 of record CM060313.1, on the reverse strand, counting down.
TACTCCATTTTGTGTTTTTGTAAGTAGGTTCATCAATTCAGTCAGGGCTTTACTCTTTTATTCCATCGTTTAAAGAAGTCAACCATTTTAGAGCGTGCAAGATTGCCTCAATTTTAGTTGTTAGATTGAAGGTTATGATATTTTATTTAATATTTTCTTTATATGTGGTGTTTCCTTTCTGTTTGACAATAACATCTCTAGTGTTGCAGCTTATTTGCTTGACTATTTTGATTTCTGCATCTGGCTGTTGGCGACAGTGTCTCCCTAATTTTTTGTGCATGAGTTTTACCCCTTGCATTGAAGGTTCTTTTCTTTAAAAACAATTACAATTTTACAAAATGCAAACCAACAATCTGCATTCATACAATGAGTTCATATCAAACATGTTATATCAAGACTCTGATATGCCGCAAATCAAACAACAGTATAAAACGATAACAATTTTTTGTACGATTTCTATAGGCCTTGGAAACGGTTTGGAAAGTTTCCCAATTCTTTTTTCCTTCTGATTTCTGTCAGCTAGTATATGAATTACGTGCTGAATAAATTCTTCTTTCTTTCCCATCCATGATTTTCCACGTTGGAGCCGAGTGTCTTTTGTTTTTGTTTTGACCATCTCGTGAAGTGATATTTCGGATGTTTTAAACTTTGAAATATGCCTTTAGTTGCTCTTGTTTTTGTTTTGGCTGCATCGAAGGAAGGTCAAGTATTCCGTTGACCACTTTCATTACATCAAACTGTGTTCTGTCCATTTACAAAACTATGATCTGTGACAACATTGTTAGGCCAAGATCCATAATCGATTACACTCGATATTATAGCTTGGTATAACTGGATGAGGGAGCATTGTTCAATGCCATTGGCTGCCATTGCTTTCAGGATTGACAGGCCCTTTTCATATGTAAGTGTAGTGGTGTCAGTGTGTTTTCTGAAGGTCACACAGTCATATAAACCACCAAGAGTTTTGAGGTCGTTATACCTGCACAATTATGTGTATACATCCATTACAGGATATTCTTTCCAGCAGCCCTCTGTCGCGGAAATAGTGTTCTGACAGAAAATACTAACGTTACCTGATCAGTCACAGAAAAAGCCATAGAAATCCCTAGTTTTGATGACTGAATTAATCGTCTGCAGATTTGCTGGTGAACTTAGCCAGTGGATATGTCTTTTGTCTTTGGTATCTTTTGTGTGTGTGTGTGTGTGTGTGTATGTGTGTGTGTGTTTGTGTGTGTGTGTGTGTGTGTGTGTGTGTGTGTGTGTGTGTGTGTGTGTGTGTGTGTGTGTGTGTGTGCGTGCGTGCACGTGTTTGCATATACGCCCTTTTATCTGTGTATGGGGTGGTGGTGGTGGTGGTGAGGTGGGGTGGTCGGAAGAGAGGATTACGCACGTGTGGTTGTAGATTTGCTTGTGCGAGCGCTTGGTTTTTGACTGCATATATGAATGTTTACATGTGTATATGTATGTTGATGAATATGTAGGTATGTTTGTATGTGATGCAAAGATGTTTGTGTGCATGAATACGTTCGTGTATGTGTGTGTGTGTGTGTGTGTGTGTGTGTGTGTGTGTGTGTGTGTGTGTGTGTGTGTGTGTGTGTGTGTACACATGCACGCATGTACATTTATGAGTGTAGATGTCTGTCGGGGTAATGCTTCCAAAGGGACAGTCCTGAAATGGTAGTGAATGGTCAGCTAGGCTGCAAGCACTATAAAATCAGCCCTTTGTGGAAGCTTGATTGTATGTATATATCGCACTGCACTTCACATCTTGGCAATCTTATTGGCAAGAAGTTTGATCGAACATGTCTGTTTGTTCGATCCTACCCCCCCCCCCCCCCCCCCCATCTCCCGTTTCTATTTCTGTAATGACGTTCTTCATCGGACGCTTCATGGTATATCTCGCACTTCCAATACTGAGAAATGAAGGGACAGCAAACCAAGAGAGATGGATGGAGCATGTCAGTGATGTGGACAGATTATCACTGTCACCTTCAACTCCTCACTCAATCTTGAAGTGGTGGATGAGATTTGACGGTGGATCACCAGCACTATATCTTGAGGCGAGACGATTTTCAGGGACCTGTAACAATGGGATTTTTGTTGTGGGTCGCTTTATCCTAAGGCGAAGTGATCAGTATTGTAAGGATCTGCAACACCCTTATCAAACTGGCTGGGAAAACCTTGCTGCAAACCATAGTGCCTGGAGGCAGTCTTCCACAAGGAATGGGATCCAGTTTTTGAAGAGAGGCGTCTGGGGCTTCAGGACAAAGACAGGCAACATGATCAAAGGTCTGTAACACCCCTTTTAATGACTGGGAGACCTTTGATGCAAAATGTAGCAACTGGAGGCAGTTTAGGAAAAGAGGACCCAGTTCTTTGAAGAAGGGTATCTTATACGTACATGGATGGAAACAAAAGAGGAACTAGGAAAGTGAAAAGAACGAAATATCCCGCTGCAGCAGTCTACCAGTGTGGGGAAATTTCTGCTCATCTCTGCGTTTTAGTATTGGCATTGTAAGGTGACGATCTTTCTTAACCTGTAACACTTCTGTTACAGGTTAATATAACCGTACTGCAATCCATAGTGTCTGGGGCAGTCTGCGAGAAAAAAGGCCCAGTTGTTGACACTTTTCTTTTATTTCATTTTTCTGTCTAATTTTTTTTTCTGGGAGTTATTGTGGGGAGATGAAGTTGGCACCTAGAAGAAGAGCTTGGCGTAATGTCATTGTGTGTGTGTGTGTGTGTGTGTGTGTGTGTGTGTGTGTGTGTGTGTGTGTGTGCGTGTGCGTGTGTGTTTGTTGGTGTGTGTGTGTGTGTGTGAGTGTGTGTGTGTTGGTGTGTGTGTATATGTGTGTGTATATATATATATATGTGTGTGTGTGTGTGTGTGTGTGTGTGTGTGTGTGTGTGTGTAAGAGTTTGTAGGCCTGTGTCCTCATGTCTCTTCTCTCTTTCTCTCTCTCTCTCTCTCTCTTTGTCTCTGTCTCTCTCTCTTTCTCTCTCCGTCTCTCTCTCTCTTTCTGTCTGTCTGTCTGTCTGTCTGTCTCTCTCTCTCTCTCTCTCTCTCTCTCTCTCTCTCTCTTCCCCTCTCCCTCTGTTGTGTGTCTGTTGTGCTTAGTGACCTCAAGCACAGGCTGTATGGTATGTATAATCTGACACCTCCAATCTTAGCGATGATCTGGACGAGAAAGGAACAGGGAATGTTACGGGGGACAAGAGAGATGGATGGAGTGTCGTCAATGATGTGGACAGATTATCACCACCACCTTCAACTCATCGCTCATTTTCCAAGTGCTGTTTGGGATTTGCTTGCGGTTCACTTTATATCTCGAGGCCGAATGAGAATTTCCTATTAGCTGTTTGAAACCAGTCACGAGAGAACTAGATAGTCAAGTGGGAGTGCCTGGTAGGGCGAGGGGAATGGAAGCGGGGTGGGGTAGAGGTGTGTGTGAATGACATGGGTCTTTACACCTGGGAGGAAAACAGGTTGATTGATCCAATGAATAGTAATTCTAACATTTCTGTATTCTTTGGTTCGATTTTTGTTTGTTTGTTTGTTTGTTCGTTCGTTTGTTTGTTTGTTTTTCTGGTGTTTGTGAATAAGAGAGAACAAGAACAAAAGCATGAAGAAATGTTTGTTTTTGAGGATAATGGTATAAGGATAATGTGGTTTTGTGTGTGTTGGGGGGGGGGGGGTCACATCTAGCCGTCGTTCATAAGGGTCCACACTAATACAAATACACCCTGTTGCCCAGGAGGGGCCTGTGCTAATACAAATGAAAAAATAATCTATAAAGACGTCACAATGATACAAAATTGGGATATCAGTAAAATTGAGAGAGAGGGCGAGAGAGAGAGAGAGAGAGAGAGAGCGAGAGAGAGAGAGAGAGAGAGAGAGAGAGAGAGGGAGAGATGCGATTGAAATGATTGTTGAAATTGATAGGACCACCAACACAACTGCCATCATTACTGAATATGTTATTAATGCATATAGAGTATTCACGACTATTCAGATACTGACAACAGAACATAACATCTTGAAAGAAATAATCATACCATAAAATCTTTATAATTCAGGTGTGTTGTACAGTAAAAATACTATACATTCTCTTGCGTAAAATATAATAAAATAAACAAACAAATAAAACAAGAAACGCAACGAGAGAAGAGAGAAAGGGGGAGGGAGAGAGGGAAGCGTATGATTGTAGATGAATTGATTACATGGATTTCTATGCTATTTGCATGTGATTCTTTGAACGGATGTGTAAAAAAAATCAAGAACTTGTATATATGTGTTTGTTTATTTGGTTCCCTCTGGCTATAGCTATAAACATCTTTCAGGCAACATTTCCAAGCTGCATTTCTATTCCACCGAAACTGCACTCACTCGTTTAGGTTCAAAAGAGGTGAAGGACTAGCAGTGTGACTGAGGTTAGCTTATTTTAGATGTTTCAGGTGCGAAACAAGAATAGTAGTAATAATGATAATGTAATACTGATGATGATATTGATGATGATCATGATGTTAAGATATGCCACAGTGCAAAAATTGGAAGTGTTTGTAATACTGATGATGATATGGTGATGATAATGATGTTAAGAGATGCCGCAATACAAAGATTGGGAGTAAATACAAGTCAACGTGGCGAAATGCTCAGTGCAAGGGACTACTGACTGGAAGACTGAATTGTAACCGTCGTCAGTCTAAACCAATTATTGTGAGACTTTTCGGCCAGGACCGGCTCCTACCCAGTCTTGAACGTGCTATGGACTCGTTGGGAAGATCGGAACCACACGGTCGAGTCTCAGTCACTATACGGATGCGTCATTGGGGATGTTCCTCCAATTTCTTGACTAACATCGCCGGTCAGTACTTGTATCTCTCGGGCCTGGTTGACGCCAGGATATATTATGCAAATAAGCCAACAGTATAATTCTATCAGTCTAAAACAGAACTTTAGGGTGTTATCACCATCATCCCCATTTTCATAATCCTGACATTCTGTGGCGCTTCAAGTCTTGCCGTCATGGTAACGTTATGTCGATGGGCTTGGAGAGTCAGAGTGAGTGGGTGGGATAGTATGACACTGGAGCAGAGCAGAAGGTCGGGCAGAAAAAAAAAACAATTTTGCAAGTATGGCTTGACCATTCTTGTTGCACATTATTTCATTCATTCGTATTGGCCGAGTCCCCCACCCACCCCCACCTCCCACACACACTTCCAGACTTGACTGGCATCAATGTTTTATTAACAGCGTCATGTTCTCTTTGTAATATTTTTTCCCCGTGGCACACAAGGAAACAGAATATCTGCTGTGAAACCATGTCCTTGACAGAGCCGTAACTGATAGCACCCACTGAGAATTAGACAATTTCCTATGATGACAACTCATTTGGCTCCGGTCAGTCTGACCCACCTCCACTCTGTTACTTATTAGTAACAAGACGTTTATGCCATACTGATGTTGTTTATTTTATTAGGCCTTTGGATTCACGCGAGCTGGCGAGCTCTTTTGTATGTCCCGTGGACTCGAAATGATGATGATGGCGATGACGACGACGACGACGACGACGACGATGATGATGATGATGATGATGATGATGATGATGATGATGATGATGATGATTATAAGGCACCAGATCTTGATTCAAGAATCAGACCAAGGCGTGCACTCTCATCATTCACCCAAGCAGTCACCAACAACCAACCAAATCTCCAGGGCACAAAGCACACGCAAACTGGGAGATGGGAAGACAGGTGTAGAGTAAGGAGTGTGACCCCTAACTCAAGCCGTCATCCTCCTCTCTCTCTCTCTCTCGCTCTGTCTCTCTGTCTCTGTCTCTCTCTCTGTCTCTCTGTCTGTCTCTCTCTCTCTCTCTCTCTCTCTCACACACACACACACACGCACACACTCACACTCACACTCACACACTCACACACTCACTCACACACAGAGGGAAGATGCTGAGCCAGGATACACTCAAGCCTGTTAGACGAATGACCATTATCATCGTCTCTGTCACAGACACATATATTCTCCATTTTTGTCTTTTTTGTTTTGTTGATACTGTTTTCTGTTTGTTTGTTTTTCTTGTTGTTGTTTGTTTGTTTGTTTTTGACCAAGACTTTAGAAAGGCAAGAATGCTAGTTGGGCCTGAACGGGAAGGACCTTGGAAATAACCTATCTCTCCAACATTTTTTGCAAGGGCAGCCCAGGCGAATGACCTGCTTTGCACGATTTTCAACTGCCGTGGGATCTTTAGTCAGACTAGAAGCTCAGTTCGATTTCCCGGTCAAACTGAGGAGAAAAGCCGAGGCCTGTACGGGAAAGGAACCCTGGAACCTCGAATATAGTTATTGGGAGGCGAATCATTCTGAATCATTCTGCCACTCTTCTCCCTAGATCTCATGACTGCCTTGATTTCACTCTCACCTGCACTATAAAGGTTGTTTGTTGTTTTTGTTTTGTTTGTTTTGTTTTTTAGGGTAGGTTTTTTGTTTGTTTGTTTGTTTGTTTTTGTTTATATTTTCTCTGCCCATCTTGATAATGCTCCAGTCATTGTAGTGGTGTCGTAATTTCATAGATCCTGTTCCCTTTTCCATTTCAAGACTTTACAGAGGCAAAGGGTTTTGCGGAGGTCAAAAAGTTCGCGGGATAACTGCGGACAGATATAAGTGTATCGCATATGGGACTGTCCAAGTGTAATGAATTCCTCTTGAACAAAGCACAAACTCAGATTTTGTATATATGTACAGAATTTTAAAATAGTATACATTTATAGGACTTTGAAATAAAAGTCTTATGTAGTTGGGTTTGTGGTGTCCATATTTACTAACGTTTTGTAGAGATCTCTCTAAATGTCTAAATACTACGGGAATAAGTAGTACTAAAATAGTTATACAGTTTAGCCATAGTAGCAACAGTCTCATTCAGTTGGTTGTATTTAAATGGTTTGTCAGTGTCCATATTTCGTAAAGTTTTGTAGAGATCTATCTAAATGTTACGGGAATACGTAGTACTATAATAGTTACACAGTGGGGTCAGAGTCGGATTTTACTCATTCAGACTAGCTAAAAAGTCACTGTGAAAACAATTTTGTCATATATTAGATTAGTCGCGCGCGTGCATACACACAACACACACACACACACACACACATATACACTCACACACACGCGTACGCATGCACGCACGGACGCACGCACGCACGCACATATACTTATAGATAGATAGATGGATGGATGGATGGATGGATGGATGGATAGATACGTAGATAAGTAGATAGGTAGAGAGAGAGAGAGAGGGATAGACAGACAGACAGATAGATAGATAGTTAGATCGATAGATAGAGAGAAAGAGAGAGAGATAGATCAGACAGACAGACAGACAGATAGATAGATAGATAAGTAGATATAGATAGATAGATAGATAGATAGATAGATAGATAGATAGATAGATATAGATAGATAGATAGATAGACAGATAGATAGACAGACATATAGATAGATAGACACAAATACGCGCACGCGCGCGTGTTCTCACTTTCTCAGTCAGACAAACTGCGTGGGTACACTCAACATCAGTCGACCTAAAACATCCCCCTTTTTCAAATAAGAATATAAAAGAAAAGATATTTTAAAAGGCTGCATTGTCTGGATTTCTGTTCAAAAGCACTCGACAGGTCGTAGTTGAACCTTTACCCATTTTAGACCAAAGTTCAGGCAGAACAGGGATTTGACAAGCTTTATAAGTTTGAATGGATTAACAGTTTTCTCTCTGTCTCTTTCTGTCTGTCTGTCTGCCGGTCTGTCTGCCTGTCTGTGTCTGTCTCTCTTTGTCTGTCTGTCTCTGTCTCTGTCTATGTCTATGTCTCTCTCTGTCTCTCTCTGTTTGTCTGCCCTCTCTCTCTCTGTCTCTGTCTCTCTCTCTCTCTCTCTCTCTCTCTCTCTCTGTGTAACTGTTCATATTACCCTTGGCAACAAGATATTATATTGCAAGCGTTCTTTCTTTAGACAACGCAGCAGTTATTATGTCCCTTGCAAAATATGTTGCTGAGTCAATCCAAGAACAAAAACAAACACACAAACAAAATGAGTGAAAATTCTACATATTGATATCGCAAGACCGTTTAGTAGATGTAGAAGTAACAGACTCAAAATTGAACATGTATAGTGCCCTGTAAGACAATTATTAGACACGAATAATGTTGTGTAAGTCAGTTGTTACTGGTAGCGTAATTGTACTTTTTCCTTTAAACTTTAACGTCCGTCTTCAAACTATGTCGATACTACTAGAACTATATACCAGTATAGCATATTGGGCTCCGGATACGGTGCACGGTTAAGTTAGATTGCATCGTACGTTTACGTATGTTACATTGTCATTGTCATTATCTCTCCCTCTCTCTCTCTCTTTTTTTTCTTCTCTTCTCTCTCTCTCTCTCTCTCTCTCTCTCTCTCTCTCTCTCTCAGCATACTCACAACACACAGTTTCTTTCACCGGTGCCAGAGTTGACAAGCGACAGAGTTAAGGTATATTTGGCAGTGTGATGCAACCCTCATGTTAGATTTTTAATAGTCAACACTACACGACGTTCGGGCTATTCTCTTTGTAAGGACAAACGTTAGGGTCTGTGGGTATCGTGTGTGTGTGTGTGTGTGTGTGTGTGTGTGTGTGTGTGTGTGTGTGTGTGTGTTTGACTGCGTGTGTGCGCGGGAGTGTGTGTGTATGTGTGTGTGTGTGTGTGTATGGGTGGGTGGGTAGGTGGAAGGGGCGAGGAGGGGTGCTATTGTGTGTGTGTGTGTGTGTGTGTGTGTGTGTGTGTGTGTGTGTGTGTGTGTGTGTGTGTGTGTGTGTGTGTTGTGTGTGTGTGTTTGACTGTACGTGGAAAATAGTCGAAATTATTTGGATCGAACAGCGTAGAGTAAACATTAAACAACCAGTTTGCTTAAAATTTAAGATAACTGCAATCAATTTTAGCGTTATTATTATCAATTTTAGTATTACGCTTATCAGTTTTGTGTCAGTTTTTCAACTGCATCGTAAAAGCAAAGACATCTAGCAGAGCATTATTTATCTACGTTTATGACAATACATTTTAGCAAATATTACCCTTATGTAAAAATAAAGCATCAGTACTAAATGCACAGTTTGATCCAAATAAGACTGCTTTCATTAGTTTCATATTAAAAACCTATGGATACCTTTCGTTCCACAACTTTTCATGTTTTTGCCAAAACTGCACATCCTGATCACATATCCACAAAAAAAGTTCAGTCGTGTGTGTTTGTTCCCTACGAAAACTGCATAAATTATCGTTGAGTCTTCATGTCATGAAATAGATTTTGTGAATAATTTGCATTTTGAATCATTTAGAAGTTTGGATTACTTAATTTTTGTGTGATTGAAAAAGACCGTGAGACTGCCGGATAAACGATTGTTGGCAGATGTGGGTGGAGCATATATATGGAATTGTCCGAGAGCGATGGATCCCTCCTGAATAAATTCAAAACTGTTTTGTGTGTTTATTCCTTTGTGTGTGTAAGCCCTGTTTGTTTGTTTTTGTTTTTTTGTTTGTTTTCGTTTGATTGTGTCAGCTTTGTTTCGTATTTGTCTTGGTTTTGTGTGTTTCAGCGCTGTTTTGTGTTTGTCGATTTGTCAGTCTATCTCAGTCCTGATTTCTGTTTGTTTCTTTTGTCAGTTTATTTGTTTAAGCCATGTTTTGTGTTTGTTCGTGTGTTTCTTTTATTTCTTTGTTTGTGGCAGCCCCTTTTAGTTTGTTAATTTGTTTGTCTATCTGTCTGTCTGTCTGTCTGTCTGTCTGTGTCAATCCTGTTTCATGGTTTTCTGTTTGTTTCTTTGGTTGTTATTTTTGGTGTGTGATAGCCCTGTTTTATGTTTGTTTGTCTGTCTGTCTGTCTGTCTGTCTGTCTGTCTGTCTGTCTGTGTCAATCCTGTTTCATGGTTTTCTGTTTGCTTCTTTGGTTGTTATATTTGGTGTGTGATAGCCCTGTTTTATGTTTGTTTGTCTGTCTGTCTGTCTATTGTCTGTCTGTCTGTCTGTCTGTGTCAATCCTGTTTCATGGTTTTCTGTTTGCTTCTTGGTTGTTATATTGGTGTGTGATAGCCCTGTTTTATGTTTGTTGTCTGTCTGTCTGTCTGTCTGGTTAGTCCCTCTTTTGTTTTCCTGTGGTGTGTGTGTGTGTGTGTGGTTGTGTGTGTGTGTTGTGTGTGTGTGTGTGTGTGTGTTGTGTGTGTGTGTATGTGTGTGTGTGTATTTTACTGTAGGTCTATCTCATCTAAATATCTTTTTCTGCGGGCATGATTAATTGTCAGTACCACAATATGTAGATCTGCCATGAAACGTCAAGCTATATGAAATCCATAAATTCTGCAAGGTATCAATTGTCTCCCAAATGGAAATGGTAGAAGCAGAAACCATTCTCCCT
>CM060313.1:94451477-94478977 GCA_030674185.1 Monoplex corrugatus | reverse complement strand
ACTTTTGTCTCTCCGAATGATGGTTAGTATGCTGTGGTGCTAGCTTTACTTTTGTCTCTCCGAATGATGGTTAGTATGCTGTGGTGCTAGCTTTACTTTTGTCTCTCCGAATAATGGTTAGTATGCTGTGGTGCTAGCTTTACTTTTGTCTCTCCGAATGATGGTTAGTATGCTGTGGTGCTAGCTTTACTTTTGTCTCTCCGAATAATGTTAGTATGCTGTGGTGTGGATTTGTGGAGGGGAAAGGAACTATTAATGCCATATACATCCTAAGAACTATCATAGAGAGGTCAGTTGAGATGAATAAGGATTTGTATTTATGCTTTGTTGACTATACCAAGGCTTTCGATCGGGTACGACATGAAGAATTGATCAACCAACTGGAGAGACTCAATGTCGATGGAAAAGATCTACGAATAATGAGGAATATGTACTGGGAACAAACAGCTGCAATGAGAATAGAAAACAATATAAGCTCTTTTCAAAACATCCAAAGAGGAGTCAGACAGGGTTGTGTTTTGTCACCAGATCTGTTTTCACTATATAGCGAAAACATCATGAGAAACCTAGAAGAAGACCCTGGATTAAAGGTTGGAGGGAAAATGATAAACAACATTCGGTACGCAGATGACACCGTGCTAATTGCAGAAAATGAAAGGGACCTACAAAACCTTGTGAATATACTAGAAACAGAAAGCAAAGGTAAGGGGTTGGAACTAAACAGCAGGAAGACTGAAATCATGGTGATCAGTAAAAAACATGAAATCCCCTCCTGCAAAATAACAGCAAATGGCACAACCTTGACACAGGTTAATAAGTTCGAATACCTGGGAACGGTCATTTCATCAGACGGCAGATGCACATCGGAAATAGCTGGCAGAATCGGCCAAGCCAAAACAGCATTCAAGAAGATGACAAGCATTCTTACCAACAAATGCCTATCAATTAACTTCAGAAAGAGAGTCCTTGAATGTTATATAGAACCAATACTGTTGCACGGATGCGAGGCGTGGACAGTCAGCAAGCAAAGCCAGAGCAGGATTGAGGCAGCCGAGATGTGGTTTCTCAGAAGAATGTTGAGAGTACCATGGACAGCAAAGAAAACAAACGAGACAGTCTTGATGGAGACAGACACAAGTCGATCACTGATAAGGAAGATTAGGAAAAGACAAGCACCATTTATAGGCCATTTTATGAGGAAGGGGGATTTGGAGCACCTGGTCACAACGGGAAAGCTGGAGGGAAAGAGAGCACCGGGTAGACCCAGGGAGAGAATGCTGGACGGACTTGCAGGGTGGCTGAGGATGAAGAGGGTGGGGGAGATGCTGGGGGCAGCGAGAGATAGAGATGGTTGGAAGTCCATGGTCACGAACGCCATGCGGCAGGGCACCTGATGATGATGATGATGATGATGCTGTGGTGCTAGCTTTACTTTTGTCTCTCCGAATAATGGTTAGTATGCTGTGGTGCTAGCTTTACTTTTGTCTCTCCGAATAATGGTTAGTATGCTGTGGTGCTAGCTTTACTTTTGTCTCTCCGAATAATGGTTAGTATGCTGTGGTGCTAGCTTTACTTTTGTCTCTCCGAATAATGGTTAGTATGCTGTGGTGCTAGCTTTACTTTTGTCTCTCCGAATAATGGTTAGTATGCTGTGGTGCTAGCTTTACTTTTGTCTGACCGAATAATGGTTAGTATGCTGTGGTGCTAGCTTTACTTTTGTCTCTCCAAATAATGGTTAGTATGCTGTGGTGCTAGCTTTACTTTTGTCTGACCGAATAATGGTTAGTATGCTGTGGTGCTAGCTTTACTTTTGTCTCTCCAAATGATGGTTAGTATGCTGTGGTGCTAGCTTTACTTTGTCTCTCCGAATGATGGTTAGTATGCTGTGGTGCTAGCTTTACTTTTGTCTCTCCGAATAATGGTTAGTATGCTGTGGTGCTAGCTTTACTTTTGTCTGACCGAATAATGGTTATATGCTGTGGTGCTAGCTTTACTTTTGTCTCTCCGAATAATGGTTAGTATGCTGTGGTGCTAGCTTTACTTTTGTCTCTCCGAATAATGGTTAGTATGTTGTGGTGCTAGCTTTACTTTTGTCTCTCCGAATAATGGTTAGTATGCTGTGGTGCTAGCTTTACTTTTGTCTCTCCGAATAATGGTTAGTATGTTGTGATTCTATGCACATCGTGTAACTGATTGGTTTGTGCCATCGTTTGCTGTACTGATTCGTACGGTTTGGTTTCTGGGTGTGTAGAACCTGCAAGGATTTACGTGTGTGTTTGTTTTTTCTTCTTTTGTTTTCGTTGTAGTCGGTACTTTCCATGTGTAGTTTGGCTAGGTTTGCATTTCTCTTTCGCCTAAAGGTTAAAACACTGGGGTTTTATGTCCTCAGAGAAACTGACCAGATTAATTTACCCTTTTCATTGAATAGTGAATAGTATGATACTCTGGGTCTGTCTAGTGAAACGTGCTAGGTTAACGTTTCCTTTTGGACATAATGAATACTACGGTTTTTTGTTTGTAAGACAAACAGGTCACACACGCGCGCGCGCGCGCACACACACACACACACACACACACACAGAGATAGATGCATAGGTGGATAAGTGGATATATGGATGGATGGATAAATAGATAGACAAACAGACAGACAGACAGATAGAAGTTTGTTATCGTAGTGGGTTGATACTTTCTGGTTTTACGCATATGGAAACTTTTAGCTTACAATTCCTCTTTCGCCGTAACACTACGCCCTTTGTACAGGTATTATGGCCATATAAATGTACTCTTTCCTGTTTGGCTATATAGGATACAGTGGCTAGTATGCTGTTACTGCGAAGGTACATTAGCTGCGATTACGTCTCACTTTTGCCATAGTTTTGGAGAAATGTGGAAGTCTTATTTCCAGACTTTGGTTACTGCAGTGAATTTTGAATGCTGAAACGTGTGAATAGTAACAATATAAGGGCCGATTTAGACCGCACAACTGTTCGTATGCAAATAGCTGCATGGAACTATCGCCCGTTGAGCTGCCGGGGTAATTTTCCTTGTTATTGATAGTAGCCTTGCTTTATGGGTGTGGCACGCAACAAAAATAGTACTTTCTAAAAGCCAGTCTGCATTCTCTGAATTATTAGTGTTTGTTCTGTCTCCATTTCTACGTTTATTTAGGTAACATGGGAGTAGGAGACAGAGGCGACATAACATTCAAATGAACATTACAATACATCAAAGGGCTTGTAAAAGCCACACGAAGTCTTGTAAACATTGTGTAAAGAGCGAAAGGTGGTGTTGTACTATCACATCATTCGTTCCTTTCCTCCCCAGTCAAAGGTTATTAACCTTTACCTAGCAGTTACTGACGTATGGGATACATCAGTGTAGATGCATACTGGCAAGGACAAACATGTAGTCAGTTAGATAGGATGTGGTATGATGTGTAGATGTTGGTGGTACACAGCCAAATTCTTCACAAGCTCCCGTAAAGAAATGGCAGAAGTTGACACAGCCGTGGGAGGTGACAAACAAGAAGCATGTTGTTCTCTTACACGAGTGCTTTCCCCCTGTTATTCTCTAGAAGTCAAGACGTAAGGAAGACGAAGGTCGATCGCTTCTGTCATGGGATCTTTGTTTTCCTGAGTCGAAAGTCTCTTTAATCACTGTTGTGTATCCTCCCCCTTCCCGTGCACACAATGGAGACCCCTGAAATCGATAGGGCCATGAAAAGTCCGCGGACCGCCTAGTGGCGAAACTAGAGCCTGAGAGGCGGTAGCGGCGGTTTAGGGCCTTGAAACAGAAGCCGCCGACAGGTGAACAATGGCGGATGACAGTTAGGATGCTTGCTGACGTCACGGCTGGCTGGTCAGGAGCAGGTGTGTGTGTGATAGAAGTCAGACGGCGAGGTGTCCATGGCGCGTACAGATAAAGCGTCTGTACAGACTTCCCGCTGACGCCCCGGTGGTCAGGAAACAGCAGAGAGGCCCTCCACAGGGTGAGGTGCTGAAAAACGTCTGTCGCCAGTTTGCTTGATTTAGTTCAGGGACGGTGACATCCCACCCAGAGAGGTACTGAAGTTTAAGGGCTTAGGTTGTCTGAATACCGAGGTTTTCCACCGTGCAAGGTGTTGCTTCGTCGCCTGCTATACGACCACCAAGGGCTGGTATTTCCTACATGATGGCTAATCTTTGTTATCCAATACGAAAACTTCGTGGGATGACCTTTCTTACAAAACAGGATGCTAAAGCTTTTGTCATCAGATAATCAGACATCAGGGCGAGGTAGAGAAGCAGTTCTGTCAGTGACTGAGAGTCTTCGTTGTGTTGCTCAAAGACATAACTATCCGCGAGGTCAGGTGACAAACTGTTAGAATCCAAAAGAACTCCAGTCTGTCCAAGTGGTGGAATTGCTCTTCTCACATAGGATTGTATTGCCACAGCAGACACTGTCGACAAGACCGACATCTGTCCAGCGGAATATATCCAAAATCCATAGTTCTTTGTGACTGATGGACACATAGTGTGTTTGAACACGTAATTCTTTGTCTGTCTGTGTTGACTTTATGACAGACTTAGAGTCTGGCAGCTTTTAAGGTAGACAAAGTACTGCCTTACTACTGACTTTGAGATTGACACATCGTGACTTAATGGCAGAGGTTTTTGTGTTTGTTTTTTAACCCCATGCACAGTGTTCTTTTGTTAATAATTAGTACACATACCAGTTTGATATTGTGTGACATACATCAATGCACATTTCATTTCAGATAGATTAAAAATAAAATGTTGTTGAATGTGTGATGGTATTTTGATAATGCATGTATTTCGTATACTGCTTTTTATTCCTGTATCATCTGTGATATTGATGATAACATGTTACTATTATGTCATATTAAATTCAGAAATACGTTACAGCAAATATGCAACGGTCTTAATCCGCCTTTAACTACTGCTGTTTGTGCCCCATCCTCCTCCCTCCTCACTTACCTCCCTCTGTCTTTTCTTATCTCTCCCTTACATCCATCTTTGTCAGCTTTCCCCCTCATTTCATCCCCCCCCCCCCCCCCACTCTCCCCAAAAACCTGTGCACCAAAGCTTCTTTTCTGCCTAAGTATGGAAACTGTTGCAAAGATGTTCAGTAGATAATGGCTTTGTGACTAGCACTTTACATACAATTTGTCGTGACTGTTGTTGTTGCTGAAATCAAGTAATGCCACACAAACGTGCTGGTACTCTGTTATGATAAGGGATTTGTTCTGTCTGTCTAGGGATTTATATCAACCATGCACGTTTGGTGGTGGGTGGCCACATATGACAGGGGAAATTGTAGCTGTCGTCATCACCAGTGACGTTGTTGATGTTTTACTTGGTCTAATCATTCCAGCAGACATGCTTCCATATTCACAAATGCTTCGTGACTTAAGACTTACCATGCACTTTGCAAGTCATTGGCTGGTTGTTTACTTCACTGTGTCTAGATCTGTTTACTTAGCTGTATCTACTAAGAGCCATATTTTAGGTTCTTATGAGAAATAGTGTGTTCTGATGTCTTGAGGTCACACCCCCCCCCCCCCCCCACACACACAACAACACACACACTCACCACGCACACACTAACCACACACACACACACACACGCAAACACACACACACACACACACACACACACACACACACACACACACACACACACACACACACACACTTTCCTCCCTCCTTCTCCCAATCAACTAAAATCGTTGAGAGCTGCAAAAATTTTGTGAGCTTCATATATCCATTTACCCTATTCTTCCGATCTCAAATATCTGCCTTTAGAAACCATACCCGCAGTACGAACATATCAGTGAGGTGGGCATGATGTCTCATCCAGGCTCCGTTTTTGTTTTTATTATGTTTTGTTTTTCATGTATTCCTACCGCATCTTTTTATACCATGATTTTTATACTCATTTCCTGCCTTTTAACCCGTTCATCCCCCTACCCCCCCCCCTTCCCCGTTCCCGTCACTTTTCTGCAGGATGGAGGGGGTTAAATATATTACTTTACTCTTTTCCTTTCTTCCCCTGTGCCTTAGAGGGTATGAAGTGGTGTTTGAGTACCCATTGCCATGCCATGAGAGACAGAAAGCTCCAACTGTCAGTGTTCAGGGGGACACTAAGGGGGCCTAGGGGTTTGCTTTTTCTCCCCCGATCTCAAGTGGCTTAGATGTAGAGGTGACAAGGGGGTGTAAGCAAACCTCTCCCGTGCTAGAGTTCTCGTTCTTTATTCTAGTCAAAGGGTTCTTTGCCCCGCACAACACTACATGTTGCCGTTACAAAAGTGCGGAGACATACTTTTAATCTGTCCACGTCTTTAGCATAGTGTATGTGTGTGTGTGTGCGTGCGTGCGTGCGTGCGTGCGTGCGTGCGTGTGTGTGTGTGTGTGTGTGTGTGTGTGTGTGTGTGTGTGTGTGTGTGAATAAGTGAATGAATGTTTTCGTCCTGATCAGACGGGAGGGTTTGTTTGTTTGTTTGTTTGTTTGTTTGTTTGTTTCACACATACGTGCATACGTACAGACATACAGACTACATACTACATTCTTATGTACAGAGGGACAAACACACACACACAACACACACACACACACGCACGCACGCACGCATGCAGGCACACACACACACACACACACACACACACACACACACACACACACACACACACACACGCACGCACGCACACACATACACAAACACACACGCACGCACGAGCAAACATAAACACGCAGAAGAAAATGGGGGGTGGGGGGAAGATGAGAAAGGCGTTACATTATTTCTGCAGTATCATTATCTCATCATCACCCACGGTAGGCAACGTCTTCGTAGTCGTTAGCGATCCTCAAAGATCACTTATCTTCCCCTTTCCCTTTATTATAACTATGGTTAGATGATTCTCAACCCACATTTTATGCCCAGGCCTACACATCTTTAAAGAAGAAGCTCATGGCACACAAAAAGACCACCCTGTATCAGAGAGGCTCGTCTTTGCGAAGAGCCTGGACGTGTGTGTGTGTGTGTGTGTCAGATATTCAAACTTGAAGGATTGAGAGTTCCAATAGGCTAAGGTTTTGGAGCAGTTCTGTGGCTGGTTATCTGTTGGTTTGTGTGATTACAGTGAAGGGTATAAATCTGGCTCTCTATAAGTGAACCTTTGAAGCCAGCATTATCAAAGACCTGTAACTTGACACATACATTATAACGGCCACATACGATGATGGGTAGTTTAAGTGGGGGGCGGGGGGGGGGAGCAACTGTCAACGCCACCAGTGATTTTGATTTTTCTTAGTATACTCATACTGAAAACGTTCTACCCTAATTACAAATGCTTCGTGTCATTTGAGCAAAACAGTAAGACTTATCACCTACTTTGCAAGTCGCTGGCTGGTCGTTTACTTCTCTGCATGGTCAGATGATAATTGTTAGTTCACTGTGTGAGACTGATAGAAGTCATTAGTTCACAGTCACCGCAGTCATTACAGAGCCGTATGTATGTAACCAGAGAGAAAATCAAACCCTTTCACTTTCCCATTCCATCCATTAGGTTTCGCCAGATTCTTGCTAGAAACAGATGAATGCTGATAAATGAAGTGAGGAAGAGAAAGGGTTAAGCTCTCCGCACTCTCTGATTTTGCTCTGATCACGTTTTGTTCTTCTCTGATCATTCATTTGCTCACGACCAACCACAGTGATGTTATTATTGGTTTTTACGTTACACCGCATGACGTCTGAAAGAAGTTTAAAAATGACGGCAAGTTTCGATTACAGCTGCACACATTTGTCTTTATTTTTGTGAACTCAAATTATTTTCAGAAACCCCCACTGCGTCTCGGTTATTTGGCAGACTGTCTTCTTCTGCTTCTTCTTCTTCTTCTTCTCCTCCTCCTTCTCCTCCTCCTCCTCTTCCTCCTCCTCCTCTTCCTCCTCTTTTTCTTCTTCTTCTCCTCCTCCTCCTCCTCCTCTTCCTCCTCTTTTTTTTCTTCTCTTCAGCAGCAGCAGCACCAGTACCAGCAGCATAATCAATATCGTCATCATTTGTTTTTTCTCCTTCCCCTCCATCTCTCCTTCTTTCATCATCATTGGTATCATCTCGTTGTCATCACTATCTTTTTCTTTTCTTTCTTTTTGTTTGTTTGTGATGATGATGATGCTAATGATCTAAAGCTACCATGCAGTGATGATGATGATGATGATGATGACGACGACGACGACGATGATGATGATGATGATGATGATGATGATGATGATCACTGCATTGTATCTTTAGACTCTAGATCGTAGAATAGAGATGTGGAAAAAGGTGTGAACAGACAAAACAAAAATAAAAAAAAAATCAAAAGAAAAGAAGGGAATAAAATCGAAAGCAAATGGAGATGTGATATATAGCTGTTTGAAGAATGTTTACTAATCGTTCTTCAGATGAATAGATAGCACAACTACAGATAGTGAAATACATTGTTTATAGTTACACAACTTTATTATGGCCTGTGTTGAGGGAAGAATACCTGTGTGTGTTTATGTGTGTGTGTGTGTGAATGTGTGTGTGTGTGTGTGATATAGTGTGTGTGTGTGTGAATGTGTGTGTGTGTGTGTGTGATATAGTGTGTGTGTGTGTGTGTGTGTGGTGTGTGTGTGTGTGTGTGTGTGACAGGGGCATAGACCTTTCATAAAGTAAAACATTTGTATTCGCATTCCTCTCTCTCTCTCTCTCTCTCTCTCTCTCCCTCCCCTCTCTCTCCCTCTCTCTCTCTCTCTCTCTCTCTCTCTCCTCTCTCTCTCTCTCTCTCTCTCTCTCTGTCTGTGTTCATTCTTCGTCCCCCTTGAACCCAAGCCGATTAAAACGGGTAATGATCTACAAATCCACTTACCCTTTTCAACCGATCCCAGCAATATTTCACGCCCACCCTGGAAACCACCCCGCGTATCAGTGAGGTGGATGTAGGTTCTCAAACTCCTTCCCCCCCCCCCCCCTCTTGTTTTTCCTCTGCCGTCCCTCCCTACCGCGCCTTTTTCTACCTGAATTTTTTTTTATTACTTCTAACTCTCCCTCTCTTTACTGTTTTTTTTTTTTCACTCTCTGGTCCCACCGTGGAGGCTATGAAGTGGTGTTCGAGTACCCATTGCCATGCCAAGAGAGACAGAAAGCTCCAAACTGTCAGTGTGCAGGGGGATACTAAAGGGGCCTAGGGGTTTTCTTTCTCTCCCCCCTGATTTCAAGTGGCTTAGGTGTCGAGGTGACAAGGGGGTGTAAGCAAACCTCTTCGTGTCCTAGAGTTGTCGTTCTGGCTTTATATTCCACTGAAGAAAAAAAATCGCTCAAATAGTGTAGTGGTACATGCTATACAGATACAAGAGCGTGCGTAGCGCGAAGACATAGACATATTTGTATGGGTGGTTTTTGTATAGTATGTGTATGTATGTGTGTATGTATGTGTAGCCGTGTCTTGAGTGTGGTTAGAGCTAGAGGAATTGGAGGAGAGGTGTTGTTGGTAGGCGCCTGTGTTATTCTGTTCAGCCTTTGATTAATGATCGGGTGCTGTTTGATTTCACTGGTTTCCATAAATTATGTGTTGATTTGAGATAAGATATTTGAATTCGTTCAATAAGTGAAATAAGTGTAGAAAGAAATTCATCCATGCATCCATCCTTAGATACATTAATACATGCACACAAACACGTATTTCACATGCACACAGATACCCATGCATGCGCGCATACGCACATCTATACGCGCAGAGAGAGAGAAGAGAGAGAGAGAGATTGTCATGTTGTTCTTATTGTTTTTGCAATATCTTTAAGTATATGACATTATCGCTCACATGCACGCATCGCTGTACTAATTACTCAAATCTTTTCACCAACACTACAGGTGTCTGTATCTCTCAGGCCTGGCTGATGCCAGAATACATTATGAAAGTAACCGTAGAATACAGCGTTGTCACACAGTCTTAATCCAGAGCGGAACTCCAAACCATCGTGATCGTCATCCACACCATCGTTATCAACATAGCAATGTAAAAATTGTCCAGATTCTGTGGCCATTGATTTGGTATAGGAAATGGTGGGACAGGGCGAAAGACTTTAATATGATTTTTTAATGGGTCTTTACCAAGTATTGTCAAGTCCAGTATTGAGTAACATTTTTCCCAAGTTTCAGCTGGCATGACCCATTTTCAGGCAATTATAACCCAAAATAGGAAAATCTGCAAGTAGAGTTTCTTGATTGTTGTGAGTAGTTTGGTCCAAATCATGGTTACCTATCCGATGTGTTAAGGATTATCAATCTTATTCATAGTCAAAAAGAGACACTCTATGCATCATTATAACACAAACTATAGATGACCACGGCGAAAAATAAAATGTCTAGTAACTGGGTACCTCATGTATTGAGTGCGAGCTCTTCAATAAAATAAACACATTGTCGGTGTGGCTTGACCTTCTTGTTTTATTTCACCTTTTGAAGCCAACATAACACCTAATTTCAAAACAGCCCAGTCCCTGTGACCACACTCTCGACATTGAGCAGAGGGCCCACATGAGAACAAAAAAGAAAGGCCGAAGGAAGAGGAAAGGAGGATTGGAAGACTGGAGAGAGAGAGAGAGGGGGGGGAGGAGAGAGAGAAGAAGGGGGTGAGGAGCATTCAGAGAGAGAGAGAAAAGAGAGAGAAGAGGGGGAGAGGTGAGGAGCATTGAGAGGACGGGGGGTGGGGGGTGGGTGGGATCAAGAGTCTTGGGAGAGGTTTAGTTTTCTTGTCGTCAAACAAAGCTGGGCAGGAGGTGTTAGCGTAGAAACGGGACTCTGTGTTCAGCTGCTGCCCAATTAACTGTAACACCCCCAACACGACGTGCCTGTGGTGGTGGTCGCCGTCGTTTGCTTTCGCTGCGCAAGCCTTTCACGTTGGTTTCGTTCGGTCCGTACTGCTATTTTTCTGACCTCTGGGTATTTGTTTTGCGTTAGTTTTGAGACAAACACGCTGCTGTTTCTTTCTTTGCCTCTGTCTTGCTGGGTTTTGTTTGTTGTTTGTTTTGTTTTTTTGGGGTGGGGGGGGGTGGGGGTCTGTGCGTATGTGCCTGCGTTGCGTGTGGGTATGTGTGCGTGAGAGACAGTCTTTTCGTATTATCATTGCTGTGAATGAGTTGTGTCTAAATTGACACAAAACTTTTTAATCGGCTGTTGGTACTCCCCGTCAGAGATGGTTCACTCCGTTTTTGTACTCCCCGTCAGAGCATGGTTCCCATTTTTTGTTTTTGTTTTGGGTACTCCCTGTCACAGAACGGTTCACTCCTCTTTTTTGTACTCCCTGTCACAGCATGGTTTATTCTTTTTTGTACTCCCTGTCGGAGCATGGTTTATTCTTTTTTGTACTCCCTGTCAGAGCATGGTTTATTCTTTTTTGTACTCCCTGTCAGAGCATGGTTTATTCTTTTTTGTACTCCCTGTCAGAGCATGGTTTATTCTTTTTTGTACTCCCTGTCAGAGCATGGTTTACTCTTTTTTGTACTCCCTGTCGGAGCATGGTTTATTCTTTTTTGTACTCCCTGTCAGAGCATGGTTTACTCTTTTTTGTACTCCCTGTCAGAGCATGGTTTACTCTTTTTTGTACTCCCTGTCAGAGCATGGTTTACTCTTTTTTGTACTCCCTGTCAGAGCATGGTTTACTCTTTTTTGTACTCCCTGTCAGAGCATGGTTTATTCTTTTTTGTACTCCCTGTCAGAGCATGGTTTATTCTTTTTTGTACTCCCTGTCACAGCATGGTTTACTCTTTTTTGTACTCCCTGTCAGAGCATGGTTTATTCTTTTTTGTACTCCCTGTCACAGCATGGTTTACTCTTTTTTGTACTCCCTGTCACAGCATGGTTTACTCTTTTTTGTACTCCCTGTCAGAGCATGGTTTACTCTTTTTTGTACTCCCTGTCACAGCATGGTTTACTCTTTTTTGTACTCCCTGTCAGAGCATGGTTTATTCTTTTTTGTACTCCCTGTCAGAGCATGGTTTACTCTTTTTTGTACTCCCTGTCAGAGCATGGTTTATTCTTTTTTGTACTCCCTGTCAGAGCATGGTTTATTCTTTTTTGTACTCCCTGTCAGAGCATGGTTTATTCTTTTTTGTACTCCCTGTCAGAGCATGGTTTACTCTTTTTTGTACTCCCTGTCAGAGCATGGTTTATTCTTTTTTGTACTCCCTGTCAGAGCATGGTTTATTCTTTTTTGTACTCCCTGTCAGAGCATGGTTTACTCCTTTTTGTACTCCCTGTCAGAGCATAGTTTACTCCTTTTTGTACTCCCTGTCAGAGCATGGTTTATTCTTTTTGTACTCCCTGTCACAGCATGGTTTACTCCTTTTTGTACTCCCTGTCAGAGCATGGTTTATTCTTTTTTGTACTCCCTGTCAGAGCATGGTTTATTCTTTTTTGTACTCCCTGTCACAGCATGGTTTATTCTTTTTTGTACTCCCTGTCAGAGCATGGTTTATTCTTTTTTGTACTTCCTGTCACAGCATGGTTTATTCTTTTTTGTACTCCCTGTCAGAGCATGGTTTATTCTTTTTTGTACTCCCTGTCAGAGCATGGTTTATTCTTTTTTGTACTCCCTGTCACAGCATGGTTTATTCTTTTTTGTACTCCCTGTCAGAGCATGGTTTATTCTTTTTTGTACTCCCTGTCAGAGCATGGTTTATTCTTTTTTGTACTCCCTGTCACAGCATGGTTTATTCTTTTTTGTACTCCCTGTCAGAGCATGGTTTACTCCTTTTTGTACTCCCTGTCAGAGCATGGTTTATTCTTTTTTGTACTCCCTGTCAGAGCATGGTTTATTCTTTTTTGTACTCCCTGTCAGAGCATGGTTTATTCTTTTTTGTACTCCCTGTCACAGCATGGTTTATTCTTTTTTGTACTCCCTGTCACAGCATGGTTTATTCTTTTTTGTACTCCCTGTCACAGCATGGTTTATTCTTTTTTGTACTCCCTGTCACAGCATGGTTTATTCTTTTTTGTACTCCCTGTCACAGCATGGTTTATTCTTTTTTGTACTCCCTGTCAGAGCATGGTTTATTCTTTTTTGTACTCCCTGTCACAGCATGGTTTATTCTTTTTTGTACTCCCTGTCACAGCATGGTTTACTCCTTTTTGTACTCCCTGTCAGAGCATGGTTTACTCCTTTTTGTACTCCCTGTCAGAGCATGGTTTATTCTTTTTTGTACTCCCTGTCACAGCATGGTTTATTCTTTTTGTACTCCCTGTCACAGCATAGTTTACTCCTTTTTGTACTCCCTGTCAGAGCATGGTTTTACTCCTTTTTGTACTCCCTGTCAGAGCATGGTTTACTCCTTTTTGTACTCCCTGTCAGAGCATGGTTTATTCTTTTTTGTACTCCCTGTCACAGCATGGTTTACTCCTTTTTGTACTCCCTGTCAGAGCATGGTTTACTCCTTTTTTGTACTCTCTGTCACAGCATAGTTTACTCTTTTTTTGTACTCCCTATCAGAGCATGGTTTACTCCTTTTTGTACTCCCTGTCATAGCATGGTTTACTCTTTTTTGTACTCCCTGTCACAGCATAGCTTACTCCTTTTTTTGTACTCCCTGACAGAGCATGGTTCAGGGAATGAAAATGATGGTAAAAACAAACTAAAACAAAAAGAAAATCGATGTGTTTACCCTGTACCGTCAGAATCTCTCTCTCTCTCTATCTCATTCTTGCTCTCTCTGTCTGTCTGTCTGTCTGTCTGTCTGTCTGTCTGTCTGTCTGTCTCTCTTACCACCACCCCCCCCCCCCCCCCCCTTTTTAACTTTCTTTGTTGCAGCGACCATCATTGACAAGCTTGTTCGCATGCAAGATTTTCGAGCGTCTACAGTTCCCTCCCCTTCTTCCTTTCTCTTTTATTTCTCTCTCTATCTGTCTGTCTCTCTCTGTCTCTCCTGTCTCTATGTCTCTCTGTCTCTGTCTCTGTCTCTCTCTCTCTCTCTCTCTGTTTTCTTTTTTTCCCGCCACATTTTACCATACCATTTTTATTTTTTCAACCGAAGCGTTCTGAGAACGGTATTGTCTGACATTAATTGTAAAACAAACGCAATGCATGCACCAGCCTTTGTAGCCGTTAGAAACTTTAGAACTGTTATAATGTTAAACTTGATCAGTCAATGGGCGTATGCATAAAGGTTGAAAAACAAAATAGGACAAATAAAGCAAAACAAAGGGAAAAAAACAAACAAAAGCATGTCTTAACCATTTGACTCCCGAACCCTATCCACCAACTGCAAAAACTTAATCTTTTGACACACACCCCGCACCCAGCCCACCAGCTTCCTGCAGTTGGTGGATAAGGTGAGGGAATCAAAGAGTTAAGTTTTTGCTTTACTAACATGGTTGACAATGCAGGATGATGGTGGACAGGATGCGGGAGTCAAAGGGTTTTAAATTTACAAGATCGATGGGGACTGCGTTGGGAGAAAAAACACCGTAACAACGCATTTATTTCAAGGATAGCAACCTGGATTTATCACGGTAAGTGTGTTGAAAAAAACATGAAATGATGGTTGAGCCATTCTGACAATTTCCCCCTTTTTTTTTATATAAAAATGTGTGTAGAAAATCCAGACTTTGTGCTGTGCAATGTCTCTAACTTTGAGGATGCATCAGCTGCAATGAAACATGACGTGAATCGAGGACAATAGTACATTGTCACAAACCGTGAAAGCAATGTTGATATTGTTAGAAGTTTGGGAGAACATACTTTTTTCACAGACTTTCTTGGAACAGTTCTGATGTTCGTCACATCTCTCTTCTCTCTCTCTCTCTCTCTCTCTCTCTCTCTCTCTCTCTCTCTCTCTCTCTCTCTCTCTCTCTCTTTCTCTTTCTGTCTCTCTCACTTTCTCTCTCTCTCTCTCTCTCTCTCTGTATCTCTCTGTCTCTGTCTCTGTCTCTCTCTCCATATGTGTGTATATATGTGTGTGTGTTGCGTGTGTGTGTGTGTGTGTGTGTGTGTGTGTGTGGTGTGTGTGTGTGTGTGTGTGTGTTGTGTTGTGGATTTTGACCTTGGAGCTGTAACTTCCAGTTCGCAACTCCTCAACAATTCATACCTCTGAGCCAAAGTTGGTAATGATCTGTTCAGGAACAATTAAGAAAATCTTACTAACATGTTCTTGTCACAGACACACACAGAGACCACACATGGTCACATACACGCACATAGACACACACCTTCCTCCGGTCTAGATGAAATAATCACTTTATTGGGGGGGGGGGGGGGGAGAAAAAAAGAAACGGCGAGATTGAATATGGAGACCCGAAACAATGGAATTTTTGAAATTCTAAAATGTGAGATCATTAACATCAGAAGCCTGAATGGTAGAGATTATTAGTATCAAAAGCCTGAATGGTGAGATTATTAACATCAAAAGCCTGAATGGTGAGATTATTAACATCAAAAGCCTGAATGGTGAGATTATTAACATCAAAAGCCTGAATGGTGAGATTATTAACATCAAAAGCCTGAATGGTGAGATTATTAACATCAAAAGCCTGAATGGTGAGATTATTAACATCAAAAGCCTGAATGGTGAGATTATTAACATCAAAAGCCTGAATGGTGAGATTATTAGTATCAAAAGCCTGAATGGTGAGATTATTAGTATCAAAAGCTGAATGGTGAGATTATTAGTATCAAAAGCCTGAATGGTGAGATTATTAGTATCAAAAGCCTGAATGGTGAGATTATTAGTATCAAAAGCCTGAATGGTGAGATTATTAGTATCAAAAGCCTGAATGGTGAGATTATTAGTATCAAAAGCCTGAATAGTAAGATTATTAACATCAAAAGCCTGAATGGTGAGATTATTAACATCAAAAGCCTGAATAGTAAGATTATTAACATCAAAAGCCTGAATGGTGAGATTATTAGTATCAAAAGCCTGAATGGTGAGATTATTAGTATCAAAAGCCTGAATAGTAAGATTATTAACATCAAAAGCCTGAATGGTGAGATTATTAACATCAAAAGCCTGAATAGTAAGATTATTAACATCAAAAGCCTGAATGGTGAGATTATTAACATCAAAAGCCTGAATGGTGAGATTATTAACATCAAAAGCCTGAATGGTGAGATTATTAACATCAAAAGCCTGAATGGTGAGATTATTAACATCAAAAGCCTGAATGGTGAGATTATTAGTATCAAAAGCCTGAAGGTGAGATTATGTATATGAGCTTGCATTTGGGTGTTTTTTGTTGTTGTTTGTTTTGTTTTGTTTGTTTTTATTTTTCGGTTTTTGGTTTTGTTGTTGTTTTGTTTTTTTAAACAAGAAAGAATGAATAATGAACTATTGTTGTGATTCAGGTGGGTAATGCATACCTGAAAGCATTAATGATACGCCAGGAGCTTTGATTACACGATAAAACCTTAGAATAAGCTGTTGGTAGTCTTATTTTACGCCACTGTGAAGTCTAGATTGACAGATAGTAGGCAAGTGCATAGATGATGCAGGCTTGATAAAGAGTGACTTCATGCATTTTATGCTGCTTCTGTTCGGGTTTTAGTGTCGCTTGTATTACGTTGTTGATATTAGGTTGTTGAGTTGTACTGTGTGTGAGAGTGTGTGTGTGTGTGTGTGTTCTGTGTGTGTGTGTGTGTGTGTATGCGCGCGCGTGCGTGTGTATGTGTGTGTATGTGTGTGTGCACGTGTGTGCCTGTGTGTGCGCGCGCGTTTGTGTGTGTATGTGTATGTGTGTGTGTTTGTGTCTGAGAGAGAGAGAGAGAGGAGAGAGAGGAGAGAGAGAGAGAGAGAGAGAGAGAGAGAGAGAGAGAGAGATGTATTCATTGCTCCATGCTTTTAGAAGCGTGTGGTTTTATCTACTTACTCAGTCGTTTACGATCGTCGTTGCAAATATGATTGATATGTTAGTCGTAACAGTTATATTTGAGTATATATTTTTCCATAGCTGTATGGTCGACAGGTATTTGCTTATGCCTTTGTGCACTTGTGGTTTTGGGAAGCGCTTACGGCTGTTGTGAGACGAGGTGCTATACAAAAGCCATTATTATTATTAGCTAGTAGTAGTAGTCGTAGTAGTAGCAGTAGTATCATTCATTATTACTATCATTATCATTTTTATTATCATTATTATCATCATCATCATCATCATTACTGTCTTTGTTGTTATCGTCATCATCATCATCGTTAGTATTAGTAGTGGAACTAGTTTTAGTATTAGTTTTAGTATTGTTATTATATCAATATTGTTATTATTATTGAGTTGTCTACCTTTCGACTTCCCGAGGCTTCCTCAGGATAGGCGCTGACTCTGCTGCACTGGGCAATACAATCAACGTTCCACAACGTTGTCATCGTCATCAGCACCAAAAGACAGATTTCGAATTGCGGTAGATTTTGACAGTCCTGTACTCATAGTCTCTGTCCTAGTCCGACAGTTAAACAACGGGCAGAAAGGAAGACGATAACAACAGCAGCGAAAGGTTGGCAGCCAGCGGTTGTCCTAGACTCCTGAAGTAGCAGGTGAATGAAGTGATAAACGTAAACGAAACATTTTTCAAGGCCAGCATTATGATATTACGAGAACAGTGCCAATCTTTTCTTCTTCGATGCTTTACCTTTCCCAACCTTAACGGGGTCAGGTACGTAACGTACCTAGTCATAGTTGAGTGGAATGAAGGCTGCACGCACTAAGCTTTTCTTTGCTTTTAAATGCTTTTCATTCAAGTTTAGGCAAGAATTCGTAGAATACAAATACAACCGCATTTTTGTAGAACAAACACTTAAATGGATATTATACATGACAATCCAAATTATACAGATAGGTTTGTTGTTGTTTTTCTGAGACTGTTTATTGAGGGTGGGAGTTCTACCTCTACGCCAACCTGGCTTTGCAAAAGCTGAAGCAGCAACTATGATGATAAATAGAAAATGACGATAATGACGACGGTAACAACAACAAAAACAGTATTAACGACAACAATGACGACGAAGCAACACCAGGCAACAGCTGGAAGCATGGCTCTATCGTTTGTGCAAATCAGGTCCCGAGGGCGGGTGTCAACAAGCGTTCTATTGTACGTACCTCGTGGCATTGGCATGACTCGTGAACCCTTACTGACACTGGCACCCGCTGTTCTCAATCTTTCTTGACTAGTACATATAGCTGCACTTATTCAAGGCGGGTTCGTGGCATTTGGACAGTCCCGTAATCATAAGCTTCTCCAAGTGATGACACTGATTGTGCTTCATCATCTACGATAACAAAATCAACAACGACTGCAGAAGTTGGAGCAATGACAACAGCAACAGTGACAGCGATGATAAAGCAACAGTAATGATGATAACGACAACAGCAACAACAATGACAACAACGATGACAACGACAATGACTACAACTATGATAACAACAATGATAACGACAATGACAGCAATAGTGACAGCAACAACAACAACAGCACTGATAACAACAACGTCAATGATAACAGCAACGACAGTGACAACAACAACAACAACGATGACGACAGCAACAACAGTGACAACAACAACAACAGTGACAACAAGAACGACAATGACAACAGCAACGACAGTTACAACAGTGACAAGAGCAGCGACAATAACAACAATAACAACCGATAACAGCAGCAACAACATTGACAACAGCAACAACATTGACAACAGCAAAGACAAGGACAACAGAAACAACCGATAACACCAGCGGCAACAACAGCAGCAACGACAACAACAACGACAACAAGGAACAAAACAATAACATCAACGACGAAGACGACAACCAGTAAGCCAGGAGCATCTTGAACCTTGGCTCTTGGCTCTCTCGATCGTCTGTGCGAATAAAGTCCTGAGGGCAGTTGTCAGCAAGCGCTTGTTCTTGCTGGCACTGGCATGACTTGTGACTTGCTGACACTGACGTCCCATCGTGTTCAGTCTGTCTGCCATGTTGCTCTTATTCAAGGAGGATTCGTGGCTGTTCCATAACCATGTGCCCCCCCCTTCACCTTCCTCAAGTGACAACACTGGTTACATATCCACCGAAATGACCTGGCAGCCATGCAGAGTATCTTATGGTGGATGGCCCCCACGACGGCTTGACATCGTTGGATCCTGTGGCTTTCTTGGCATTGGGACACCGACTCAATGAACTTCGGTGTGGCGATGTGTTGAGAAGCCAGTCTGAGCGGCCTTGGGATCACCTCTGTTAAGGTGCAGAAGATGAGGCAGCAGAACCAAACCAAACCAAAACAAAACAAACACGTACAGAACGTACACTATACCAAGCATACACAAACCCACTTCCTAAACTTTGGCGATTTCAAAGACAACGGGAATACTACTGGTTACATATTATGCATCAGCTTCTAAGGTAATTACAAGACAGCAGAAATATCAATGGTTATATATTATTCATCGGCTGCTAAATAAATAGAAACAACAACAACAATGGTATCAGTGGCAACGATAACGATGAATAAACAATGACGCCAACGCTGGCGACGACGACAGCAGTCAGCAACAGCTGGAATCGTGGCTCTACGTACCGTCTTTGCCAATAAAAGTCCTGATGGGCAGTTGTCAGCAAGCCCGTTTTATTGTAGTCTGTAGCCTGCTGGCACTGACATTGACTGGTGACCCCCTATTGACACCGACACCCACTGTTTTCACTCTCCCTTGTTTGAAAACTGCAGACAATTAAGATAAATCGACTCGCGAGCGTGTATTATGTGTGTGTGTGTGTGTGTGTGTGTGTGTGTGTGTGTGTGTGTGTGTGTGTGTGTTGTGTGTGTGTGTGTGTACACGTGTGTGTGTACACGTGTGTATGTGTGTGTGGTGTGTGTGTGTGTGTACACGTGTGTGTGTGTGCACTCTGACATGTTTGTATATGTGCGTGTGCGCGCGTGTGTGATCATTTCACTGCACGCCGTTATGCTTAGTGTTTAGCGACGTTAACAGTCAGGAATCTCAAACACAGCAGTTTTAATAAAAAATATGACCAATTTTCTGGTTGAAAATAACAGTCAAGATAAATTGACTTGCGAGTGTATATAGTGCGTGCGTGTGTTTGTCTGTGTGTATATGTTCGTGTGAGTGCGTATGTGCGTGCGTGCGTGCGTGCGTATGTGTTCAGTTAACTGCACGTCATCATATTCAAGTTTTATGGAGGTTAACAGTTCATCATCATCATCATCAGTCCCGTAGTCTGGTTGACCGTTGGGGCACCACTGAAGATTTTGCAACCAACTTCCTCCACTCCTCACGGTCCTCAGCTTTCCGTATAATGATGTTCCATTCAAGGCCAGCCCACTCTCTGATATAAGTCTTCCCATCTTTTTCTCTGTCTGCCTCTTCGTCTCCCTCCCTGAACTGTTCCCTGCAAGACGGTCTTGGCCAGTCCACATGATCGTGTGACGTGCCCGTACCACCTCAGTTTGCGTCTTTTCACTGAAGTCAGGAGGTCTTCATACGACCCGATGGCGTTTACAATTCTGGTTTTCACTTCCTTATTGGTTATATGATCTTTGTACGAGATACCAAGGAGTTTTCGGAAGCATCTCATCCCCGTTGCCTGTATCCTTCTTTCAATGTCTGCTGTTATGGTCCATGTTTCACATGCATACAAAAATACTGACCTGACCAGGGAACGCATTGAAGAACAATGCCAAGATATCAAAGCAAACCTGCAAAAAATAACAGCAAGAAAGCCTACCAGCTTGTGAAAGGACTAACAAGCTCAAAACAAGGCAGAACCACTACCATACAGAAAGCAGGGAAATGTCTCACAGAAGATCAAGATATTCTAAAGAGGTGGACAGAGTACTGCTCCGAATTATACACACACACAACAACAGGAGATCCCAAGGTGCTAGACGTTCCTCCACCAACCAATAACGACAGCTACCCCTTCGTGCGAGAAGAAGTTGAAGCTGCAGTTAACAGTTAGAAATCTCAAATACGTCAGTTTTGAAAAAGAGTATGACCAGTCACCTGGCTCCAGATAACGTGATCAGATGAAAATGAGTTGCCAAAAGATTTCCTCCAAACATTCAAACAAAGAATATTTGTTAAATGTTGGATGTCTACTCTTCAAGAACTTTGGAAAGGCTACGTTTAGATGTGATAAAATTCCTTACACCAAATCGTATAAGTAGTGACCACAAATTATCAGAAATTTTCGGGCTATTTGGTGATAGGTGGCCGGTCACATACAAGGAGCTGGGAAGGCTTAAGCATATAGTGTGACCCACCTAAAAGAACACTAACTTCAGAACGTTTGTATAAATGGCGACTTCCCACAAGCTCTCTGTCTCTCTGTCTCTCTCTGTCTCTCTCTGTCTCTCTGTCTCTCTCTCTCTCTGCCTGTCTGTCTGTCTGTCTCTTTTTTCTCTCTCCCTGTGCCTGTCTGTCTATCTGTCTATCTGTCTATCTCTCTCTCTCTCTCTCTCTCTCTCCAAAATTAAAACTAGATATTTTCGCCAGCTTCAAAAGATAAAGAAATGCATAATTATACTCGTTCTTTTCAAGGAATTGAATTCTGAATAAGTTGATGTGAAAGGGGAACATTTATTATATAGCCTGACGTTTTTTAATATAGAGGCTTGGGAGTTAGCGAGATTGGGTAAGATTTTCAGTAAGGAGATACTGGCACCTGGTTAGGTTTTCAGTAATGAGATAAGAAACTCGCGCTTGACACCAATTGCTCGTTAAGTTTTCGGTGAAGAGATTAAAAACTGCGCAATGGATGTTCACGACTTTGTCCTTGATGACTTTATGCCTCCTCTTCTCTCCTTCATCCACACACACAAACATACACACACATGCTCTCCCTCCCTCCCACCCCCCTCTTTCTCTCTCTCTCTCTTCTCTTCCCTCCCCCCCCCCCTCCATTCTGTTTGTACCTGTGCCCCAGTTTGTGTTCATTCGTTAGTTGTCTCACTGTGATGTGTGTGTGTGTGTGTGTGTGTGTGTGTGTGTGTGTGAGTGAGAAAATTTAGCATTAATAGCACAAAGCCATAAGTTTAAAGACGGTTAGCACATCATCCTCCGAACCAGAGAAAACAGTTTGTCAGCGCTTGACACAGAAAACAAACGTATGCAACCTTTTCAATTCTTCACCTTGTTCGTCTTCCATCAGGAGTTTGGTGGATGGGATGAGAGAGTGAAAGGAGCTAAAGCGTTAAATCGTTCAGTCTACGTTTTGAAACAAAGACCGTGAACACTAATAATATAAAGTACAGGTCAATAAGTTGTTCCATGACCTGAGGTTGTAGGGGAGCGAAGTGGTAGACACTTCACCTTCTGTCTGAGCCAGCAGTGTGAAGGGGATGCCTTTGCTTCTTTATCTGTCATTTTCCAACTGCTAACAGAGATCAACAAAAGAAAGCTGAAATATGTAGGCCGTGCGTTCAGAAACACCGATGTTTGGCTGGTTGGTTGGTTGGTTGGTTGGTTGGTGGGGTTTGCTGGTTGATTGGTTGGTTGAATCTTTGGTTAGTTGCTGAACGGTAGGTAAATTGGTTGGTCGCTTGGTAGATTGGTTGGTTGGTTGATTGCCTGTCGTTTGGTCCTTTGCTTTGCTTTGACTGGTTGGCGCGGTTGCTGTTTGGCTGATTCATTGTTTATTTTCTTGCGTGGAATGTCTATGGTGGAGGGAAGAGGGGAGTGCATAGGTGCACGCGTGTGGGGGTGTTTGCCTCTGTGTACGTATTGATGTGTGCTGAATAAACTCATTTGCTAGTGCATCTTTGGTGCCGTTCGCGTTTAATCATGCAGCTTGCTTACACAAGTGCTGCCGGCTTAACTTATCTCAACCAGCCCGTATTTTCCTCTGCGCCGATCTCACCGTGAAGCT
This sequence comes from Monoplex corrugatus, assembly GCA_030674185.1. NCBI lineage: Eukaryota > Metazoa > Mollusca > Gastropoda > Littorinimorpha > Ranellidae > Monoplex > Monoplex corrugatus. Next base: position 94,456,103 of record CM060313.1, on the reverse strand, counting down.
CTCATCTGGCCAAGTTATGTTCCCTCTGTCATTGCAGTACTGTGATTGCGATCCGCGGATTATTTTATCCCGCTTTGCTTGCCTTTTGGCTTTTTGGGGGGAAAGGGAGAATGTTTGGGGAAGGGGCGGGGCCGCCAAAGGCAAGCGCCACACACCTGTCTTTTTTCCCCAACCATCCCTTGAAAGCGGGTGCAGGTGGAGGGCGCTAGTTCCAAAGTTCCAAAGCTTGGAATCTTTTTAACAACACCTCCTAACTCTTTTATTTTATTTTTTTAAAGATTTTCTCCTTCTTCTTCGGCCCCCTTTTCGCTGCTTTCTCTGTCTCTCTCTCTCTCTGTCTCTCTGTCTCTGTGTCTCTGTTTGCCCCACTTTCCTGTTCTGTTTTGTCTAATTTACTTTTTTTGTTCCAAAAGTGTTCCAGCCTCCCTTCAGCTGCGTCCTGGTCTTTCTGTCTATGCTTTTGTCCTAGTCTTTCTCTTCTGCTCTTTATCCATGTTTTTCTTTTTATGCTATCTTTTGGTCTTCTTTCATGTTCTTTTCCTTGAGACGTCCCTCCTGATGCAACTTTCCAGTTTTTACAAGAGATCAACAGATTTCACCTGATATGATTTAAAGTCTGAGTATGTTTTTCTTTTAATTGCATTTTAGACTTGCTAAGTTAAGGGTGAGCATGGTTTTTTTAACTGTTGTCTTTAATCTTAACATGTTTGTCGTTTCTGACGTGGTGTTAGCCCTGATATGGCTCTAGTAGTCGGCTGGGCTTTAAGCAAAATGAACTTGAACTTTTCCTTATATATGGTTTCTTTGTCCCATGTAAGTATCCATTCCTAATCTTCGTCTTTAGTCTTCAGTTCTTCTCTTTTAATGTTCCAGTATTCTCTCTTTGCCTTAAAAGCTAAGTCCATCATCCATGTTTCATCGTCAATGTTAGTAACGATCTTCTCCTTTAATGTCCCTGTTTTCCCTGTTTGCCTTAAAGGTTAAGTTCATGTTTCATCGCCACCGTCTGTTGGTAACGATAACGCATTGAATGCAAGGGATGCTTGGTGAATAGTGAAAGTATCGGGCTCGCTGATCGAAGTACTGTTGTTAACTAACACACAGGCACGTGCACGGAAACTGAAAATGTTTCCAAGCTGGGCAAACCTCCGGGAGTGATTTCCGTGTGTGAAAACATGTCGGCCATGCGTCACGGCTCTTCGTTTGGAAGCTGGCACATTTGTTGTAAGTTCTGTCGACAGGAAGTGTTGCCGTCAGACACGTTTCCCTCGAAAAATAATACCATTTCAGTCATTTCCCGTCTGCTTTTAAAGGATGTTGACAGAGTCAGACGCTGACAACATTATAGGGAGTGTAAGTACCAACAGTACGTCGCAGAATAAAATTTCACACTGGCACTAAGGAAATACACATCAGGATTGCAACAGCAATGACAGCAATGGCAAAACTGAAGAGAAAAAAACTGTAGGAACAACACTATCTGTTTCACTTCATAAGATCAGTGAGTACGTGTTGATCAAGGTCAACACCGTGATGGGTGCACAGAAGGCGTTTCTGTGAAACTGTGAAACGATGAAATCTTGCTTGGTTTTGTCGATCATCCGCCAAGACACATTGGTCAACACCATCCTTCAGAGTATCCCAGACAGAGACCGACCGTTATGTCAAGGTCGACTGAATGGGTGACTGGACTGATTGCAGTATATGCCTGAACTGCTTGTAGCTGCTCCTAGAGACAGAGATGGAGGATCCTGTTTGTTACTACGTCTCATCAGTCCACCCCACCCCCTCCTCCAATACCCAGGACCACAATGGTTAAGGGATTAGAATGATGATAGTTATCGCTCTGTCTCGCAGTTTCTCTCTGTCTATCTGTATCTGTATGTCTCTCTCTCTCTCTCTCTCTCTCTGTCTGTCTTTCTGTCTCCGTCTGTCCCTCTCTGTCTCTGTCTGTCTGTCTGTCCGTCTGTCTGTCTGTCTGTCTGTCTCTTTCTCTCATTCTCTCTCTCTCTCTCTCTCTCTCTCTCTCTCTCTCTCTCTCCCTCTCTTTCAATTGTTATGACCTATTTTCCCGAAGAATACTAACAACATCACCCGTCTGTGTTTCACTCTGTACTCGGTGTTCTTTGTGTCGATAACAAATAGACCGATGAGGATAAATCTATCGCCCTGCATATACACTCGTGGTGTGCAATGAGATCTTATAGTGGCTACACCAGCAGCACAACAAAATAAAACAAATCTAAATGTCTGCGGTTGTTTTTCGAAGGGGAGAGGGACATGGGATACAGAGACAGACAGACAAATAGGCAGGCGGACAGGCAGGCAGGCAGGCAGGCAGGCAGACGGACAGACATAGATAAAGAGACGCATCAAAGCAGAAGGAGAGATTGTATGTCTACTGTCTGTGCGTCTGTCTGTGTGTCTGTTTCTCTGTCTGCCTGTTTCCAGGGCCTTTCTACATAAACAGTGCACCTTATAATATTATTACATAATAGACAAGTCTTCGTGATCAGGCAAATGCAGTAAAGAGATGACCGACCTCATGACACTGTTGTTACAAATCTTACTCATGAACATAAATGCACATACTATTCTCACCGTACATACTTTTTAAAGTCTAAAATACTCCGGTGACGCCTGAAAGAATTACATCTGGAACAACTAGTCTGCAATAAATACATTCTTATGATTGCAGCGAAAAAACGAAAGATGATTTATCGATTTTAAGACTAAGGTGGGCTATTGTTCGTTTCTTTTGTGTGGAGTTTTGCTTGTTTCTTGTAGAAGGTTGGTTGTTTCTGGATTTTTTGTTTCTTGTCTTTTGTTTTGTTTTTTGAGTGTGTTGTGGTTTTGTTTTGCTTTTTGTTGTTTTAGTTGTTGTTGTTGTTGTGCGTGTGTTTGTGTTCTTGTTTGGGTTTGCTGTGTTTTGTTTTGTGTGTTTTTGTGTATGTGTGTGTTTTATTTTATTTATCTAATTATTCTAGATGGTGATGGTTTCTTCAACTCTTTTTTGGGGACCTCGATAAGTTTCAGCAAAAATCTACAATATATTACATCTGATGTAGACATGAGCTTTTCAAGGACATTATGGTATAAAGATAACATTGATATCATATACATTCTTGTTGTCCTCTCTGTCTTATGTCTATCTGTCTGTCTATCTATCTGTCTGTCTGTCTATCTGTCTGTCTGTCTGTCTTCTGTCTCTCTCTCTCTCTCTCTCTCTCTCTCTCTCTCTCTCTTTCCATATACTTTTCAGTTTTGTAAAAATAACGTAGTGTGCGTCATAAGATGCATTTTTTCGTAGCACTTTACTACTTAACCGATTATGAATGGTCAATTATGATAACCATTCTTCAATTTGGACATTATATCTTCGTGTATTAACGGAGAAATGTTTTCCCATTTAAATAATTTTAAATATAACAAATTAGTGTGTGTTTTTCTGACCACATAGTCATTTTGTTGGAAAATGAAGAACACCAATCCTGAGATAGCTGTCGTGGTCAGCGGATCTTTAAATAACTGCAACTTCTGAATGAAACATGGGACCTATACAGATATTCCACCCAATACACCAAAAAGGAAAGGGTCTATTTTTGGAAGCAACAGAATCAGGCAAACTTATGAGCATCAACTTGTTCTTCAACAGCAGACTAGAAGTAGCTAGCAGTTAGAACTGCGCTTAACAGATGTTAAAAGCCGTGATCACAGGTTGGTTTCTCGCACACAGACTTCGGAACTGTGCCAAAGATGGGTACACAAACACAGCGAGAGAAAATAGAAACTTCACAGTTTGTGGTGTAACTGAAGATGAAATGCACTTCGTGAATGTTCTAAGATATTTTGTCTAGGTAAGTAATGAAATGTTAAAAAGAAAAAAGTTGTGAAGGTAACCCCGTCCATTGACGGTAAGAAAATTGGAGAATGAGATTATGAATGTCTGGCTATTGTCGGCCTAGTTTTGTGTGAGTGAAATAGCAAGCAGAATCGGCCAAGCCAAAACAGTATTCAAGAAGATGAAAAGTTTTCTTACCAACAAATGCCTATCAATTAACACCAGGAAGAGAGTTCTTGAGTGTCATAAAGAACCGATACTTTTGTACGGTTGTGAGGCATGGACAGTCAACACGCAAAGTCAGAACCAAATTGTGGCAATTGAAATGAGGTTTCTAAAAAGAATGTTGAGTTCCATGGACAGCAGAGAAAACAAACGAGACAGTCTTGAAGGAGGCAGACATTAACAAGATCATAAATAAAGAAGATTAGAAAAAGACAAGCAACAGTTTTGGACCATTTTATGAGGAAAGAGAAATTAGAGCACCTGGACACAACAGGAAAGCTGGAGGGAAGGAGAACACCAGGTAGGTCCAGAAGAAAATACTGGATGGACTTGCAGGGTGGCTGAGAACAGAGAGGGTGGGAGATGTACTTGCAGCGACAAGGGATATATTGGTATGGAGGGCTATGATCGTCAACGCCATGCGGCAGGGCACATGATGATATGATGATGATGATGATGATGATGATGATGATGATGAGGTGGAGGGGGGAATGAGGCAAACGTCTTCCTCGATGTTACGATGTTTTACCTTCCCCAGTACTGAACAGGGTCAGTCACCT
>CM060313.1:94441477-94443977 GCA_030674185.1 Monoplex corrugatus | reverse complement strand
ACAATCAGCACTTTTGAGGAAGGTGTGTGTATACAGCATTTCTTCGGGAACTTCAGATAATATTCAGAATCTGGTTTTAATGTTGTGATAGTCTACAGATGTCATCGACACTCATGAAGTTTTATTTCAACTGTTTTTCGATGGCACAATGACCCTGAGAAATAGAATTTCTGGATATTCTGTCAAAGAGACTATACCTACAGATACTACGTACTACTCTCTTTGGTTCTGTAAGATTTTTGTGCGAAAAGGGAGATAGTTAGAATGGCATGACGATCTTTTTGCCTGTTTCGTGGTTGAGTTGTAAGCTTGCGTAAATAAGCTTACTCTTTATCACAGTTCTGACAAAACATGTGAATGGTACCAGTTGCTCCCCCCCCCCCCTACACACACACCACCACCACCACCACGCGTCTTCCACCCACCTCACCACCACCACCACCACCACCACCACCCCTAAACTTGCACCTATGTTACTATTCACCCCCTTGTTACTATTCTCCCCCTTCCCCTTAAGGTCTCCTCCCTCACCACCTTCTTCCTCGCCCGCCCATCCCCTCCCCCCCCCCCCCCCCACCCACTTCCCTTTCGCTCTGTGACAAGAGCGAGCAGTGAGTGGTACAGCAGCAGGGAGCCAGAAGTGACGGGTGGGTTGCAGTGCCGCAAGCATGGCGCACGTGGCAGAAAGCGTTAACCCTTTGAGGCCCTCACCCAGTCCACCAGCTGCAAGAACGTTAACACTTTTACTCCCTCACCCTATCCGGCCACCAGTTTTCTACTTCGTGTAAGAAGCTGGTGGTAGGATGCAGAAAGCTGGTGGATAGGGTGAGGGAGTGAAAGTGCAGGAAGCTGGTGGGTAGGGTGAGGGAGTGAAAGTGCAGGAAGCTGGTGGATAGGGTGAGGGAGTGAATGTGCAGGAAGCTGGTGGATAGGGTGAGGGAGTAAAAGTGCAGGAAGCTGGTGGGTAGGGTGAGGGAGTGAAAGTGCAGGAAGCTGGTGGATAGGGTGAGGGAGTGAAAGTGCAGGAAGCTGGTGGGTAGGGTGAGGGAGTGAAAGTGCAGGAAGCTGGTGGGTAGGGTGAGGGAGTGAAAGTGCAGGAAGCTGGTGGGTAGGGTGAGGGAGTGAAAGTGCAGGAAGCTGGTGGGTAGGGTGAGGGAGTGAAAGTGCAGGAAGCTGGTGGATAGGGTGAGGGAGTGAATGTGCAGGAAGCTGGTGGATAGGGTGAGGGAGTGAAAGTGCAGGAAGCTGGTAGGTAGGGTGAGGGAGTGAAAGTGCAGGAAGCTGGTGGATAGGGTGAGGGAGTGAAATGGCATAGTCTTATTCTTATTGTTGCTTAAAGCCCAGCCGACTGCGTAGAGCCATATCAGGGGCTATAACCTTTTCAGTACTCATACAGTACTGAATTGACATGAAGCTGGTAGATAGGGTGAGGGAGTGAAAGGACAGGAAGCTGGTAAATTGGTGCTTAAGATGAATGAGTGGAAGGTATTAAGTATTTGCAGGAAGCTGGTGGGCAGGACGAAGAAGCCAAGGGGTCAACTTTTTTGCAGGAAGCTGGTGGCGAAGAGAGAGAGAGAGAGAGAGAGAGAGAGAGAGAGGGTTAGTGTTTTCTGCAGGAAACAGATGGACAAAGTGAAGGAGTGAAAGAAAGGTAAACTTTTTGTTTCGCTATCATGGCTGCTAATGCAGGATGAGGCTGGAGGATAGTGGATGGGAGTCAAAGGGTTAAAGGCTCGCTGACTTGCGTGGTTTTGGCTTGTTTTGCAGTAAAATGTCGGCTGGTGGTATGGGTGTCGGTTTCTTACTGCCACGTAGTGTTACGCTCTTACTTGTCTTACGTGTCAGTTTCGTTTCCACCCCTGCTAGTGAAGACATGACTTTGAGACTGAGCTTCTGTTTTTACGTTGTTTTTTGGTTGAAAGGACTACTGTGAACTGTAAGACGGGTCCAGTGGGACCTAATGCAGGCCTGCTGTCCTTTGCTGTCCTTGAATAATGAAATGGTTGTTGTTGTTGTGGTTAGTGATTGTGGTAATTTTCTTCTTCTCTTCTTCTTTTTTGTCTTTGTCTTCTTTTCTTCTTTTTCGTCTTTGTCTTCGTTTTCTTCGCTATCTTCTTCTTTTTCTTCTTTTTCTTCTTTATCTTCTCTCTCTCTCTCTCTCTCTCTCTCTCTCTCTCTCTCTTTCTCTCTCTCTCTCTCTTTCTCTCTCTCTCTCTCTCTTTCTCTCTCTCTCTCTCTCTCTCTTTCTCTCTCTCTCTCTCTCTCTTTCTTCTGTCTGTTCTTCATCGCTACCTCTTTCCGTCTGTTTTCTTCTCTGTCTGTCTTTATCTAGTTCACCCTCTCTTTGCCTGTATGTGATGTGTGTGTGTGTGTGTGTTGTGTGTTGTGTGTGTGGTGTTGTGGTGTGTGTGAGGAATTAGAGAGAGACAGAGACAGAGAGAGAGGTCATTTTAAGTCTCTTTCTTCATTCTTGCCTTTTTTCATTCTTTCAGTCATTGTG
>CM060313.1:94423977-94436477 GCA_030674185.1 Monoplex corrugatus | reverse complement strand
TGGACTCAGTCTACTAATTTCCTTGTGACTCCCAACAGATTTTTTCCCCCATTCTTTGTTGTTGTTGTTGGTGTTGTTGTTGTTGGTGTTTTCGATGAAACGTTTGCCAAGGCTACATTGACCTTGAAATTTGGCAAATTTGGGTTTTCTTATGGGCAGCAAAAATTTGAAACTTTTTCCCAACCGTTTGTGATCTGCTGAATTTTTTTTAAGTCATTGTATGCGTAAAAGCAGTCTCAACTGTTGTTTCAGAAACTGTCACGCTTATAAATGAATATTTTCATATAGCTTTATTTCGTCATTTATGTGAACATCGACGTCACCAGAACAGATTAAATTAAAACGAACGTAATCGCTTTCGTAGCTTTGGTATTACCTTGAGTCAGACTCGCGGATAGGTGACCTTGGCACATTTCCAAGGTCACAGCTACAACATTGTAAAATATGTGCTCATCATACCTCGGAGATTATAAGCCGAATACATTTATATTTGGGTTGTTTACTGAATGACAAGTTCCTTTAAATATTCAGTTGATTTTGGATTATTTTTCAAGGCCACCTGTATTGTTCTGGTATTATCTATATGACATGAAAAGAAAAATATCAGTATGGCTTGTCCGTCCTTTGACCTAATGCGTGTTCCAAACAAACAAATCCACTGTCGATTTTTTAAACAAGGATTTGAGAAAAAAATCTTTTTTGTTTGTTTGTTTTTTGTTTTGTTTTGTTCGTTTACTTTTCTATTTTCTGTCTCCTTTTATAAGAAAAAAAAAAGGAGATAATTTTATTTCGACGGAAGAGAGTCGTTAGTGTGTGATAAAAATATTAGCTAGATTTTTTTCAGCTTTTTGTGTATGTGTGTGTTGTTTTCTTTTGTTTTGTTTTGTTTTCTTTTGTTTTGTTTTGTTTTGTTGTTGGCTATTTACTAAATTTAAACTAAAGGTGTGATGTACATTTGAGATGTCGCGAAGGCGTAAGTTTGGAAGACAAGGGGATAGGGTCAGGGTCACACGAGTGCCAACAAAATATCAAAAATTTTTTTTTTAAAGTTTTCGGAGTACATGACTGTGAACATCACTTTCATGGGAACTTCATATATCTTCATTCTGTAGATAAAAGAAAAAGAGAAAGAAACATTTTTTTAGAAGGGCTGGACAATTTATTTTTCTTCTTTTCTTTCTGTCTTCCAAGTTCTTTTCTCCCCTATGGTTCAGGTAGCAGTTATCAGTGGGTATAATTTTATTGGTGCGCTGGCCATAGATGCTAATTATTAATGATACATAGCACGTTGAGTGAGTGTGCGGCGCCTGCCTTAGCACAACTGCAGCAGCAAGCAGCAAGCAATGAGGGAGGCGGTGAGTTCAGGGCAAAACGGTTCCTGCCTCAAATCCCCATGATATGAAACGTTGAGTGCAGCAAATGCACGTATCATAAAGCATAAACTACACTCGGAGCCTTTTAATCGCTCCACACCCCTCCCCATGCCGCTATGGGAGTCCTGCCCCCTTCCCCCCTGGTCCCGCCCCCCGGGCCGGGCGCGCTACACTGATTGGTAATTGCCCCCGTCACACGGAGCGCCCCGCTCACACCGTCACACGCATAGGTGTACACGTACACACACGCCGGCACGTTGAGCCCCCCTGGTCCCGCAAGCTGAAGACCCGCACGGCGTGCACACACACACACACACACAACTATACTGTGGTCTCAGTCATGGAGTGAGGACCGTGCTTTTTTTTTTTACCTAGCACCATACAAAAACCTCCAGTCCTCTGCCACCATCCACCCACCATGTGCTTCTGTCGGGTGCTTCTCTGGCCATCACCAACCCTAATATAAGACAGCGTGTCGAGCAGTGTCTACACTTACTTGTGAGAGAGAGAGAGAGAGAGAGCAGCGAGAGAGAGAGAGAGAGAGAGGGATCAAGTTTTAGGGTGTGAGACTATGGTCACAGGTGGAACAAGTCTTATGTTTAGTTGGTGGCACACCAAGTTTGAGAAAAAGTCCGAAACAAGTGTTGTCTTTGCTGTGTCCGCTGCCAATGATAAAGAGTGGTGACCATCTTGTGTGTTTGTGTGATGTGACAGACAGCCAAATACAGAGCGAGGGGACATGTTGCTCGTCAGTGTGATTATTGATTTTTCTCTTGAGTCGTCTTCTGATTACCCGGCTTAGCAGGGACTGAGGGGACACGGACTGCCTGTCTCTTGTCTATCCGTCTGTCCATCAGCTGCGCCAGCAAAACGTCTTCAGGAGCCCAGTTTAGCTGACCCTGTTTTTACACTGCAGACAGACGCCTCCTGGGTCGGTGTCCGTCTGTATTGGTTTAGAACGTACACCTGTCCCTTGGTCCCAAGCACCACCAGTCTGTCTACGCTGGCATTGTTGGAGCCTGTTAAACACCGTTTCTTCTAACGTCAAGACGGATTCGTGTATATCTGCACCTCCCTCTAAACTTTGAACGCTTTCTCACGTGTCTCTGTGTCTTAACCAAATTATACTGTTTGATCGTGGAGTTAAACAGCACTAGCTACTGATGCAACACGCTGTCCGGGAATACGTATAGCCACCACGTGTTTTCCGAGACTGAGTAGAGTGGTGAGGCACTGTCCAGCATCATACGTCTGGTATAGTTGTATGTGGAGACCGACGGCACGGAATCCCTCTGTCCTGTCTACTGTGGTTGTGGCGTGTTGTGACAATAAGGGGTTGGTGACCTTAGCGTGATTCCCACACACAAGTAGCAGCGGCTGTCCTTGTCCGCGTGTGTATGTGCGTGCGTGTACGTGTGTGTGTGTGTGTGTGTCCGCGCGCACGCGCGCACTGTCTGCCTGCATCGATCTGTACCTCTGCTGACATTTTCAGCAACTAGTCAACACAACCAAAAGGTCATTGCCGATTCCACTCACTCGGTATACTCACTGTGCTCTGGGAAAGCAACCAGAGTATATTCCAGCTTGTCACCTGAATTAGACAGACGCGGTGATAGTGTGTGGACACAGTCCCAGTGTAGATAGGCCTATGAGAGTAACATCCTATGTCTTTACTATACAGTTTTAGTGCACAAGTCGTGTTAGACATAAAATTTTATCTACTGTACAAAGTCGTAGCTACAGTCTTGTCATTTAGTTATTCCACATCCTGGCAGATTCCGCAAGACAAAGTATTCTGGAAGATTTAATGGTGTTAGCTCAAGAGATATATTTCACTTCCTTCGGTGTCTCCAACGGATGATATTCCGAAAGGTTTATAGTGTGATCCCGGATGTATTTCACTTTTACTTGAGTCTGTAAGACATAGTATTCCGGAAGATTTTCAGTATAAGTCTGGGTATATTTCACTGTGTGCTGGTGTCTGCGAGAGACAGTATTGCAAGAAGATTTGTAGTATTAGCCTCTGGATCTAAGAAACCAGCACCTGGAGCGATCGGCCAGCCTATGTGTCAGGATTAGCCAGGGATTAGCCCGTCATCGTTCATCTCTGCCCCCACCCCACCACCACCACCCCTCCCCACTGTCCAGGGCTTGGTGTCTCTCAGTGGACAGATCTCTGGTTAATCTTTGCAGCTTGTAAGAGGAGAGAACACAAGCATTGGGTCTTTCCCCTTGCCTGACGTTCGTGTTAGTTTGCCTGGATATACTTTTGACATTTTCAAACCGTACGTTGGGATTTGTGAGTAAGAGGATCTGTGAGCTTTAGCGGGGAAAGGATTAGCTGATTTTGTATGGACAGTGCTAAACATTTTGTGGAGAGTGTCGGCTCTACATCGCTTCATGATCTTACTACAAAGAGAAACTTGTTGTTTACGCTTCAAATCACATTTTGTGTTAACACCAGCGCTGTGGATTTCTGTACAGCGGTCACCACCCGCACATTTTACATTATGTGTGGGGGCGACATAATACGTTGATTTGAGTGCTGCAGTTTTCTTGCTGTCGTCATTATACAAGAAAGTCAAAAGTCGGTTGCCCACATGTACTAATCTCAGTGATGTGTGATGCTGTGTATTGACGCTGTCACCAGCATACTGTATTTCAAAGTTTGTTGACCGTAGTACAGTGCATAAATCTCATCGGTATTTATTCTGAGTTATTGCTGTAGGTACTAGCAGTCTGCAACATCACGTCATTGTCTGTGGATTTGTTATTTTCTTTAAAGTTTATTGACCTCATAATGCGTTAAACTCTGGACTTTGGTTGCTGAATCACCACATTGCTGAATCACCGCAATATACAAACACAGCGTCGGTCATCAACAGCTTCGTCGTCTTACTGCTAGAAAGGGGGTGTATCTTCTTTTTCTGTTCTATGGACTTTTTTTTCCACGTTGACCACGTTATCCGCTAATCTCAGGGCTTCGACTTCTGAGGTGCTGTTACTGCCACCGGCATCGGTAGACTATATGTTTAGTGCTCATCATCGTCGTCGCCTTCTCTTCCAGGAAAGGGTCTGTGTTTTGCTTTTCAATTGAGCAGACACGAGTGGTCAAACCTTCGTCATCATCATCCCTTCTCTCGTTTGGAGGGGTGTTGTGTGGTGATCTGACTTGTTTTTCTTCCGAGTTGTGTGGACGCCTGCGGTGGGCAGAGCGTCTAGTGCTTTCGTGACACTGGCTCGGCGGGGCAGTGCAGGCGTCACACTGTGGATTTTACCTCTCTTTCTGGGCCTGTGGGCTCCACTGCCTGTGGCCCTGATGCCTGACTATGACGACTTCGAGGATGTCTGGTAATCATCAACATAATGGCTTTTTTGTCTGTGTGTACGTGTGTGTTTGTGGAGGGATGGTAGAGGTGACAGGTTGTTGGTGTGTGTGAAGTGTGTAGTTCTGTTTGTTTGTCTGTGTGTCAGTTCTTGTGTCTGGTGCATATATTTGTGTCTCTATTTCTGTTTTTCTTTTTTTTCTTTTTTTAATCTCCCTTTTAAAAAAGGAGAGATTGTTTAATGTCACCCGGGAGGAATATCAGTCTGTGTATCAGTCTGAAATATATATTAGGATATTTTCTCAGCCGTTTCTGGATGAATCTTTACCAGATTTTACCACCCACTCACCTTCCATTTCAAGATATTCTCAGTGCATAGGGTTCTGCGCAAGCTCGAGGCGTCTGCCAGAGTACAGATGACAGATTGGGTGAAGCGCATATGCATTTGTCCGAGTGGGATGAATTCGTCTGGAATAAATTCCAAATTAAGCTCCAGACTGATTCTCTGTCTGTCTGTCTGTCTCTCTCTCTCTCTCTTCTCTCTCTTTATGTGTGTGTCAGTGTGAATGGGAGGACTGCTTGATAGAAAGAAAAAGATACAGAGGGGAGTGCAGTCCATAAATAAAGTGCTGAGAAAGTTTGTTATGAGTTTACTCATATTTCGTCTACATTCGGCAAAAATCGATGTATACTTGTTAATAATACACATGTTTACATTTTTACCATGCCTCCGACAGTATACATGTCGTCTCTCCTCTTCGGTTAAAGCATGGCTTCAGAGAAGGAGAGAGTGAGAGAGACAGGGTAGGGTTGAGAGAGAGCCGGGAGGGGGGGGAAGTTTAGAGAAAATGAGGGGAGAAGACAGAGAGAGAGAGAGAGAGAGAGAGAGAGAGAGAGAGAGAGAGAGAGAGAGAGAGAGAGAGAGAGAGTCTACATCACTTTTAACGTTTCGGCTCATGCCTGTAAACATCCATACACGTATACAAATGGCAAATTAATATGACTGTAAGCAGAGAGAGAGAGAGAGACAGACAGACAGAGACAGATAGACAGACAGACAGATACATAACACAGAGACAGATAGACAGGGAACAACGAAACAGAAGTATTCGGCTAGTCCATAGCAAATACTATACGACGATTAGTCGGGGTAGAGAAGCATTAGTGATATTAGACAGTAGTAGTAAGTAGTTGATATGTATGGATGGTCACAATAAACAGACATCGGATGGTGAGTGACATGTTTACCAATACGGACCGCTCATCAACCGGCCACTGTTCTCTGAGCGACATGTCTCGAGTTCGATCCCGACCCTCAACCCCCACCCCCCACCCTCACCCCTTCGACATGAACTTGCTTTATTTGCTGCACATCTTTGTGCTGTAATCTGATGGTGTCCGTGTTTCATAGCTCCCATTCCCTTCCTATTTTTCAATATCTTGCCAGCACCAAGGGTTTGCACAGGCTCTAGAAGTCTGCCTGATAACCGCGGGCAGATTTGGGTTTAGCGCTTATGGAATTGTCCGAGTGTGGTGAATATTCTTACTGCTGGACAAGTGTGCATACGTGATGATAAAGAACTTACATTCAGTCGTAAGATCATGCGGCAAAAACGTGATGGGTGTTTTGCTCTTATTTGTGGATTTAGGCTTTTATGTTCTTTGCTGTTTAGTCCTGTTTATTTCCTATTTTCTGTTCATAAATTCATGTTTTTGTTTGTACATTTCTTTAGCGTTGTTAGTTAGTTAGGTAGTTTGTGTATTAGTTATTCATTTATTTATTTATTCACTCATCCATTTAGTTATGTATCTATTCACTCATATATCTAGCCTATTTGTTGATCAGTCTATAAATGTCTTCTATCCAGGTTATGAGTTCAGTCACAATTGAGTTGGATCGTAATGAATGTCTCGCAGCACTGCCTGTGATTTAAATGCATGTTTTACAGAAATGAAATGTTTTCTTCGGCGTATGGGCTACAGTCTAATAAATATTGGTTAGAAATTAAAGAACAAATACAGTTTTCGACAACAGCTCATTTCAACCTGTATAGGCGTACATATTTTTATTACTAAAAGTAAAACCTCATTCGGTTTTGGTTAATGAAGGCAGCCCAGGACACGTTATTCATTTTTTTGTTTGTTTGTTTTGTTTTTTGTTTTCGGTGTTTGTTGAAAGAATACTTACCACAAGTTGCTTTGTTCTCAAGTAGAGACTTTAGACGTCTAGTGCGCAGATAAGTTTGCAGTTCTGACATCATCTTCATCACAGTGATCATCGTTATCATGGTTATTATTAGTACAAAGGAGTCGTCAGTGGGAGGGGGACGGGGGAGGGGGGCAGGGGGGGGGGACTGTAAAACATAGGCAACAGAGCAAACCAACAAGGCCTGAAGGTTGACATATACGATGTGACAGAAATTAAACACGGAGTTTCCGCCACTGGTCTCTGGACATTATACACCTCTCTCTCTCTCTCTCTCTCTCTCTCTCTCTCCTCTCTCTCTCTCTCTCTCTCTCTCTCTCTCTCTCTGTGTCTGTCTGTCTGTCTGTCTGTCTGTCTCACTCTCTGTCTCTCTCACGCTCTGTCTCTCTCACTTTGTCTCACTCTCTCTGTCTCTCTCTCTCTCTCTCTCTCTCTGTCTGTCTGTCTGTCTGTCTCTCTCTCTCTCTCTCTCTCTCTGTCTCTGTCTCTCTCTCTCTCTCGTGTCGAGATTTGTGATCCTCTGCAGATGTGCGTGGTGTATGTATACACAATATCAGCGGCCGCTATAGCTCAGCGGTTCTAACAAGCAACGGACAGAGGAGAGAACGGACAGCGCTTGGCAACATAGAAGTAGAGAGAGCTATTGTTCTGTAGCGCCTCTTTCCCTCGCTCTGTGTACACTACGAGTACATCTGTCAAAGACAGGCGGTAAATCAGTGCGACAGACGCCTCTTGAAAGAAGAGGTTATCTTTCCCTTCTATCTCTCAACATCCTCCCCTTATTTTACGTCACATTCACACGCAAACGTGCACGCGCGTATGCAGCGTACGCGCACACAACTTTCTCTGGCCCCTCCTCCCTCACCTCTCTCTCTGTCTGTCTGTCTGTGTCTGTCTCTCTGTCTCTCTCTTTCTCGTCTCTCTGTGTCTATCTCTCTGTCTCTCTCTCTGTCTATGTTTCTCTCTCTCTCTCTCTGTCTCTCTCTCTTTCTCTGTCTCCTTCTCTCTCTCCCCTCTCTCTCTCCCTCCCTCTCTCCCTCCCTCTCTCTCTAAAATGATGACAATAGGATGTTTAGAATGTAACCATGTTTTGTAACTATCTATAAATGTGCTTATTACTGGATAACTAATTCCAACCTTTTCTCTGTTGGTAACTTTTGTGCGTGTGCTTTGAAATGGGGATTCCAAATGTACAGTATGAAATACTTAATGCATAAAAACCCACCCTATGAAATGTGTTCTTTTCAACTTTGTGCACTGCAACCGATGTATGTTAATATATAATGTATGAAGTGGAGTTGCAGTTTGTCCAGATTCTTTGATTTTGGAATTATGTTTGATATTTTATGTAAATTTTCGTTAACTATTATTGATATTTTATGTAAATTTTCGTTAACTATTAGTCTATGTGATATTTTATCGTAAATTTTCGTAAAGTATTATTAGTTCATGTTTTGGTGTTCCCGTTTTTTCAAAAAACAGAAGAAAACAAAATTATACACACAAACCAAAACCAAAACGAAAAAAGAACTTCATTGCAAAGGTAGAATAGAAACAAATAGTGCGTATGTTCGCGGTCATCGTGGCAGTAGGCCTAATAGTAGCAATAGACGTAGTCTCGCCGTTTGGATATAAATGTTGTTCTTTTTAACGATTTTCTTGTTTACGTTTGTAGTAGTCCGTCTCTGGGCGAAGTTTGGAGATAAACATGGCAAACTAGTGCTTATTCGTTATCCACGGAAATTTTCGATTCCCACCTCTCTCTCTTTCTCTGTCTCTCTGTCTCTGTCTCTGTCTGTCTGGCTCTCTGTCTGTCTGTCTCTCTGTCTGTCTGGCTCTCTGTCTGTCTGTCTCTCTGTCTGTCTGTCTGTCTCTCTCTCTGTCTCTGTCTGTCTCTCTCTGTCTGTCTGTCTCTTTCTCTCTCTGTCTCTCTCTCTCTCTTTTCTCTCTCTCTCTCTATATATATATAATATACATGTCTATATATATATATGTGTATTATATCTGTCCCCTCGCCCTCACCCTCTCTTATATCTATACTCTCTTCTCTCTCTCTCTCTCTCTCTCTCTCTCTCTCTCTCTCTCTCTCTCTCTCTCTCTCTCTGACATCGTTATATTCAGAATGTAGGTTAGCGACGGCAAGTTTGAAAAAGTTTTTTTTTTTTTTTTTTGGTCAGTAACTTCTACCGTTGTAAAAGAAAAAAAAGTACCATTTTGTCTGTCTCTCTGTCTCTTTTCTCTCTTCTCCGCTCTCTCTCTCTTTCTCTCTCTCTCTCTGTCTGTCTCTCTTTGTCTCTGTCTCTCTCCTCTCTCTCTCTCTCTCTTTCTCTGTCTCTGTCTGTCTGGCTCTCTCTCTGTATATATCTATCTGTCTCTCTCTCTCTCTCTGTGTCTCTCTCCCCCCTCTCTCTCTCTCTCTCTCTCTCTCTCTCTCTCTCTCTCTCTCTCGCTCGCTTGTCTATCTCTCTGACTGTTCGCTCTCAACCCTTCGTTGTCCACCATACCCAAAATCGTTTCAGGCTTTACAAGAAGGGCTTATCGTTACCCAGATAAGCCGAAAGTAGCTGGCAGGAGGTACATGGGGGGAACTAGCAGACTTTAAAAGATATGTCTTGTAACTCGAGGGCTGAAATCACCGGTACCCAGCTAGAGCAGGTATAGTGGTAGAAGATATTATATCGCCTCCCTTCGCTTGTTTGTCAAGGTCATCTTGGATAGGTAGTGTGCTCTGTATTCAGCAAGGCTGTTTTGAAGTTTGAAAATAGGGATTTTGTCGCGCTGGGAATAATTCCGTATTCGTTCCACCCCAAATCTGCCAGCAAGTATCTCTCAGAATGTTTGTGCCTGTGCAAAAACCCTTTGCGCGGGCATCGGTTTGAAATGGGGAGGGCGGGGGTATGTACTTATGAAACGTTAAGCTGATACCAACCGAATGATTGAATGAAGAATTAAGATGGTCAGCAAACAGACCATGAAAAAAGCAAGAGAGAGAGAGGGAGAGAGAGAGAGAGGGAGACGGAGAGAGAGGGAGAGACAGAGAGAGAGAATGAGAGAGAGAGTAAGAAATGAAGAAATCTTACTTTCCAACAGCATTGATGTTAACACGTTAGCCAACTTACACTTTGTCTGCCTTTGCTAATCTACAGAAAATAGCCGTAGAGCCCTACAGCAAAACTAATTTAAATTCTAACAAGGAAAACGAAGGGTGAATCTGAATTTAGTGAGAGAGATATGCAGCAAAATTGCTGGAATACAAAATTACTAACGACTAGCAATTATCTGAACTCAGAATTGGGATTGCTGTAAGCCACTGCCGACCGCCTTTTTGTATACGCACACATTCGAACCCCCCCCCCCCCTCTCTCTCTCTCTTTCTCTCTCTCTGTCTCTCTCTCTCTGTCTCTGTCTCTTGGTCTCTCTGTTCTCTCTTTCTCGCTTTGTCTCTGTCTGTCTCTCTGTCTTTGTATGTCTGTCTGTCTCTTTCTTTCTTTCATTCTTTCCTTCTTTCTGAAAAAAAAAAAAACCCAGCCAATTTTGCTGTGCAAGAGAGAGAAGGGAACTTACTTGGAAAGACAAGTACCAGCGTATGAGAGTCTCACACGAAGAAAAGTTTAAACAGACATCATACTGAACACCTCTCTCTGTCACTCTCTCGTCTCTCCATTTCTCTCTGTCTCTAGCTCTGTCTATCTGTTTATCTCTCTCTTTCTGTTTCTCTCTCTTCTCTCTCTCTATCTCTGTCTCTCTCTCTGTCTCTCTGTGTCTCTCTCTGTCTCTGTCTCTGTCTCCCCTCTCTCTGTTCTCTCTCTCTCTCGCGCGCGCGCGCGCTCGCGCTCGGTCTCATTCTCATTCAAAGTAACATGTAGAAAGTGAAAGAAAAGGAAAAAGACGAGTGAGGACACAAACCCTTTTTGACAGTAGAAATTAGCCTCAGGGATTTCTCTTCCTTCCCGTCTTTTTCGTGGGAGCTCAGGATCCAAGAGCCTGTGTGAACACTTGAAACACAAAACATATATAACCCTACCCTATCCTGTTCTACCCGCTTTTTTTTAACGCTTGTTGCAGTGTAACGATGTTGCTTTGAGGATTTTTTGTGTTTGAGATAGAAAATATTGATCGAATGAAGTTTTGAAGGTTTTCTTTCTCTCAACACCTCCACCTCTTTCTGCAACTTTTTTTTTCCGGGAATCTTTCGTTTTATCTCGATGTATATTTTTTTCTTTTTGTTTCGTGTCTTTCAGTTCCTTTTCCTTTGCTGATTTTCTTTCTTTGTAGTTGATATTCATACATATTTCTCCATCTTTCTTTTTTTTATCAAGTTCTCCCTCATCCCTTTTTTCCCATATTCTCATGCCTTTCTTTTTTTTCATTCCTACCTCTCTTTCTCTCTCTCTCTTCCTGTCTCTCTCTCTCTCTCTCTCTGTCTATTCCTCTCTCTCTCTTCTCTCTGTCTCTCTCTCTCTCTGTCTCTCTCTCTCTGTCTGTCTGTCTCTCTGTCAGTCTTTCTCTGTCTCTCTCCTTGTCTCTCTGTCTCCCTGTCTCTCTGTCTGTCTGTCCCTCCCTCCCTCCCTCCCTCACTCTCTCTCTCTCCCTCCCCTCCCCCTATTTTCCACCTTCTTTCGTTCTTGCTTGCGTTCTTGCTTTCATTTTTCGTAGCTGTGTTCTTTCCAGTTTTAATCTCCCATTTTAAAAGCAAATTTGATATATCTGGTTATTTATCTTCCCTATTTCGTATTCTTTTTTCTTTCCATTTCTTCCTCTTGTATCTTTCTTTCTTTCTTTTCTGTGGATTTCTTTACAGTACCGAAGACTTAAAGGACTAGGAGATGAAGGGGCGTTTCAAATGAAAGGGGAAAAGAAACAGAAGGACGGAGGAGGAAATGGCAGGAGAGGGATGGAGGGAGGGGGACTGTGAAAGCGATGGTAATGAAAGAGAGGTAATGGTACAAAAAAGAGAGACTGTCTTTTGAAACGAACAGTCTTTGGAACTCAAAGCAGAGCAGGTAGATGAAGGAAGTTCCTTTCTGATAGTTTTGTGGAAAATAAAGGCTTTTTCGTACACAAGCGGACATAGAGAATATTTTGCCCTGCTTCGAGAAAGTCTCATTGAAACTATGAATGTAATGGTGTTGAGAGCTCAGGGGTGGGGGTGGGGGTGGAGGATAGAGAGAGCGAGTATGTGTGTGTGTGGAGAGAGAGGGAAGAGAGAAAGAGAGAGAGACAGACAAAGAGAAAGGGCGGTAAAGGTTTGGCGTTGAAGACAGCGAATGATTAGGAAATGTGGGAAGCGTTTATACGAAATTGAAAGCTCTCTCTCTCTCTCTCTCTCTCTCTCTCTCTCTCTCTCTCTCTCTCTCTCTCTCTCTCTCTCTCTCTCTCTCTCTCCTCGCTCGCTCGCTCGCTCGCCCCTCCTCCTCCTTTATTGTTTTACAACGTTTTTCTCATGATAGTGCCATATTCTCAACATACAAAAAATTCTCAGTTAAGCACTTTCGGATGTGTCTTTGTTGTTGCCTCGTAATAATTATTATTTCGTTTTGATCGTTATTATGATGATGAAGTTGATCAAGTCCTTACGTCTTCTGTTTACTCCTT
>CM060313.1:94416477-94418977 GCA_030674185.1 Monoplex corrugatus | reverse complement strand
CGGGCAGTCAGACAGAGACAGACAGACAGACAGACAGACCAGACCGAAGACACAGACAGACACAGACAGACAAACAGACGGATTATGAATGGGGAAAAGGGTACAGAGAGAGACAGGTAAAGGTTGCATTTTATTTAATCATGGTGACAAATCCAGAAGTAACGAGAATTGGCTTAATAAAGTGTGTGTGTGGTGTGTGTGTTTGTGTGTGTGTGTGTGTGTTGAGAGAGAAGAGAGAGAGAGAGAGAGAGAGAGAGTACAGGAAAAAGATTAAAGGTAATAAAGACACAATACTGTTCTGTTGACCTAAATGATATATGTTGCCATTTTTAACACTTGAATGAAGACGTAGTAGAAGAAGAACGCTTCGAACTTCGACACTGGTATTTTATAAACGAAGAAATTACAGAAGAAAAAAACTGAATATGCAATCAAAGGTCTGAATACCGGAAAGGCTACAGGAAACGATCAGTTACGTAATGGATATATTAAAAGTACTGTCCCGTTTTGCGTTATGTTTACTGTAAACTGTTTAACAAAGATGCAGGTACTGATCCTGAAGAAATGCCTGTTGCTTTTATTCTGCCTCTTTTTAAAGGTAAAGGCGATAAATTTGATTGTGATAACTACAGAGGTATTACTCTTGGTAAGTTGCTCACAACTATTTTGAGTAAGAGGTTCAGTGCCTTTATTTAAGATAATATATTGCTGTCCGAAAGTTAAGCAGGACTCAGACGTTCACATTCCACACTGGAATATGCTTTTGTTTTGCAATCATTGATCAGTGTATTTTTCTAACACAAAATTAGAAAATTGTATTGTGCTTTTCATCCTTCATCTGTACGTAAATAATCTTGAGCAATATTTGTTAGACAATCATCGTTTACTATGTAATATTGACTTTGGTGCCTCTGTGTAATCTGATTCAGTACACTGTTATTATTATTGTTTTATGCTGATGATACACTTTTATTATCAGGCTCTAAGACAGGTTTACAAAAATCTTTAGATACTCTACATGTTTATTGTACCATTGGAAACGTGCAGTTAATGAAAATAAAACCAAAGTGATGGTTTGAATAGACAAAATGGTCCACATCATGTCTTTTATTATGGACCGGAAAACATTGAAATTGTAAACACGTTCAAATATGAAGAGAAAGAATTTTGTCGAACTGGTAAAATTTATAAAGGTAAAAAATTGTACATGATCAAGCTCAGAAAACTATGTTTTCTGTATTGCAGACAGCCAGAAATCAAGATTTGCCTATCAGTGCTATTCTTAAGTTACATTACAAAACTGTTGTACCTACATAACTGTATGGTTATGAATCATGGAGATATGTGAAGTTGAATTTACTTGAGAAATTGCAGCTAAATGTCTTGTTATGAAATTACCGAGAAGCGCTGTGAGTGAGATGGTGTATGGTGAAAAAGGGTTATATCCAATTTCAGTGCTGGTAATTCTAAAACGATTATTTCTAGTGTAGCGTTTTGTCAAATGACAACGCAAAAAGAAACACTCTGTTGAATTATACAAACTTCTCTATGGTTTATATGTAAAGAAACATACACAGTTCAGACTGGATAGGTCATATTCAGAAAATATTGAATGATGCGGGTTTTGATTTTGCTTGTGAATCTCAGAATTTTTTAAACAAATACACATTTTGTAAAACTGTTAGTCACTCACAATAGGAGTAATTACCAGCAAGTCTGGATGAGAGCTTTGGAAACCAATAGTAAATGTATGTTATATCAAAATTCCAAAACCGAATTTGGCATAGAGATGGCACAGTTGCCAGACATTTATATTTTTCCTTTGATTAAATTTCGATGCACCTGTCACAAGCTTCAGATTAAATAGGTAGACGCAAAGGAGTAGGTAGATAAAGCAGAATATGTAAGTTTTGTGGTGACAATGCTGTTGACGATGTGTTCCACTTAATGGTGTAAATTGCGTGATGACCGACAGAAGTTTGTTCAACAAAAACATGTCAGTCGAATCAGTGTTCTCATTATGTAACTTCATTACTGAAGGGAGAAAAAAAAAAAGATAGACTGAAGCTAACAGAATTTATCAAATTGTCTAAAACTGTGTAATCTTTTGAACACTTGAGTATTCTATCGTGAGACAATTTCGAATGAATGGTTTTTCTGTGGAACTAAGTTCTTTCTGCTTCGTGTTGTATGTATATGAATCCCGTTGGATTTTCATTTATTTGCTGTTATCCTCCATACCCCAATTAGGTTTAAAGGACCTATTAAACAGTGTTCATTCTGTGTGTGTGTGTGTGTGTGTGTGTGTGTGTGTGTTGTGTGTGTGTGTAAGGGAGGGGAATAGGAAGGGGTGAGGCGGATAGAGAACCAAACACACAGAAACCTTTCAACCTTTTGACGCCAGAGGGTGAAAAGATTCAGCATAGTGGCCTTTTAGCGTTGAATTATAGAGGCTTTGTCATTTGGGCTGGTGTTTGTTTGTGTGTTTGTTTCTTTGTTT
>CM060313.1:94371477-94411477 GCA_030674185.1 Monoplex corrugatus | reverse complement strand
CTGTTTTGGCGGGCACCTCAAGACAAACAGGGCGACGGAGAGAACCGCGAAGACGTATCAACAAATTAGTTTGATCAGCCATCCGCCCGCTGCCTGGGTGCACACACAACAGCTGAGATGATCGACCCCGCCACTTCCCCTCGCTCCTCTCGGGCCTGGCTGCTGCGTGAGAAAGTCAACATCTTTTGGCTTGGGAGTGCTTCCCTTCTTCTCGCGAAAGGTTAGGCTGCATGGTCTGCAACTCTTTCTAGGATCGGAAGAGTTTTCTTCTCCTCGATTGCTAAAGGGTTTTTCACACATGTCATCGTTATGGTGTTGCGTGAACGGCCTCTGCAGATCTTTTTCTTTTGACTTCTCCCCCACGTTACAGTCATTTGATTTCCTGGCTGCCTGGACTGTATAAAAAAAATCTTCACAGACTTGTATTCTTCTTTATTATAAACAAAAGCTCGACGGGCACAATAGTTAAATTAATTAGGAAGTCAGACCTCTAATCGGAAGGTCCGAGTTTGATCCTGTTCGGGTATCTCTCGCCTTGTGGGTAAAGGGTGGAGAATTGTTCACTCTCCAAGATAAAAACATGTGTAAACTTGCAAGTACCTAAAACTCTTTTGTTTATAACGTGCATGCAGAACATCGGGTAGGGATAGTGATGATCCTGGAAGCCATGCCAGTCTTGGGTAGCTTATGGAAACATGAAAGCATCGAGTATGCACGCTCACCAAGACGGAACATGCGTAATGTGCAGCAACATAACGTCTGCACAGTATGTGCCAGAAAGCTTGCACACACGCATATAAGAAAAAGAAAACGACATTTCTTTTAAAAAAAAAAAGGGGGGGACGGGGGAGACAAACGGCACTAGTGTAGAAAATATCACAAGCCAGTGGACTCGGCATAAAGACTGTTAAGCGTGTTCTATTAAAGCTGAAGAAGAAAATGGTGGGTTCCCAGGGAGAACTGGCAACAACACTGGCATTATAATGTCATGTAATTGATTGATCTGATATTAACGAGAGTGTGGACTGTCCCAGCCCCACGGTGCTATCTCTCCACCACACTGAAACTTAATCAGTTGAGATTTTGTCGAAAGTTTGCAACCGCTGATGGAACGGTCAGCTGTGTGACAGAGTGATTCTCCATCCCCGTTTATCGTGTTCCCTTTCTGTTTGAATTGTTGTTCCCGGTATAATTGTTCAGTATAAGATTTACAAAGATTTTCTCAAATTACTTTGAAACAAGAATGGCGGCAGACTTTGACAAAAGTCTTTTTTGTTTTAGCAATCGGTCATTTTTTGTGAAGTGTGAACCGCGCCTTAGGGTCGGCCAGACAGAATTCTTCTCGATGTCTTTGCTTTCGTTTAGGATGCAGCACACTGCTTGGGGACTACTTGCTTTTTGTGTGTGTATGTAGATGCGGGCTCTTGTGGAAGCACGTGCCCGCGCGTGCGTAGATATGTGGCAAGAGCTTAGCGCGTGATGAGATATAAAGAGTAGTGTCCGGTGACCTCCCTTGATTCCCTAACCCTGGGCCAGTGTAACTTAACCCTTCCCTAACCCAGTCACCCTGCTTCTTTTTATATCTCCACTGTTCGTGTGAATGCATTCTACAGCCCTAGATCTAGATTTCTCAGTCAATTCAATCAAAGTGCTTGAAGAAAATTTGCTAATAAAAAAAAAAGTAATTGAATCGACTTTAATTTTCTGTGTTCTTCATTGTCAGAAATGTTGCTGACACAGAAAATAAAGTGATAAGTTTTTAGCATATCGGTTACTGTGAAATTATTAATTCGTAAGATTAGATACCACAGGATTTTATCGTACTTCCGAGTTTTTCGCCTACTACTGTAATTATCATTTTGTGTGAGACATTTCAGATACTTTTTTTCACTTTGAAATCTTACTGAAAAGTTACTCTGATAATATGCGTCATCAAAATTACAATTTCCTGCGAGTATATCTGTTAAGACTCTGTAATCAAAGTCACAGAA
This sequence comes from Monoplex corrugatus, assembly GCA_030674185.1. Classification (NCBI taxonomy): domain Eukaryota; kingdom Metazoa; phylum Mollusca; class Gastropoda; order Littorinimorpha; family Ranellidae; genus Monoplex; species Monoplex corrugatus. The sequence continues at coordinate 94,409,486 of CM060313.1, read as the reverse complement.
TTTCCCGTTGCTGTGTCGTATGCAGACTGTAATTTCAAATAGTGCAAATACCTTTGCGATACTTCTCACCATCTTGTAATTGCCATTCATACATAACGTCATTGCAAGCTTTGATCATGAAGACGCCATAAGCGTTCGGTTTGTTGTTGCTTATTCTTTGAATTATTGCACTGTGGCATTGTGACTGATTGACCAAAGATATGCTTAAAACAAACAGTTCCCTGCATGCGGTATGTATGTATGTATGTATGTATGTATGTATGTGTGTATGTATGTATATATGTGTTTATGTTTATGTATGTGTATATGTATGTATGTATGTATGTATGTATGTGTTTATGTATGTGTATATGTATGTATGTATGTATGTATGCATGTATGTATTTATTTATTTATGCATGCATGCATGTATTTATTTATTTATTTATTTATTTATTTATTTATTATTCTTTTATTCGGCGACGAAAACGAAACTCCTGGTGATCCATCATGAAAACCACGAGTGTACCAACCACACTATAACAATTGCTTCTCCAGTGAACAATGACTCTTCGACCTTCAAGTGGACAGTGAGACAAGGAATTTTAAACATACCGTGATCTGGTGTCCATTTCACGAAGCAAGCTTAGTTGTGTACGATAACGTGATCCATTGTTCCACGCACCACCCCGCCCCCTTGTCTTGTGTGAATGGTCTTAACACCTCAAGCAGTAAATCAGTCGTAGTAGTTTGTACTGTTTTTCTCCTTTTATTTTGTTTATTACCAGTCAGTACTGCTCTTTACCCCGGCTGTCAAGAAACATTCCGTCTTTCATTATCACGTATGCATTAATAATGTATCATGCTTTCTTGTGTCCTGTCACCGTGTTTATCTATGTGTAGATTATCACGGCTTAGTTATAGGGCTGGTCTAATCGGACCTAATGCCATTATCGTTGAGTAATATTTCACTCAAAAGTTTTCAAGTTTCTTTCCTCATTTGGGTTTGTGTGTGTGTGTGTGTGTGTGTGTGTGTGTGTGTGTGTGTGTGTGTGTGTGTGTGTGTGTGTGTGTGTGTGTAAAAAGTACTTTCTATGTACTCGCTGATTTATTACGGTCGAAAATACAGGATTGTGTATTGTCACGTCTAAGTTCTTTGGTGGATAACAAAGAATTTTTGTCTTGGCACCTCTTTCTCTCTTGTCTTTCTCTCTGTCTCCAATATCTCTCTCTGTCTTCTCTCTCTCTCTCTCTGTCTGTCTGTCTCTCTTTGTCTCTCTCTGAGTCTCTCTCTCTCTCTCTCTTCTCTCTCTCTCTCTCTCACGCGCGCGCGCACACACACACATGTACATATACTCCTAATCATAATTTAAGGGCCACTTCTTCCTTCCTCTCTAATTTTAAGTTGAAATAATTGACAATGTTTAGAATTGATTCTATGTTTTATTTCATCATTTCCACACCTGTTTTGGAAAAAGAAATCAGCACAATGACCCATTAGTGAACAGCACATGCATTTAAAGGAACATCCCCCCCTTTTCAAAAAACAGAAAGTGTCAGATTTGGCCAATCTGTTTTCAATATCGCGTGTGTCCGCCCCGAGCCTGGATGCATGCTTCACAGCGCCGATGCATCGACCCCACAAGGGTACGGAGTGTGTCCTGAGGGATGGCCGCCCACTCGATCTGCAGGATGTCGACCAGCCTGGCCAGGGTGCCCGGTGGGGGGTGGTTGTCCCTGATGCGCCTCCCGAGCACATCCCAGAGGTGTTCAATTGGGTTCAGGTCAGGTGAGCACGCTGGCCAGGCCATACGGACGACTTCATGCTGCTCCAGGAAGTCGGTCACAAGGCGTGCTCGATGCGCAGGTGCATTGTCGTCCTGGAAGATGGCGCCTTGACCAAGGTCCACAAGCGCAGGCAGTGCCACGGCCGCCAGAACCTCGTCCCGGTACCGGACCCCGTTCAGGATGCCGTCAATGGGGAGCAGGGGGGTCCGGGTACCACGGCTCATGCCACCCCACACCATCACCGACCCGCCGCCGTACCGGTTATGCTCTTGGACAGTGGCGTCAGCGAACCTCTCCCCTTGACGCCGCCACACCGAGCCCGGCCATCGTTAAAGGTCAGAGTGAACCTGGACTCATCCGAAAACAAGACCCGGGCCCACTGTTGCCTTGTCCAGGTCACGTGCTCCCTGGCCCAGGTCATGCGGCGCACTCTGTTGACCGGTGACTGCACGGGTCGGACGGCCGGTCTCCGTGACCTCAAGTTTGCCTCATGTAGCCGTCTTCTCACCGTGCTGCAGCTGATGTTAGCACCTGTTGCGTCCCTCAGCTGACCCCTCAAGGTCACCGCAGTGGATGCCCTTTCCCTCAGGACGGAGAGGGCAAGGTAGCGGTCTTGTCGTTACTCTGGGTCGACCCGTGTGACGCCTTTCCTGGACTGCTCCAGTCTCATTGAAGCACTCCAGCAGTCTCTGGATTGTGGAATGTGACACTTCAAGTCGTCTAGCAACTTCCCGCTGCGCTAGGCCTTCATCAAGCAGAGCGAGGGCTCTCCCCCGCTGCTCATCCGTCATCCGTCGTCTTGCAAGCATGGTTAAAACGAACCAAGAACGGGTCCTTTTTATCCTCGTCTGCGGGCAACTTTGGCTGGAGTAGTGTTCAAAAAGGGCTTGCCTTGCACGTGCAAAGCGAATTTTGTCGCTATCTTGCCTGCGTCGTCAGAGAGACCCTGCTGAAGATTCGACAATTTCGTGTGGAAATTGTCTTCCTTGGGCCGCCCATTGCAAATCGGCAAATCCCCAAACACGTGCCAAAAGGAAACTGCAATGTTGTCTGAGCTCTTATCCATTCAGTTACGGCAACGAATTGGAGAAAAGAGTAAGAGAAAATAGGTTATTTCTCCTTTCAAAAATTGACTCAAAAACGTTCCTGGCCCTTCAATAATGACGTGTAGTATATATATATATCGGTGTATGGGTGAGATCTGAATGTAAAAAAAGGCTTTGTATGCTTATGCCACTACCCTCTAAAATGTTCGTTATTTCTCTCTCTCTCTCTCTCTTTCTCTCTCTCTCTCTCTCTGTCTTCTATCTCCATCCGTGTCTCTTTTTGACAACCATTTAGAAGTACTTTGTATCATTTCACATGTCACATATCTCATCACGACAAACCAAACAAACAAACCCAATCATATGTCATGTTTCTCTGACAACAATGATAGAGACACCTGGGAAAGAAAGGGGATGATCACGATTTCTGCTTGAAAAAAATAAGAGAAGAAGAAGGAGAAGAGGAGGAGGAAGAAGAAGAAAGAGAGAACGATTAAGAAATAGAAAGAAAAAGTCAAAGGAGGAGGAGAGAAATCCTGGTTTTCTGCTTTATTCATGGAGTCGGTATTAAAAATTGTTCAAAATGGATTTACTACAGTCGGAAAGGTCCATACGTGTTCTGCCAGCAGTTATCAAGCCGATTCTTCTAGTCTGCGCAGAACCCTGTCTGTGGGCAAGATCCTCAGATGGAGTGGGTCAGAAAAGACGGAACTGACAACCACCAGAATGATTGGAACATTACATTAAGATGAGCAGAGAACAGGCCTGTGTTTATGATCTGTTCAGGATCGAACACAAGACGTCAGATATTGAGTCTACAGGCTTCCATCAACTGGGCCAGCTAGCTATCCAGCAAAGAACAGCACCTGTAGATTCCGTGTTGTGTGACTGTAGCAAAGACAGAAAAGAAAAGTGTATTTTAAAGTAGTAGATTGTAATAACAGAAAGATAATATATTTGGACTGTTTCAGCATCCAGGAATCGTCAGTCTGCATTATTTTAATTTGACTATTAATGACTGAAAGATATCGGTAGCACACAACTAGAGATCACCAGTTTGTACCATTTTAATAATAATAATAATAATTACAATATTTATATAGCGCAAAATCTCGATGAAAATCAAATCTAAGCGCTGAACATACACTTACGCACGCGCGCACGCACGCGCGCACACACACGCACACACACACTTACACATGGCTATAAATGGGGAAAAAGAATAAAAGCAATGGAAAATTATAGAGAGCATATTATATACAAATATATATTACAATGTGATTTCCCTCCGAGTGGAGACAGGCTACAGAGGGGGGATGAGTGAGGTCAGGATTTTATGCAGAGGAGAAAAGGTGAGTCTTGATGCTGGCTACATGCCCAACTAGAGATCACCAGTTTGTACTATTTTAGTCTTGATGCTGACTACATGACTGAAATACAAAGAGCATGATAAATTGTAACTCTGTCACTGTTGGTATATCTGGTGTGACGTGGATGTTATAGACACGGAAAAGTCGGCATTGCCGTCAATGTTGTTGCCTTTTTCCTGAGGTCAGTCACTTCAGGCAGTCTCCTACACACATGTGCCCACACAAGCAATACAATACACAAAGTAAAAAAGAAAAGTAAGCAGAGACAGACAGGGAGGGAAGGAAGGAGAGAGAAGACAATACAGACAGGGAAGGAGAAGGAGACAAGAAGACAAGACGAGGACAGACAGGGAAGGAAGGAGAGAGAAGACAAGACAGAAAGGAGAGAAGGAAGGAGAGAGAAGACAGACAGACAGGGAAGTAAGAGGAAAGACAGACAGAAGGGAAGGAGGAAGGAGGAGAGAGAAAGACAAGACAGACACGGGAAGGAAGGAGAGAGAAGACAAGACAGACAGGGAAGGAAGGAGACAGAAGACAAGACAGACAGGGAAGGAAGGAAGAGACAGCGAGGAAGAAGACAAGACAGACAGGGAAGGAAGGAGAGAAAAAACAAGACAGACAGGGAAGGAAGGAAGGAGAGAGAAGACAAGACAGACAGGGAAGGAAGGAGAGAGAAGACAAGACAGACAGGGAAGGAAGGAGAGAGAAAAAACAGACAGACAGGGAAAGGAAGGAAGGAAGAGAGAAGACAAGACAGACAGGGAAGGAAGGAGAGAGAAGACAAGACAGACAGGGAAGGAAGGAAGGAGAGAGAAGACAAGACAGACAGGGAAGGAAGGAGGAGAGAGAAGACAAGACAGACAGGGAAGGAAGGAGAGAGAAAAAACAGACGAGACAGGGAAGACAGAAGGAAGGAGAGAGAAGACAAGACAGACAGGGAAGGAAGGAGAGAGAAGACAAGACAGACAGGGAAGGAAGGAAGGAGAGAGAAGACAAGACAGACAGGGAAGGAAGGAGAGAGAAGACAAGACAGACAGGGAAGAAGGAGAGAGAAGACAAGACAGACAGGGAAGGAAGGAGACAAAAGACAAGACAGATAAGGAGAGGGAAGGGGGGAGAGAGAAAACAGACAGGGAGGGAAGATAGGAGAGAACACAGATACGTGAGAAATGAAGAGTTTAGTGGTGGTGTCAGTGTTAGTAAAGACTGTTTACTAGTAGCAGTAATTGTAAATTGGGTAATGGTTATTGTTATTATTTAAAGCTCAACCGACTGCACAGAGTGATTTCAGGGCTATAGTCATCTAAAAAAGTACACCATATCCCATTAAAAAAAAAAAACACTGAAAAAAGAAAATTAAGTAACTGTATCAATGCATTCGTGCACATAAGCTACGGATATACCCCTGACGTTGACCGCTCTGTCCAACGGGGAAGGGGGAGGGTAAAAATCCAGACTGAATGCAGATGTAAACATAACTAAGGACACTGAAACACATATTGAAAAACGGCCTAAATTACCTGAAATTGCTTCTGCACATCACATTTCCTTAGAGCCAATAATACGCTTAACACATGCACCCGATTATCAGTCCTAACAGAATGCAAGGATTCATAGAACACATACAGGTGAATGGACCAGCAAGGCAGAAAACGATAGGCAGAGAAGGCAGAAAGCAAAGGAACAAGGCAGAAACTAAGAGAGGACAGAAAAAAGGAGATTTCTAGCACAGAATTTCCAGAAGGTTGGGATACTGTTTTTACTGAAAGAGCCCCCAGCATCCCCACAGGGAGTATAGTAATGGTTAGTGGTACATATACACGGACCTCATGGCAACCATCTTTCAAAGAAAAACAATGGCAAAAAGGAAGAAAGGCAGACCTACAATCTCATACATCGAAAACACAACCAACATCATTGGCCTAAGTATTCAAGAAATTGTCAATAAAAGTGAAAACAGAGCGGCCTGGAGGGATATGGTGGCATCCAGATGTTCATCGGCCAGCACCGAACCCGGTGACGCCAACAGGTGAGTGGTACTTAATATAGTAATAGCGATCTATGCAAGATCTGCAGCGTCACGTGGCAAGATTAAGTATCCAAATCTTCAAGTTTTGAAGAAGTGTGGCTTACCAAACATTGGGTGTCTACTCATTAAATACCACCTTTGTTGGACGGGACATGCTGTCCATATGAAAGACGACCTCATCCCAAAAGTCCTTCTGTATGGAGAGCTGCAACAGCTAGGACACCGCGACCAGGGAAGACCACTAAAGCCGTACAAGGATACTCTGAAGGCTAATATCATCAGCTGCAGCATCAACGCCATCACCCGGAAAGACACTACCCGCAACAGAGCATATTGTCGACAGCAGTGCATGCAGGACACAGTCACATTTGAACAGCGCAGAACAGCTGTTATTCAATAGAAGAGGGACCGGCGGAATCAGAACTCAGAATCACACAGGACTCATTCCCATGCTGGGCCTTCTACCCGACATGAACGCCTGCACCAGGCGCTTAAGACCAGTATTCCAGTTAATCCTTTGACCCCTGTACCCTGTCCATCATCATCCTGCATTGTCAGCTTTGCTAGTAAAGCAAAAACTTAACCCAATGATTCTCTTACCCTACCCACCAGCTTCCTGCAGAAAGCTAGTGGATAGGGTGAGGGAATCAAAAAGTTAAATTCTTGCAGTTGGTGGATAGGGTACGGGAGTCAAAGAGTTAAGCCATCCGATTGACGGGACAGCCCATTATCATCATCATCAGTAGAGGTCGTGGTTGGTAGCAGCAGTGGCAGGCAGGACAAGCAGTAGTAGTTGCAGTAGAAAGAGTAGGATAGTAACAGCAGCAGTAGGAATAGTACTTATAACGGTCATTCTGTAGTAAACTCAAAAGGAGGAGGAGGAGAATAAAATGACGAGAAGGAGAATCCCCTAGTTTGGAAACAACATTAATAATTGATGAAGCACACAAGCACTTACGCACGTACACTAACGCACACGCGTGCGCGCGTGCGCGCGCACACACACACACACACACACACACACACACACACACACACACACACACACACACACACACACACACACACTCGCACACATTCACTTAGATTCACTTCACATTCCTCAACAACGAAGTGGTGCAGATAAGTTCGTTGTGTGACTGTCAAAACACCTGCGAGCGGTAGGTCAAGTAGGAGAACAAGCAGTGTACTTGTTTGACCATTGGTCTGTCACAAAGAGATGGAGCAGCAACATGGCACGCGCACACACACCCCTCATCTCACCTCAACACATCACACAGACACACAACACACACACACACACACACACACACACACACACACACACACACACACACACACACACACACACTCCCTCTCTCTCCTCTCTCTCTGTCCCTCTCTCTCTGTCCCTCTCTCTCTCTGTTCCTCTCTCTCTTTGTTCCTCTCTCTCTCTGTCACCCTCTCTCTGTCTGTCCGTCTGTCTCGGTCTCTCTCTCTCTCTCTGTCTCTCTCTGTCTCTGTCTCTCTCTCCTCTCTCTCTCTCTCTCTCTCTCTCTGTATTCCCACGCACAACCCTCACCACCATCACACGCATACATGTGTGTATGGATGTGTGTGTATATGTGTGTGTATATATATATATATATATATATATATATATATATATATTGATTGTGTGTGTGTGTGTGTGTGTGTGTGTGTGTGTGTGTGTGTGTGTGTGTGTACATCTTCCCATGCACACCCCTTACCATCACACGCGTGCATGTGTACATCCCTTTCCTCTCCCCCACCCGTCTGTCGTCTCAGTGTATTTTTTTACTATTTGTATTATGTATCAAATTCGCTTTCCTCTCTTCATCTGCCCCCTTCGTCTTGTGTCTGCTTTTCCGCCTGTCTGTCTGTCTATCTGCCCGTCTGTATGTCTGCCTACCTGCCTGTCTGTCTGCCTTTCTGAGTATCTGTTTGGTGCCTATCTGTGTGCCTGTCTGTCTGTCTCTCAGAAAGTCTGCATCCTTCGCTCTTTCTGCCAATCCGTATCGTGCACACCACTCAGAGAACACAATCAATTGTTTTTCACTCCCTGAGGAGCTAAGAGTTTTGAGAAGGGCGAGGGAGCCTTGCAAAGCTTATTCCTTAGCTTATAAATTGTGAATGTGTGCGTGTGTGTGTGTCTGTCTGTCAGTCTTTGTTGTTGTGTGTGTGTGTGTGTGTGTGTGTGTGTGTGTGTCTGTGTGTGCGCGTGCGTGTGTGTGTGCGCGTGCATGTGTGTATGTATATGAGAGGGTAGAGGGAGATGTGTATATGTCGTTCTCTCTCTCTCTCTCTCTCTCTCTCTCTCTCTCTCTTCCGCCCCCTCTCTCTATCTTTGAATCTCTCTCTCGCTCGCTCTCTCTCTCTCTCTCTCTCTCTCTCTCTCGCTCTCTCTCTCTCGCTCTCTCTTCCGCCCCGTCTCTCTATCTTTATAATAATATAATATACAATATTTTATATAGCGCAAAATCTTGATAAAATCAAATCTAAGCGCTAAAACAGACACACACGCACGTACACGCACGCACACACACACACACGCACGCACGCATGCACGCACGCACGCACGCACGCACACACACACACACACCACACGCACACGCACACGCACACGGCTATAAATGGGGAGAAAGAATAAAAGCAATGGAAAATTATAGAGAGCATATTATATACAATTATACATTACTATGTGATTCCCCTCCGAGTGGAGACAGGCTGCAGAGGGGATTGAGTGAGGTCAGGATTTTATGCAGAGAGAAGAGGTGAGTTTTGAGAGCGGACTTGAAGGAGACAAAAGTAGGTTGCTGACGGACTGAGAGAGGAAGTTTGTTCCAGGAAAGTGGACCAGAAACAGAGAAGGCTCGTGGACCATAGGTATTGAGCTTAGTGCGTGGAAAGCGAAAGGTCAGAGGATCGGAGGCAGAGGGAACATAGATCTCAAGTAGACTTGACAGGTAACCGGGGACTGCGTTATTGAGGCTTTTGTAGCACATGGTGTCTAGTTTGTACTGTATGCGCTTTGATACAGGGAGCCAGTGAAGTTGTGCCAGGAGAGGAGATATGTGGTCAGCTTTTTTCTTTTTTAGTACAAGGCGTGCAGCATTGTTTTGAATGCGCTGCAGGATGTGAATGGTGGAGGCAGGAAGACCAGACAGGAGTGAATTGCAATAGTCAGTGCGAGACATTATGAAGGAGAGGACGAGTTTTGCAGTTGTTTCGACAGAGAGATACTTCCTGATCAGGCTTATACGATGGAGGTGATAGTAGCAAGATCTGGCAGTTTGAGAAACAAAGTTGTTCATGGAGAGGGTAGAGTCAATGCAGACACCAAGGTTTTTAGCTGAATCAGAAATTGGGACTGATGTGTTACATAATGGGAGAGAAAGAGGAGGCAGCTGAGAAAGTTTCTGACGGGTGCCAATGAGGATAGCTTCTGTCTTGTCATCATTAAGCTGAAGTTTGTTGAACGTCATCCAGTTCTTAATGTCCGAGTAACACTCAGTGGTGCGAGTCAAGAGGCGCTGTATATTGTCTGGTGTGTCACTGTCTAGAAGTTTGGTGTCATCAGCATGGAAGTGGTGTTTTATAGAGTTTATCAGTAAAGAGTGGGAGGCGTGGTAGGGTCTACCACGCCTCCCACTCTTTACTGATATTCCAATTTTGCAATACTTGAAATCTTTATGCAATTATATCGTTCAGTTGTGTTCGTCTGTACCTTCCCTGAGCGGGAGCTAATTAACCCTTTGACTCCTGCACTCTGTCCACCGGCATCCTGCATTGTCAACCATGCTAGCAAAGGAAAAACATAACCCTTTGACTCCCTTCCCCTATCCACCAGCAGGAAGCCAAAGAGATAATTTTAAAGAGTTTTTGCAGTTAGTGATATAGGGTGCGGGAGTGAAAGGATTAAAAAGGCAGTAATCTCTTAGTGTCATTGCCCTCGAAAATTAAAATACGTACCTCTTCTTCTTCTTCTTTTACTTCTTCCCCTCCTTTGTCTTTCAGTCAGTCTCTGATTCATGCTGTGTATATACATCTTACTAAATTCCACGCTATCTCTCGTGACTGCTGGCATAAAAAGGGATACATAGTGAGCAAAATAATCTCTAATGTTTGTCTCTGTTAATGTGTGTGTTTGTGTGTCTGTGTCTGTATGTCTGTATATGTGTGTGTTTGTGTACGAGAGGGTAGAAGGGGCTGTGTGTATGCATCTCTCTCTCTCTCTCTCTGTCTCTGTCTCTGTCTCTCTCTCTCTGTCTCTCTCTCTCTGTCTGTCTGTCTCTCTCTCTCTCTCTCTCTGTCTCTGTGTGAGTGCCGCGCGGACGCGTGTGTCTGTTTATGTCTGCATACAGTGTGACTGTATCTGTATCTCAGAGAGAATGGGGATTGGAAGAGGGAAACCAAAGTTATCCTAAAGACAAGTCTGTGTCTAGGTGTGTATTTGTTCTCGCAGTATGGCTTCTCCTCTATACACATAATAGGCGCTAGAGCGACTTCTCCAGCGTTTTGAAGAGCGCTTTTGTGCGAGGTGTGGAGTTTAGCACGTATATCAAGTGACCGCCTGCACTGCACTTTGCCTCGTGTATTGTCCCCTCCCGGAGATTTGATGACACTGATACCATTTTCAATCTTTCTCTTTAAACTTACAGAGTTAGAGGGGAGGGGAGGGATGGGAGGGCGACGGTGAGAGAGAGGGAGGAGGTAAATTATTCGAAGTTGGCTTGCGTCGTTTTTGTGTTTGTCCGTATGTCTGTGAGTAAAGTAAATATGGATAATGCAGTTACTGATTTGTTTTGACAGTATAATTTTAAACAAAATATGGGAACGTGTCCTAGTACGTGTTTACTTACAACAGCAGTATAGCAACAACCAAATTATCAAGTTATCAATATTTTCTCATGGTTAACCCAAAATGTTAAAGTATCAAGAACGTTTTTTTTTTTTTTTCCAGTTACTTGCCAAATGGATGTTGACAAATCTTTACAAGTAGATCGATGACTGTGATGTAAAATTGAACGGACATGGTCCAAATGTTGGATCACAGTGGCTAGGGAAGTGAAATGGGAAGGAAAATTGGTTGTTGTTTTTTTAAAGTAGGTTACCCCTCCCCCGCAGTATGCAAATAGGAAAATTGGTGTGTTTTTTTTTTAAAAGTAGGTTACCCCTTCCCCCGCAGTATGTAAATGGGTGTTCATAGTATTTGAATCGAATCGCATGTTGGAGGTATAGCCCACAGAGTTATGCTGTTCAATGTGCATAGTCCATTTTCAAGTTACAGTTTTCTCAATTACGCTGAAATGCATGTAGATTAGTTTGACATCAGAAAAGAGAAATATTTAGTATGGCTAAAGCATCTTGCATGTTGGTAGTGACTCTGTAAGCTGATGATAGTCATTTGAGAGTGAGAGAGACAGACAGAAAGAGACAGACACAGGGGAGTGACGGACAGATAAACAGACTGACAGATAGATAAACAGACAGACAGAGATCTCAGTGGACTGTAACACCCCACGTAATATATACACAGATAGTTTGAAATCAGGAACCGGTTCTTCGTGTTTGTGCGTGCAGTTGAGGTGAAAAAAATCTTATTCCGCTAATCCTGATTAAGTATAGATGCTGTCTGATGCTTCATATTTCACTGATCCCAATTAGGTAAGGACAGTTTTTGTATGCCTGTCAATCCACTTGCCTTAATTTATTGTGCCTTTCAGTTCACTGACCCTAAATAAGTACGGACAGTTTTAGTATGTCTCTTAATCCACTGGCCTTAATTTATCATGCCTTTCAGTCCACCGACCCTAATTAAGTAGAGACAGTTTTAGTATGTATCTCAGTTCACTAGCCTTAATTTATGATGCCTTTCAGTCCACTGACCCCAATTAAGTAGAAACAGTTTTAGTATGCCTGTAAATCCACTAGTCTTAATTGATGATGCCTTACAGTCCACTGACCGTAATTCAGTACAGACAGTTTTGGTATGTCGTCAATCAACTGGCCCTATTTTGTGGTGCCTTTCAGTCCACTGACCCTAATTAATTGCAGATAGTTTTAATGCCTCTCAATCGACTGACCCCAATTTATTATGCCTTTCAGTCCACTGACCCTAATTAAGTACAGTTTTAGTATGCCTGTCAATCCACTGGTCTTAATTTACGATGCATTTCAGTCCACTGACCCTAATTAAGTGCAGAGAGTTTTAGTATGTCTCTCAATCCACTAGCCTTGATTTATTACGTCTTTCAGTCCACTGACCCTAGTTAAGATAGCTTAAATGATACCTCTCAATCTACTGGCCTTAATTCAGTAGAGATAAGTTTATGATTGTCTCAGTCCACTGGCCTAAATCAAGTAGAGATAGTTTTATGACGCCTCTCAGTCTACTACACCTAATTAAGTAAAGATAATTGTATAATGCCTCTCAGTCCACTGGACCTAATTGCCCACATTGTGAAAATGAAATATGAAACCTCTTTCCTTAATTGACATCAAGTCAGATATCATGCAGCTGTTTCGCTTCAGAGATGTCATTTTCTATGATCAGGCGGATGGATTTCATTTTATGCGAGGATTTCATGTGTCGCCCTCAATTCAGAATTGGTTTAGTTATCTAATTCAGGATGACTGTGTGCGATAATCTTTGCTGGGGTGTGGGTCTAATTTTGCAGGAAATGACCAAATTTCTCGCTGAATTCGTTCGAGCGATTATGATACGAAGAACTTAATATGCGGAGCTTTCATTGTTATTAATTTATGGATGTAGCTGTTTTAGTTTTCGCACATGCTGTCGATGTATCAATATCTGTAATATAGAATTTCACACGTTCGAGAGACATTTTTACTGCAGGGTTGGTAATTAAGAAACGAGGGGGAGAGAGAAAGACAGAGAGAGGGGGGTTCCAGAGTGGGGGGGGGGGGGAGAGAAAGAATGTGTCGGTCAGTAAAGAGTAAAAAGAATAATAAACTGACTGAGAAGCGTAAACTGTATAAGCTGTTTTAGTCAGAAGTCAGAATTTCTAAAACAGTGTATGAATTGAATTTTTTTCCTGTGGTTAACTTCCATTTCATATAATTTCATTCTGTGATATTTGATTAATAAAACGTATAGTTGTCTAAAAGGTGTGCAAACTATTGTACCAAGTACCATTGCAGCACAATATCTGTCGGGTAAAAGATAGTGTAGAGAAAATGCACTACTTAAACTCAAAATATTACGAACATTTCAGATGTTTGAACGTTATGCATTGGCAGACTGCATGAAACGTACCTTTTTCAAGACTCTTGTCACTTTAGTCCTTAATTTGATAATGTATGTTACATGGACTCGTCAACCGGACATAACCTCTTTGTAAAAGTGATGTGTTAGCTCGTGCCAATTGATTTTACCTGACTACAGATGTATTGTGACTCAGAAGGCCTGACCAATGATTGTATACCCCCCTCTCTCTCCCTGTGTGTGTGTGTGTGTGTTGTGTGTGTGTGTGTGTGTGTGTGTATGTGTGTGTGTGTGTGTGTGTGTGTGTGCGCGCGCGCGTGCGCGTGCGTGTATGTTTCTCATGTGACTGTATAATGCACTCTGCATGTTATTTTACACGTTTTGCGATTTGATATTCAGGTCACTGTTTTGTGTGTAAAGCTGTGCGCATAAATATTAGGTTTTACTTTTCTATTATTTAGTATTTGTATTATATTTTGTCAACATTGTTTTTGCGTATAAAACATGCACGAGGAGTATATTTTGATATTTTGGTCATTTAGTTTAGACATTTTAGTATCTTATGGGGAAAGGGCTGGAAAATAAAAGCATGTATAGCTCTTATCTGCTGACCTTGAAAATAGATATTGATCATAGCTCTCTTTCTTTCTATCACCCTGTCTCGCTTTCTTTCTTTCTGTGTGTGTGTGTGTGTGTGTGTGTGTGTGTGTGTGTGTGTGTGTGTGTGTGTGTGTGTGTGTGTGTGTGTCTGTTTCTCTCTCTCTCTCTCTCTCTCACACACACGCGCGCGCACGCACGCACACACACACACACACACACACACACACACACACACACACACACACACACACACACACAACACACACACACACACACACACACACACACACACACACACACGCTGTTGTTCCTATGTAGAAAGTCTGGCATGTTCGTGTTGAAGTGAGGGGGAAAGTAGCTTCCTTAACCAAACGCTGTTTCATCCTGGCATCTATCTGAACGACTGACCACTCGGCGACTCTTCGCCACACAATCAGTCCGTGGGTTTTCACAGCCCACGCATAACAATCTCCAAACTCTAATCTTGTCCCCATAGTCTTTGTTCTGTCCACATATTTTCACACACAGAACGGTCTGTCTCTGGGTCGATGGTCAGTGACTGGAAAACAAATCACTAAAATACAGTCTGGCAGAAAAAAGTCACGCTAACACTTGATTGTTCTGTCCATTAAATCGGATTTTCCACTCACACACCCGGTACAGTTTTTGGACTTTTTTGTTTGTTTTGTTATTATTTTTACTCGGAAGGGAAGTGTGTGTGTGTATGTATGTGTGCGTGTGTGTGTGTGTGTGTGTGTGTGTGTAAGTGTGTGTGTGTAAGTGTGTGTGCACGCGCGCGCGTTTCCTGTGAACGTTTTATGTGACCTGTTTATGTTTTTTCGTATACTATCTTCATTTCTATAACCTTTTCTTCACTGTCGTAATGTTTTCCCCACAGAAGCAATACAAGCCGTACTGGCCCTGCTAGACGGCGAACTCTTAGTTTTACGTCACCGACAAAGACAGAATGGTCTAGAAGCTATTTTTATGGTAAAGCTAACTCCTAGTTAACTTGTTCCATTGCCTGGCGCGGTCAGTGTGCTGATCTAAGGGCCTGCTTGTGGTGACAGCACGTACTTACTAATGATGGTCGCTGGACAAGGTGTGGACAGCCGCTGACTGGGTTAATGAGCTACAGGTAGGCTCACACACACCTGGGCCTCCCCTCTCCACGCTCTCATTTACACAGCAAGCAAACCTCTTCTCCCACTAATAATACCCAGCCGTCCTGTCCATCTGCGGTCCCTACAGCAACGGCCTACAAAAATGTCAGTCACTTCGTTGGCTTCTAACGACTTGTCTACGTCTTTTTGTATATATGAATGTCATTCACTTCAGTGGCCTCTTGAAGACCCGTCTCCATCGTTTATAGACGGACGCTGTGGGCATTGTTGGGACCCCTGTTTGACTTCTTTACGTCATGTTGAGGACGCCGATTCTGTGGTCTGAAGTCGTGTCCCTCCTCACAAGCTGTTCAAGCACGGCGCCCACTTGTTGAGGAGTGCTAATTGTTTGTATTTCGATCAGGAGTGTTTGTGATCAGTTTCTGTTGATTCATCTGTCTTGTGTATGTTTGTGATGGTCGTCCACACAGCAGCTGTTTAAGTCGCACACGTACGCACGCACTCACACGCACACACGCACGCATGCACGCACGCACACACACGCACTCACACACACACACACACACACACACACACACACACTCACACACACGCGCACATGCACACACGCGCACATGCACACACGCGCACATGCACACACGCACAATACACATGCACGCACACACTCACACACACACTCACATTCACGCACGAACGCGCTTGCGCACACACACACGTATACACACACACACGTACACACGCGTACACACACACACACACACACACACACACACACACACACACACACACACACACACACACACACGCACGCACACACACACATACACGGATAGATCTCTGCTGTCCAGGATGAGAAAGTTGTTCACGGAGAAAAGGCGGTCACACTGTATCGTAAGTTTTGCCCTGACTTTCCTGTTGCTTCGGAGTATGCTAGGCCATTGGAAAGACCCACATATATGACTGACCGTAGATGGTCAGCCCGTTAGTCTGCACACAGACATAATTATATATGTTACTGTTTATGTGTTTGTGATCTGGATAAAGGATGTCTTGCAGATGTCCTCTTTTAAGTATCTACGCCATTACCTGCTAGGGAAAGGTTACCTGCTTCATGGTATCTGGGTGACCATCTCCAACCCTGCGGGTCGTAGGTATCAGATGACAGATGGCCTTTGTGTAATGGTGGTTAGCTACGAAATAAGCCAGGCCAGCCTGGACGAATAAGCAGTCCGGACTGACTTGCAATAGTTTTGCAGATCTCACCTGGAAAATATCCTATACGTCCTTTGACGAAACCATCAGATGGATAAGAGCTGTATGAAGCTCTAGTCCCCTGCACTCACGGCTCATTTGAGCTAAAGGCGAGGTAACCCCCACAGAAAACTTTTAACAGGTGAAGTCAGAGGTACCAGGCCTGCAGGCGCCATGTAAGAAACAACGGTACCAGGCCTGCAGGTGCCATGTAAGAAACAAACGGCACTAAGCAATAGAATTCAAATACTCACATGATGCTCTGCGTCAGACGAGAATGGCGATCGCCTTTTGAGCTGTCTGAAATTCAGAGTGGGGCAAGACGGGGTCCAGCATCTAAGCAGGATCCACTTTCAGCTTCTGAAGATTCTTCCCCGGCCCGTCATGTGGCATCAGGGAATGTGGCAGGAAGGCTCCTGGCTTTTCTACAAACACCAAGCTTCAGGGCAGCCAGCAGGAGCTGAATAGAAAGAAAGAATCAAACCACGAAAACGGCCACCCTCATCACCATATGTGGCCTGACCATGTAGGTGGTGAACAAACGAAAACGTTCATCACCTACTGCCAACAACCACATTGCATTAATAATCAGTTGCCTTATTTAATTATCTACGCTTAGGTGTTTCGACATAGAAAAAAAACCCTTCTCCTGTGGTTCATCTGCTGCAACATATTTCTCTCTCTCTCTCTCTCTCTCTCTCTCTCTCTCTCTCTCTCTCTCTCTATATATATATATATATATATATATATATATATATATATATATATATATCCCTCCCTCTCTCTTCTTTTCTCGTTTTTTTTTTCTTCTTTTTTTTTTCTTTTTCTTTTTTTTTCTTCGTATTTTATATCTCTGTATTACCGTCATGGGTGTCGGTGTCGTGGATAAAAAGAAAAAATTGATGATGGTCAGCATGGTCCTGGATTGTCTGAAGAGGAGAAAATGCTGTGTGATGTCAGGGTCTCCTTCACATCGTCCTTCACATCAGCGCTTAGATTTGATTTTATCAAGATTTTGCGCTATATAAATATTGTAATTATTATTATTATTATTATTAGTCCTTCCTTGGTCTGCCTGTCTCTGTTAAATTCCAGAGACTTCCGTTTTGACCCATCTGTTTCTTTCTTCTTGTAGTTTCTTGAGCGATGAAATAATCCACTGCCAGCTTGCAATGCTTGTCTTAGCATCACCAGAGCGCAGTTAATCAGACTTTGATTCTGTCTAATGTCTATGGCATCTGTAGCATCAATATATATGGGATGTATTCCGAGCACGAAGATGTTTTCCTGAGAAACATAATCCTTTGACTCCTGCACCCTATCCTCCAGGTGCAAAATCTTAATCCTTTGACTCCCTTACCCTATCTACCAGAAGTTGGTGGATAGGGTGAGGGAGTCAAAGGGTTTAGGTTTTGCTTTACTGCGTTTTTGGTACATTGTGCTATGCTGTATTGTGTTGCATTTTCTTTTATTGTATCGTATCTGCGTTTTCCCCATAGTCACGACAGACTGTCCGTAGTATAATGGATCGTGGTGTCTCAGGAGAGAGAGGGGGGGACAGAGAGAAGAGAAGAGAAGAGAGAAGAGAGAGAGAGAGAGAGAGAGAGAGAGAGAGAGACAAGCACGTCACCACCGCACATCACCAGTCAAGTTGGGTACTCGCTGTCCACATTGTCTCCTGTTGATTCGATTATGAGCGCGTACTGTCGTCTGCTTACTTAAAATCGAGACAATGGAAGTTAGACTTTCTGTGCATAGAATCGATTTTCATTTATCTGTCCGTTCTTTTTATTATGCCAGTAAGTTTTTTTCCATCCGCCTTCAATTCTTCTGTATCTTTCTCCTCTTTCTCCTATTCCTTCTTTTTCCTTCTTCCCCTACCCCCTCCTGAAATCCTCCTCTTTCCTTGTATTTGTGCTCTTCTTTCTCTTCCGCGTTCTTTTTTCCTTTTCCTTCTCATAGTCCTCCCTGTCTTTCCTCTTGCTCTCTCTTTCCCTTTCCCTCTCTACCTCCCTTCTATTTCACTCTCTCTCTCTCTCTGTCTTTCTCTCTCTCTTTCCCCCCTCTCTCTCTGTCTCCGTCTCTCTGTCTGTCTCTCTGTCTGTCTGTCTCTCTCTCTCTCTCGTTCCTATTTTCTTTCCTGTTACCTTTCTTCTTCTATTCCTCTTCCTGTTGTTGTTCCTGTTCCGACTCTTCCTACTACTGTTCTTAATATTCAGCGTAGGTTAAAGATCCCACGGCAACAAAGCAGTTATCACTGGCAAAATGTGTAGCAAAATCCGCATTTACAAGTAAACAGAAATCCATTCAAATTTTAAAAAAGAAGGGTGGTGCTGCGCTGCAGGGGGGTGGCCTCCCCCGTAAGATCAGCTTGAATTTCAAATGATAAATTCATTGCGATAAAAAATATAAGAAATAAACAAAATCTCTTCCTCCTCTTCCAATTCTTCCTCCTTTTCTCTTATTTCGTCGTCTTTTTCCTCTACCTCTTATTCCTCCTCTCCCTTTCCTATCGTCTTCCTCCTCTTTCTGTTCTTTTTCCTCGTCTCTCTCTCTGTGTCTCTGCTCTTCCATTTCTTCCTCCTGTTTCCCTCCGTCTTTCTCCTCCTCCTTCTACCTTCTCATCCTCTTCTTCCTCCATACATGACCCTGTCCGATGCGCGCATCACTCACAGAAGCAGGATGAAGGGACGATTCAATCATAGCCTGTAACAATTATCACCCGAGTGTTTTATTTCGTGGGGAGCTGCAGGGACGAGCCAGCGGGAGACAAGAGAACAAAAGAAAGATGCCATCTATATCCCCTGCCAGCAACTTGCTAACCGTGTGTGACTCACTTCACAGAGAGACAGAGAGACAGAGAGGGAGAGAGCCCCCAGTACGACACATCCAGGTCCTCAATCATCAGCTTAGTACAGAGACTGAAGGAGATACTCGCAGCTACACACTGCCCTCGAGACCGACCCCATTCGAGCTGCTTTTTTAATGGGGGTAGTGGTGGTGGTGGTGGGGGGGGGGGAACTAAGAAAAAAAAGGCATTGACCTATAGTATCTGAAGCATCGTGGGTTAGATCTGGTTTTTTTTTGTTTTGTTTTGTTTTGAGATCCAAGCAGTTGTGTTAAGTTATCAACCGCTAAAACATTACTTTTACACATTTATCTTCATCGAAATCTCTTCCCTTTACAGCAAGTCGTTCCATGTCTGTCGTGGGGTGCCAAATAAATTTCGAATGTTTTAATCGAAGTTTGTAAAAGAAATGCTCACGGCCATGCGTGGTTTTACAATCGGAATTGCAGCGGTATTGGATGTTTTCTCCATTATCGTGAGAAAAGCATGTCACGTGGGTTGGTTCTTTGGGGCAGTCTGTAGCAAAATGTGAAGCAGGTCTCTTTGTAGTATTCTGATTATAGCTGTGTGACTGAGTGTTATTTCTGTCAGTGACAGTTTTCATTGTCGCCGTCGTCGTCATCGTCATTATCAATGACAGTGATATTGGCTGTGTTTGGTTTTCGTAGTAAGGTTTGCTGAGAGAAGGGAAGTGACTGTAAGTCGATGTGACTAGTGAAAATACAATTACCTACACCATCGTCACCGCCGTCACAATGCTGGCCCCCGCGAAAAATTGAAACTCTACCATCTCATTCCCGATGACATCCGAGTTTAGGGACTACCTTTCACACCTTCTGCCCATTGTCACCCTGTCAGTGACAGTCGTTGTCCTCATCATTGCTGTCATCGTCTGTGGAGAGATTTGAGGATGTGGACGGGATACTAGTTGTCTTCTATATCATAATGCTATAGTTCTGTGATAAGTCGGCATAAAAAAGGTGATTTGCCCGTGTGTTCCCACTCTTGGTCCTTGTTGTTAGTGACAGCCTCTGGCGTTGTCATGGTCATCATCTGTCTGGAGGCTTGCTCTGTAAGAGATGGGAATGGAATAGTAGTTGCTCGTTTAGTGACTGTAATGATACGGTAACTTTGGCAGCTTCGGTAGGCCTGGTAATATTATATAATAACTCGGGCATTTTGGACAGTCTGGTAACGATACAGTGACTTTGGTAGATTCGGTAGGTCTTGTAATGATATAGCAAATTTGCGTAAGTCTGGTAATGATACAGTTTGGATAGGTCTGGTAATGATACAGTAACTCTGGTAGTTTTGGATACAGTGACTCTGGTATTTTGGGTAGGTCTGGTTTGTGATACAGTAACTCTGGTAGTATGGATAGGTTTGGTAATGATACAATGACTCGTAGTTCGGGTAGGTCTGGTAATGATACAGTAACTCTGGTAGTTTGGGTAAGTCAGGTGATGGTACAGTAACTTTGATAGTTTGGGTTAGGTCTGCTATTGGTTAAGTAACTTTGGTAGTTTGGGTAGATCTGGTAATGATACAGTTTGGGTCTGTCTGCTATTGGTATAGTAACTTTGGTAGTTTGGGTAGATCTGGTAATGATACAGTTTGGGTAGGTCTGGTAATGGTACAGTAACTTTGGTAGTTTGGGTAGGTCTGCTATTGGTATAGTAACTTTGGTAGTTTGGGTAGATCTGGTAATGATACAGTTTGGGTAGGTCTGGTAATGGTACAGTAACTTTGGTAGTTTGGGTAGGTCTGCTATTGGTATAGTAACTTTGGTAGTTTGGGTAGATCTGGTAATGATACAGTTTGGGTAGGTCTGGTAATGGTACAGTAACTTTGGTAGTTTGGGTAGGTCTGCTATTGGTATAGTAACTTTGGTAGTTTGGGTAGATCTGGTAATGATACAGTTTGGGTAGGTCTGGTAATGGTACAGTAACTTGGTAGTTTGGTAGTCTGCTATTGGTATAGTAACTTGGTGTTTGGGTAGATCTGGTAATGATACAGTTTGGTAGTCTGGTAATGGTACAGTAACTTTGGTAGTTTGGGTAGGTCTGCTATTGGTATAGTAACTTGGTAGTTTGGGTAGATCTGTAATGATACAGTTTGGGCAGGTCTGGTAATGGTACAGTAACTTTGGTAGTTTGGGTAAGTCAGGTAATGGTACAGTAACTTTGGTAGTTTGGGTAGGTCTGGTAATGATATAGCAAATTTGGTAGTTTGGGTAGGGCTTGGTAATAATACAGCAACTTTGGTAATTTCTGTAGGTCTGCTAATGATACAGCCACATTGTTATTTAGAAGGTCTGCTAATGCTGTAATAAGTCTGTTAGTTTGAGTAGGTCTGATAATGATACATTGACTTTGGTAATGTGGGTAGGTCGCCTAATAACAGAGTTTGGTAATTTGGATTGGTCAGGTAATGATAATCACTTTGATTATTTGGATGGCTCTGGTTATGAAGCTGATGGATAGGGTGAGGGAATCAAAGGGTTAATTTTTTTGCATTTATTGGATAGGCTGCGGGATTCAAAGGGTTAAAGCAACAAGAACAACTGTGGCCTGCCTGAGGATCGAACTCACGACCCATGTGTTACCAGCATGACGCTTTTAACCAGCTGAGCTGCTTGTGGGTGGTGACACAGAGATGGCACGAAAGATTGTTTGGGAGAAGGGTGGGGATGGGGGTGGGGGGTAGAGACAAGGAAGCAAGACACAATAACTTGGGCTTTTATTCTGTATCTGTCTTAATCAGTCTGCCTGCTCCACAGTCTACCCGTCTGTCTGACAGTCTTTATCTCACGGTGAATCATGTTGCATAGCTGCCAACCCTCCCGGATTTCCCGGGAATTTCCCGGATTTGAAAAACGATCCCGGAATCCTGGATCTGTCAAAAAAAATCCTGGATTTTGAGAGTCTAGTGGAAAAACTTCTTTTTCATGCTTGAATATGCCAGGAGAGGTCATTTTTGTACTTTGAATTGATGAAAAATCAATAGCTTCAGGGGGTGTTGCCCCCTGATCCCTACAAGAGGCTCTGCCCCTTGACCCCGCCAGGGGGACTTAAGTGGCTCCCCTGGACCGCCCGGCTGATCATTCCTGTTTTTTGAGTTTCAAAGATTGGCATCTATGATGTTGCAGTCTGCAATAAATAGTTTCAAAAAGGCCTGTGGACTTTCTTGTTTTGTTTTGTTTTTAAATTAAAAGCATTACGTGATAGTTTTCTGGAAATGAATACAAGCGTACTTTTTGTTTGTTTTGATTGTCTTTCTTAACTCACGCTCACCTCTCTCTCTCTCTCTCCCCTCTCTCTCTCTCTCTGTCTGTTCTGTCTGTCTCTCTCTGTTCCTCCCTCTCTCTCCTCCTCCCTCCCTCCCCGCCCACCTATACCTCCCTGAGAGGTATCGCATCCGTGTTTTGACAAGGTTAGGACGGTTGACCCCTACCACACACACACCCACCAACCAAATCCCAACGCAACACAACCCCACCCCTCAGCAAAACGACCCATTGACCAGTATCACTGTCTGAGGACAGAGTAGCGAGCCCGCACTTTGTCATTCCGCCACCCGGTCATTTCCTCTCCTCTAGGTCCCGTGCCTGGCTCCTCCGTCCCTTCCTTGCCTCCCTTGACCAGCGGTCAATTCGTCAAGAGGCGGGCAGGGAAATGATACCCTCTGCTCCTGACAGACTCCCAGGACACACGGGACACCTCCGCCGGACTTTGTGACACTGACCGGTCGGTGGCTATGGATGACGGATGGTCAGTGTGTGTCCGTCCACACCCCAGATACGGTCTCCGGTAACCGAGCGACCCGTCTTGCCCAGCCCAGCCCACCGTAGTAGCGGGCAATGAATGGGGAACGGAGCTAGCTTCAGTTAACCCATTCATTTCCTGATCCTGTCCGCATCCTTCGTTCACGAGATTTGTCGAAGCTGGTGGATAGGGTGAGACAAGTGAAGGGTTAAGGCCTGATGCCCGCAGCTGTGGCTATGATGAATGTATCTCCGTGTGCCAGTCCTTCATGCAGTATTTGTTAATTATAGGGTGGAACTGTAGAGGGTTCCCCCCTGTCTCTGTCCACTTCCGTTCGCCTTTGAATTTAATGAATGTAGGCTATATCATAGTCCAGGTCTGGTTTTATGTCGCCCTTGCAACAGAAGAAATTGACCTGCGAGATGATGGATCTGTACAGGGAATTATCTTGCCAGTTGTCTGCCTTCGTTGACAGAGAGCTTTGGACTCCAGATCTGACGTCTCGAGTTCAGTCTCGGCCCGCTGCTTGAAACTGCCTTTTACCCCGCCCCATCTTAAACTTTCCATTCGGATGGTGTCAGCTTAATTTTCATAGATTTCCCCCTGTCCCACCTTTCTACTTTCCTTTCAGAAACTTGCTAGCACATAGGGATTTACTTAAGCTCACAGTGTCTGCCAAATTGCCGCTGGTAAATTTAGGCGGAGCGAATATGGAATTGTCTTAGCATGATAAATCCTTCTTGTACAGACTCAGATTCCAAACTCTTGACACCTTGTGCTAAGTGAGACCCATTGACCAGTATCACTGTTTGAGGACACAGAGAGTGGTGAGCCCGCACTTTGTCATTCCGCCACCCGGTCATTTCTTCTCCTCAAAGTCCCGTGCCTGGCTGCTCCTGATAAATTGACTGAATTGTTCCGTTCGATCATTGTATAGTAGGTGTAGCTGTCTGAGACCTTGAATATGAAACTGTCGTATGAATGTATTATTCTGCTAGAGTGATGTAAGAAATTAGAGCACCTAGTCACAACAGGAAAGCTGAAGGGAAAGTGAGCACCAGGTAGACCCAGGGAGAAAATATTGGACGGATTTGCAAAGTGGCTGAGGACAGAGAGGGTGGGAGATGTACTTGCAGCGATAAAGGATAGATTCGTATGAAGGGCCATGGTCGCCGGCGCCATGCGGCAGGGCACATGATGATGAGTGATGTAACGTCAGCTTCATTATGAAGGCGTAGTTAGCGTGTTTTGTTGAACTGTTGAAAGAATGGTCATTTCCTTTCACTTTTCTGTTGTATGATTATGCCACTAGTGTAGTGTCCTTTGTTTAAAGTCGCAACGAGTTCACATAGATCTATGTGATTATTTCTCCTAGGTCGTTGTGGCAGTATCTTTTTGCTTTGCATTGTTTCGTTTCTTGACTCGGTTCTTTTTCCCACAGCTAAAAAGTAAATTTACACTATGGACGTGTTCATTGTAGGAATAGTGCCAGCGCTGCTGTGCTGACACAAGGCAAATCAAGCACAAAAGAACTGCTTTCTCTGCGTTTTATGTGGCCAGTGTCGCTCATTGATTACTTCACATTCAATTCAGCCTTTTTGGAGCAAGCTAATTATACTCACCACGCCGTTCACCGTCCGCATTCTTCTACTTACAAAAAAACAAAAAAAGTGCCAGCGAGAGATCTGGGCTGGGATACGAGCATACTTCTGGTGCGTCACCGTGCAGAAGTTTGGCGCCACGAAGACTTGGAACTCGTGAATTATTGAGGAGATAATGAGGGTATGTGGAACACAGTTCAATTATCATCGTTTGTCTCCATTTCGGGGGAGGGAATTTTGGGTAAGGAGGAGTGAAAAGGAGTCATTGGGTTCAGTTCGTTTGTTGGTTTGTTCTGTTTTGTTTTGTTTTGTTTGTTTGTTTGTTTGTTTGTTCACCTTCGGTGGTTTTGTTAACTGATTGCGATTAACACGAAATGTGTGTACGGGTGGAAGGAGAAAGAGATTGGAGAGAAGTCCTGAGTGAGTGTCTGTTTTGTTTATTTGTTTGTTTGTTTGTTTGTTTGTTTGTCTGTCTGTTTGTCTGCCTGTTTGTTTGTTCGGCATCAGCGGCTTTGTTAATTAATTGCGATTGACACGAAATGTGTGTACTAGTGGAAGGAGAAAGATAGGGGATTGGGGAGAAATCGTGAGCGTAAGAACGGGTGTGTGAGTGTGTGGGGGTGTTGGTGGTGGTGGGAGAGACATGAAAGAGGATGTGAGAAGAAAAGAGCAATTGTCTCATTATTTGTAAGTGATCGTAACATAAAGAATGGACGAGAATACACGTCCAAAATGTACATTTAGCACTACTATGTTAAAATGCAAACGTCGAAATCCGGACAAGAAAATTATAATTACGCTTGCGTGCGCATGCGTGTGTACATATCCACACAAGAGAGAGAGAGAGAGAGAGAGAGAGAGAGAGAGAGATGTGTGTGTGTGTGTGTGTGTGTGTGAGAGAGAGATAGAGAGAGAGTGTGTATGTCCCTTTCATGACCATAGACCGTCTGCTTCCTGAAAGGACCAGTGTTTAATACAGTCCATGTAAGCCAACGCTTACAAGGCTGTATATGTAATAAAGCTAACCCCTGCTGTGTATGTGAGAAAGCTCACCCCTGAAATCTTTCATAACTGACCAGTAAGCTGACTACTATCTCTTGACACACAGAATCAGCTTACTATAAGTATAGCAGGGCTGTGAATGCCATATCACACAATGGTGAATAACCGTTGGCTGTCACTCAGAGACTCTTCAAATCATCGGTGGTACGCTTACTGTATACTTGGCTGTATTCAGCCCTCATTATAAGTATTGTCATCAATGTTAAACCACACAAAGAGCCATCGATAATTCAGTGAATCTTCTGCCATCGCTCTGGTACTATGCCTCTCTTTGATTTTGAGACTATGGGATTTGTTCCAAAGAGATTCATCAGACATCTTTCCATATGAAATTGTACTTACTTACCTGCTATTTAATATATCATGTAATATGTGGGGCAGCAACGAAAGTCCTTTTCGTTTATCTGTCCTTCACCATCGTTTCAGTGCTGCTCCACCCTAGTTTGTTTGTTTTTCGTTTTTTTTTTCTATATCTGTTTCTATTCTGTGTCCTCACGTTATCCTTTGATATAACAGTCTGCTTATTCATCACATGTCTTTAAAAAAAAAAAAAAAGACTCGTTTGTCTTTTCAAAAACCCTACATGCGGGCGAGGTCTTGCTTAAGATGGTCTTGTACGCTATCGATTTCTTCACTTAGATGACAATCTCCAGAATGATTAGCATGTTCAGTGAAATGCGAACATATCAACTTTATTTCAATAGAGTCACTAGACTGTATATGATTCAGGATAAAACTGAACCTGAATTGTTGTCTCTGACTATGTTAGCGGAGCCAGTCCAGCAAGCCAACTTCTAATACTTTACTGAACTAACTTTTATTCCTATCCAGATTTAGTTGACAGCAGGTTACAGTCATGATTTGTCAGCCAAACAACGATCCATACTTCATAAAGTCAACTTCTGTTTAGCCTATTTCATTGCTTTGTACTACTGAAAGTTGGTTTTTTTTTCAATTTTTATTTTGTTTCGTTTTTTTTATCTGGTCGCTGTCTTACTTCTCCTGCTCCTCTTATTATCTTTTGTAACATCTCTTAGTACTTTCTTCAGGTTCAGGTACCTGTCTGTTTCTTGTGCCTCCCATATCCCACCTCTTCGACTCCGGAATTGCATTTTGAGATTTGCTTTCCAGGATGATCTGACCATCTTGTCTATTTCTGGTTGGTGCCATGTCATTTCTTGCTGGCAGTCCATGATTATCATTCATTTGTAATGACAATTTCAAATGTCTGACCTTTAAATTTTTCTGTCAGTATGTCAACTTTCTGTCCACCAGACATTTGCCTACATGTCTAGCCTCTCCTTTTGTTTCTGAGGATTTGGAATTTGAAAAGTGTTTAAGAAAAAGTCATCGCATCGGACGGTTCCGTAAATGCGCTCCACCCAAATATGCCAGCAATGTGTGGCAAGATTCCCTTGCCTGAGCATAACCATACGCGCTTGCGTGGTTTTGAAATGAAACTGGAAGGGATGGGGGTGGGAGTTATGTGAACGGGACATTATCAGAATGATTCCAAGTCTAACAGACCGGATTTGCAATGGGTATGAGACACGAAACTCCCGGCGACTAACGCCTGCCTACATAGTAATGATATCCCACTTGGCGTGAACTATTGTGTAGGTCGCATGTATCAGTGTATATGCAAGCATACGGGCGGCAGACATACTGTTGGAGGCAGGGCTCTGGAGATGTCTGGGGGAGTCACCTCACATACACACCCTGTCCTCTGGAGACTGCCGCTAATGTTGGCAGTAATCCTTGCACTCAGTCTATCTTCCCCCGTTCCTCTTTTCCACTTCCTCTGCAATTCCCCCATCACACCGCAGTCCCTGAATCTTGGCATGAGATGTGAAGGTCCAAAGACCAATCAATACAGCACAACACAAACAACAACACAACACAACACAACACACAACACAACACAACACAACACAACACAGCGCGACCCAACAACTCTGTTACAGAGCGACACAACAAGAACAACATAATAACGAGGAATACATTATAACAGAGCGCTACACAAGTCTTAAGAAACAGTAGGACAGTACAACATAACACATCTATATCTAGCGTATCATTATAAAATATTAGATAGGTAGGTTTATTTCCCAGTTCCATCCCCTTGAAGCGCAGATATATTGTCTTTATGAAGTCTTGCTAAAACGAAATGTGAGAAAGAGCAAGACAGAGTGCGTGAAAGAAAAAAGTGAGTAACAGAGGGAAGGGGAAAGAAAAGAGAAAAAGAGAGAAATGTTAGAACAGTGTGTGTGTGTGTGTGTGTGTGTGTGGTGTGTGTGTGTGTGTGTGTGTGTGTGTGTGGTGTGGGAGAGAGAGAGAGAGAGAGAGAGAGAAAGAGAGAGAGTGTTGTGTGGTTGACAACTTGGATCAAGGATCACTTGCCTGACAGGCTTGGGTGTGCCCTAACTCAGCATCTTGATTGCGTGTGTGTCTTTCCCATCCCGGTTTGCTCTGTTTTTTGTTTGTTTGTTTGTTTTCTTTTGTTTTTGTTTTGCTTTGTTTTTGTGTGTGTGTGTGTGCCCTGGACTTTTCGTCTTTGTTGAGTGATTGCTTTGGTGAATGATGAAATTATCATTGATACAGTACAATACAGTACAGTACAGTACAGTACAACACTTCAGTGACATGTCGTAATACTGTACGATACATTACAACACAACATTAACTAACACATAATATAGCACAGTACAATACAGTACAACCCAATACACTTCCAGTGATCTCTGAATTCTTTGTATCGGTGTTGTTATAGCTTCTCCCGTCTATTCCAAAGTAACCTTTTCAACGGTCGTATATAGACGGGGATTTGCTTAATAGAGATTCAGCTACTAGCATGAGGTATTGTATGAAGTAGTGTACGAAGAAATGTACAGCACTGGGCAGGATTGTCACATGCACTCCAAACAGGTCATAATGTGGACGTATGCGGGTAGCAGGCATGCAGTGTTTGAGGCAGGACTCTGGAGATGTCTGGGGATGTCACCTCACATACACACACCCTGTCCTCCGGAGACTGAAACTAATGTTGTCTGTAATCTTTCCTCTTTCCCCATTCTCACCCCTACCCCCCTCCCCTTCCTTCATGCCAGCTTGTACTGGCCATCTTTCTTAACCCTTTGACTTCCGCACCCTGTCCACTAACATCCTGCATTGTCAACCATGCTAGCAAGCAAAGCAGAAACTTAACCCTTTGACTCCCTCACCCTATCTGCCAGCTTCCTACAGGAAGCTGGCGGATAAGGTGAGGGAATCAAAGGGTTAAGTTTTCGCAGTTGGTGGATAGAGTGCGGGAGTCAAAAGGGTTAATAGAGCTGCATTCGGTCATCGCTCATTTTCTTGTCTGACCCATACAATCGGAATGAGCTTTCTCCGTCTCTTTGACAGTGGCCTACTCAATTCTTCCTTCCAGTCTAACTTGCAAACAAACTTTTTTGTCTTGCAGTGATTTCTTGCTCTACTACGCGTCCACCACATCGTCACACTCCACTTCTGTCCTTCCCCTCCCAATGTGCATGTACTATGTGCTTTGTTCCTGTAGGGTTTTGTCCCATTACGAGTGAATGTTTTGTTTTAGTGAATGATGAGAGTGCGCGCTCTAACTTGATTTGTACATCAAGATTTAACTTAGTAGTAGTAGTAGTAGTAGTAGTAGTAGTAGTAGTAGTAGTAGCAGCAGTAGTAGTAGGAGGAGGAGTAGTATTGTTGTCATTGTTGTTGTTTTTTAGTTGTGGAAGTAGAAGTAGTAGTAGTAGTAGTATCGCTTGTCTCGAGTTTAACTCTTATTCCACTGTTCCTTCGACGGGATCGCACTGCTATGCACAGGCCTCGTTCAGCTAGTACGCAGCTGCAGTCTGCTTACTACGAGCTGGCAGAACGCTGGGTAACCTCAGGGTACCTAGAGGTAAAAACTTTGATTGAATCTCAGCAACAGTTATGCTCAGCAGTTGCCTCAGTCAGGTCGACTTGGTAGTTGTCCACAGTTGTGAGTCCCTGTGATCGATTTCAGTCGTCAGTAGTGGCAAAAACGGTTAATTCCACGCAGCCACATTAAAGTTGGCTCGTTCGCCGCTCATCTGAATTGTAATGTCCCCATTCCTTACAGTTGTATCTGTGTTTCAGTGGTCCCTTTCCCCGTCCCATTTTAACATCTTTGCCAGCGCATACAGTTTTTGTACAGGGTTAACTCACTCAGCTCTAACATCCTGATATAAGGACAGGCTTGGCGAAGTGCTTCCTTACTAAGATCCGGATATGCGGATCTGATATTAAAAAATTTCCACTGGTGACAGAGTGCTGTGTAGTGGAAATTGAAGTGGGTCATGCTAAAGCCTCATTACCACAGAGTAATATTTGACCACTGCACGTGGCGAGTGACCTATGACCGGTCAGCCACAGAGCTATCTTTGTGCTGACCCCTTTCCTGTTTACCACGAGAGAGCAATGGCGTCTCAGCTGCAAACGAGTTGCGCTCACAGCGGTCGAACAAGACGTGTTTGCACTTTATGTCGGGCAAAAAAGTCATTCTTACCGAGGGGTCTGACTCTGAAGATGCAGAACAGTATGAAGAAAGTGGTTTTAGCCCGTCAGAAGGGATGGAATTGATGAAAATGTGTCCGACAGAGAAGGTGAAAGGAAGAGAGGGGTGGGTGTGGTGAGTGACACAGTGTGTTCCCGTGGCCTTCGTAGCGCGGTACTTATGCAAATAGCCCACTAGCTGATCTGACAGAGGTTGGTTTTGTTGTTTCGTGATGAATGTCTGCTTGAAGATTTTATGTGTGTGTGTTTTCCTTTAAGTTATTCCTCCATACACAGACAGCAAAACACATAGGCTAAACTTGTATGGCATTACAGACCACGCCCCCATTCATTTTTTGATCAAATATTCAGTGACCTGATTATGAAGCACAAGGTTGATGAAACAAAGAGATTCAGTGATCAAAGCCTTCAGGCATAAGGGGAACTAGCAAAATAGTTTGAAAATGGAACAGCAGTGAATGAAATGCATATGTGTGTGTGTGTGTGTGTGTGTGTGTGTGTGTGTGTGTGTGTGTGTGTGTGTGTGGTGTATGTGAGTGTGTGTGTATGTGTTTGTGTGTGTGTGATGTGGAAAGTGTGTGATGTGTGTGTGTGTGTGTGTGTGTGTGTGCACTTTTATGTGCATGTGGATGTTTGTACTGTGTGTGGATGTTTGTACTGTGTGTGTGCACTCTGTGTATGTGTTTGTGTGTGTGTGTGTGTGTGTGTGTGTGTGTGTGTGTGTGTGTGTGTATGTTGTATGTATGAATGTGTTTGGTGTGTGTATGGATGTGGGTGTCTTGGTGTGTCTGTGTGTCTGGGTGTGTGTGTCTGTGTGTTGAGGTTATAGTTTGTTTTGAAACCTTGTGCTGTGCTTATTTAGTCAAACAATAATCATATGTTACTGTTTCAAGAATGTGTGCTTTGTTAATTATTTTCATGAATTTTCCAATTCCATTCAAGCACTTGGTATGCTGAAGCTGACTACAAATCGCCAAGTAGTCAGCAGCATTTTGCTGACTTTAGCTGAATTGTATAAAGTAGAAATCTCAGGTAGCCATTATTCACTCTCTACTGGGATTTTCAATGTGATTTATGTGGAAAACTGTCCACTTTTCAGGAGCAGTGTGAACTTTACCACTATCCAATTGATGCCACCCTCAATTTTGTCGTCACAAAAACATATTTTCTCTCATCACCACCTACAAAAAGAGAACTGTAAAAGTTACAACTTTGAAACTCTGTAATATGCTTATTCAATCAAACAATAATCATGTGTGGAAATTTCAAGACTGTGTGTTTCCTCATTATTTTTTTATGATTTTTTTAAACACCTGTACAAACCGCCTGTATACAGGAGAATGTGAAATGACAAATCGACAAGTTATCAGTAGTAAGTTATTGATTTCAGTTTATTTGTAGGGAGTAGAAACTCTCAATTAGTTATTGTTTACTCTCTACTGGTATTTCCAATGTGATTTATGTGAAAAACAGTCCTCTTTTCAAGAACAGTGAAAACTTCCCTTATATGCTCTTGTGATCACCCTCATTTTCATTACCATGAAAACATACCTTGTTTTACAACTGGCAACAAAAAGAGTACCATAAAGGTTACAGCTTTGAAACTTTGGAACATGCTTCTTCAATATGATGATAATCATGTGTCAAAATAAAAAGAATATGTGTATAGCTGTTATTTTTTAATGATTTTTTTAAAAACCTATACAAACGCCCAGTATACAGAGGAATGTTAAATTCCAAATCGCCTAGTAGGGAGTGAGTTAAGGAGTGTGCTAGATAATTACTGACACGTTTTGAATGAAGAGCAGGACTTATGGACTTGTCGAATTATGGACTTGTCGAATGTAATGAATCTGTCATGAAGAAATTTCAGAGTTTATCCAGCTCCCCCCCCCCCCCCCTCTCCCACCCAGTTGCCTCTTGATATCCCTGATCGACTCGTTGGGTTCCTCAGTGTGCCCTTAGAATGCGTGTGCTTTCCTCTGTGTGTGCGTGTGTGTGTGTGTTTGTGTGTGTGTGTTTGTGTGTGTAGATAGATAGATAGATAGATAGATAGATAGGTAGATAGGTAGATAGATAGATAGGTAGGTAGGTAGGTAGGTAGATAGATAGATATCTGTTTATCTGTCTACATCTATATCAAAACCAAATCTATATCTATATCTATATGTGTACATCTGTTTTTCTTTGTGTTTTCTGTCTGTCCATGTGCCTGTTTGTCAGTCTGTCTGTCTGTCTGTCTGTCTCTCTGTCTCTCTCTCTCATACTTGTATTGTGCATGGGTCGTTGGCCTTCACAATGAAACCACTGTCAGTGTCACTGTCACTCTTACCCATGCACACACTATCACACACATACGCTCGCACGCACACACACATTCTCTCTCTCTCTCTCTCTCTCTCTCCTCTCTCTCTCTCATTCCTGTTGAAAGGAAACAGTCTCTTTTCAATAAAAGAAATAAGACAAGACAGCTATATGTAAGGCACAGGTTGATTGTAAGAAATTGACGTAACAGTTAATGATTCCAACTGTTAATGGTATGTTTGATAAGTCTTGTTCTCTCTCTATTTTAAAGAGCTAGGGGGGGGGGGGGGGTGTTCAGGCAAAAGGAGTCCGCCAAACAGTTGCTAGGACAGTTGAGTGGAGCACATATGGAATTATCCGGATGCGATCAATCCCTATGGAACAAACTCCAAATTTCACGAAACAGTTAAGCTTATACATATATGGAAAACATTCAGGAGGTCTGGAAAACCAAAGGAATAAAAGCAGTAAGGTATATTACACGACCGTGTAACTAACCAACTCAGACTCTACCATAATATAAATACCTCGCTACGCTGACAGTGGCGGTGGGGGGGGGGGGGGTGTAGAAAAATACAAAGGTATGCATGGCTGGAGTATTATGACAGAGTGGGTGCCATCCATCATAATTAGGCCAGAGCCCATGTGTCGGCGTCTTGGCATAAGGCACCTGCCATAGAACGGTAATCACTGTCTGCTGCCCTCACCCACCTCCACACACCTCCACCCTCCACCCCCACCCCCACCCCCCACAGCCACACAATACAATGCTCATGTCTGACAGCTTACTGTAAACACTGTCAAGGAAAACTAAAACACAGCTACATACGTATGCGTATTCTTTTATGGCTAAATGACTGGTTGGTTGGTTGATTGGGTGGATGGGTGGGTGCTTGTGGTTGATTGGGTGGATGGGTGGGTGCTTGTGGTTGATTGGGTGGATGGGTGGGTGCTTGTGGTTGATTGGGTGGATGGGTGGGTGCTTGTGGTTGATTGGGTGGATGGGTGGGTGCTTGTGGTTGATTGGGTGGATGGGTGGGTGCTTGTGGTTGATTGGGTGGATGGGTGGGTGCTTGTGGTTGATTGGGTGGATGGGTGGGTGCTTGTGGTTGATTGGGTGGATGGGTGGGTGCTTGTGGTTGATTGGGTGGATGGGTGGGTGCTTGTGGTTGATTGGGTGGATGGGTGGGTGCTTGTGGTTGATTGGGTGGATGGGTGGGTGCTTGTGGTTGATTGGGTGGATGGGTGGGTGCTTGTGGTTGATTGGGTGGATGGGTGGGTGCTTGTGGTTGATTGGGTGGATGGGTGGGTGCTTGTGGTTGATTGGGTGGATGGGTGGGTGCTTGTGGTTGATTGGGTGGATGGGTGGGTGCTTGTGGTTGATTGGGTGGATGGGTGGGTGCTTGTGGTTGATTGGGGTGGATGGGTGGGTGCTTGTGGTTGATTGGGTGGATGGGTGGGTGCTTGTGGTTGATTGGGTGGATGGGTGAGGGTGCTTGTGGTTGATTGGGTGGATGGGTGGGTGCTTGTGGTTGATTGGGTGGATTGGGTGTGGATGGGTGGGTGGGTGCTTGTGGTTGATTGGGTGGATGGGTGGGTGCTTGTGGTTGATTGGGTGGATGGGTGGGTGCTTGTGGTTGATTGGGTGGATGGGTGGGTGCTTGTGGTTGATTGGGTGGATGGTGGGTGCTTGTGGTTGATTGGGTGGATGGGTGGGTGCTTGTGGTTGATTGGGTGGATGGGTGGGTGCTTGTGGTTGATTGGGTGGATGGGTGGGTGCTTGTGGTTGATTGGGTGGATGGGTGGGTGCTTGTGGTTGATTGGGTGGATGGGTGGGTGCTTGTGGTTGATTGGGTGGATGGGTGGGTGCTTGTGGTTGATTGGGTGGATGGGTGGGTGCTTGTGGTTGATTGGGTGGATGGGTGGTGCTTGTGGTTGATTGGGTGGGTGGGTGGGTGCTGTGGTTGATTGGGTGGATGGTGGCTGGTATGGGGGGTGGTGTTGATGGTGGTGGGTGGCTGTGGTGATTGGGTGGATGGTGGGTGGGTGGTGCTTGCTTGTTTGTGTTTAATTTCAATCTGTCTTGTCTGCCACCACCCTTTGTCTAACAACATTTTTGCAGGACCGCATTTTAAATAAAAGCGTTTAGAACAGTTTACTTCGTTTGTTATTAGTATATTTGTTCCTTTTATATTCAACAGTAAATGCATAGTACAAAGAAAAAAACGAGGACGAACGTAATGTATCACTAACCACATAAACGATGTCACATAATTTTTACAGACGTTTTAGTCCTTTAGGAATATGTAAATCATAAACATTGTTTTTCCTATTTAACATTAAGTACACACATTTGTAGGAAGAAGTATGAGGACAAACACATATTTCACTGGCCATGTAAACGAAGCTACACTGCACGCGGACACACACACACCACACACAACACACACACAACACACACCACACACACAACACACACACACAAAACACACACACACACACACACACAGTCAACGCTTGCAAGCAGCCAACGCCCGCACGCACGCACGCATTCACGCACACTAAAGTCCAACTGCTGTCCTCAAGCATAATGCGCTATATTTCGTTGACATATATAAATGAACAGACATACGCACGCACACTAAAGTCCAGTTGCTGTCCTCTAGCATGATGCGCTATATTTCGTTGACCATATGAACGAACACACACACACGCACGCACGCACACTAAAGTCCAACTGCTGTCCTCGAGCATAATGCACGACATACTGTAAATAATCCGCAGAAACTGCGTGCCCCAAACGACTATGGTATTTTCAAAGAACTGCAGCATATTCAGTGGCTGGAATAATTTTTTCTCCCAAGTCGACCAGTCGGCGTGGTGTAGTGGTCAACGCAACGGACTACCGACTGGAAGGTTGTGGGTTCGATTCCCCATCAGTCCCTTCAAAACTATATCATTGTGGGATTTTTCGGCTCTATTTGGCTCCTGCCCAGAGTTGGGCGTGCTATGGGCTCATTGGGAAGACTGGGACCACACAGTCGCGTCTCGTCTACTTCACGGATGTGTCATTGAGGGTGTTAATGTTGCTCAAATCTTCTGACCAGCGCCACAGATATCTGTATCTCTCGGGCCTGGTTGACGCCAGGATATATTATGATAGTAAGCTTAGAGTACAGCCCTACCACGTAGTCTCAATCCTAGATGGAACTCTATAGCATCATGATTATCATCCTTATCGACATCATCATCATTGCATTGTAAAAATTGTTCCAGCTTCTATTGCCATTAAGGTGGCGTAGAAAATAATGGGACGAAAAAGAAATCTCCCAAGTCAAAGACGGACACACACACATCGTAAGTTGCTCCATGTCAGGAAGAGAGACAGTTCAATTCAGTTCAGTTCGTGCTGTTTACAGCCCCGCCACCACTGAGGGCCCCATCAGGGCTCTCACCAAGCCACTAAGAAAGAACTAAGATTGAAAACTATCCCCACTTCAAACAAACGTACATCAGTAACAAAGTCTTAAAGCTTATCACCATTTCAAAAATCGTATCAGTCAGTATTTCACAAAATAAAACATATTAAGGTCCTGTGAAAAGAAAATCCAACTAAAAACAAATCTGTTCAATGTTGAAATCATATCAGACGAAACAAATTTCTTTACTGTAAACGAAAAAGAAAGTAAGTCGTAAGTATAATGCTTATTCTTTATGGGTAGCTACAACTGGTTGGCGTGTTACCGGTTACTTGGCTGTTTGTATATTTTTCTGTTCCATTCAGTCTACGTGTCTGCGTCTGTCTCGTTCTGTCTGCTATCTGTCAGTAAACGTAAGGAGGGTGGAGTAGTAATGAAGGGGGGAGGGGTACTTGTTTTTCTATTTTGTGGGCTGGCTGATTGTGTATGTGTCTGCCTGTCTCATTTTGTTTGCATGTATGCATTATGTCTGTGTCAGTCAGCCTCCTTCCCTCTTACCTCTCTCTCTGTCTCTCTGTCTCTCTCTCTCTTCTCTCTCTCTCTCTCTCTGTCTCCGTCTCTCTCTGTCTCTGTCTGTCTCTCTCTTTCTGTCTGTCTGTTTCTCTCTCTCTCTCTCTCTCTCTCTCTCTCTCTCTCCTCTCTCTCTCTCTCTCTCTCTCCCCTCCCCCATTTCTGTTTTATTTTTGCCTGGGCCTTTATGAATAAATCATGTTAATCTGATATGACTTAAGCATGTTAATCTGAATCTGTCTCTTTCTGTCTCTCTCTCTCTCTGTCTGTCTCTCTCTCTTGTCTCTGTCTCTTTCTCTCTCTGTCTCTCTCTCTCTCTGTCTCTGTCTCTTTCTCTCTCTGTCTCTCTCTCTCTCTGTCTCTCTCTGTCTCTTTCTCTCTCTCTTTCTGTCTGTTCTCTCTCTTTCTCTCTCTCTCTCTCTCTCTCTCTCTCTCCCCTCCCCCATTTCTGTTTTATTTTTGCCTGGGCCTTTATGAATAAATCATGTTAATCTGAATCTGTCTCTCTCTGTCCCTGTCTCTCTGTCTCTGTCTGTCTTCTGTCTCTCTCTCTCTCTCTCTCTCTCGATTTTCACATGGTAAAATGCATTGTGACAGAATTAATAATAATAATAATAAAAATGGCAATAATGATAATATTTATAATAACAATATTAAGAAGAAGAAATGTAATAATAATGGAATAAGTGCACAGTATTTCAAACATGTGCAATATTTTAAACACTCTTAGTTTTCTGCTTTTCTTCACTTTTCTTTCTTGTCACGTACTCATTGGTATATTCAGAGTTAAAATAATCTTCCTTCATAATACAATGTGACTAGTGAGTACGAGACAAGGAAAGAAAGCGGAGAGAAGTAGAAAACTGAGAGCGTTGGAAATGCTGCACATGTGCTCCTCATACAACTTGTGTTCTCTTTCTTGTTCTCTGTATGTTGTGTGTGTATGTGTATATGAATGTGTGCATAACTGTGTATGAATGTTTGTGCATGTATGATAGTAGATAGATAGATAGATAGATAGATAGATAGATAGATAGATAGATTGATAGATTGATAGATGATAGATAGATTGATAGATATTGATAGAGATAGATAGAGAGAGAGAGAGAAAGAGAGAGATAGACAGACAGACGACAGACAGAAACATAGATAGATAGATAGATAGATAGATAGTAGATAGATAGATAGATGGATGTGTGTGTATGTATATTATGTGCATATATTTTCATGTATATGCATATTCATTACATATCCACTTTCGTTGTTGTATTTACATTTCACTGCTACATGGAAGACATTCAAACAAGTTATGAAAAAACATTAGGAAAACGCAAAGCTTTTCTCTAAAGTTTTCACAGAGAGAGAGAGAGAGAGAGAGAGAGAGAGAGAGAGAGAGAGAGAGAGAGAGAGAGAGAGAGAGATCATACAGACAAACGCAGAAAGAGAAAGAAAGAGGGAGGGAAGGAGGAGTA
>CM060313.1:94363977-94366477 GCA_030674185.1 Monoplex corrugatus | reverse complement strand
AACACGGGTATACGTAAGAATCGGCAAAGCATCGTCTCGAATAGTTGCATACAGAAGACATGACTGTATAGAGAAGACATCACTGTATACAGATGACATGACTATATGTATATAGATGGCATGACTGTATATAGATGACATGACTGTATATCGATGACATGGCTGTAACTAGATGACTATATAGATGACATGACTGTGTATACAGATGACATAACTGTATATCGATGACACAGCTGTATATAGATGACTGTACATGTATATAGATGATATGACTATATATAGATGATATGATTGTATACAGATGACATAACTGTATATCGATGACAGCTGTATATAGATGACTGTACATGTACATGTATATAGATGATATGACTATATATAGATGACATGATTGTATATAGATGACATAACTGTACAAAGATGACATGACTATAATTATAGATGACATCACTATGCTTCAAGCTAGAAGTAGCCGAATGGTGCAATTCTGGAAGAGCGGCTTTGGGGTAACAAAGAGGATTTGATGAAAACCCCATCTTTCAAGACCACCGGACTCATAATTTCAGGAGTAATCACTCTCGAACACAAAAAGAAAAACACATCCGTAAAAACAGAGACAGGGGGGGAGGAGAGAAGAAAGTCGCACACACACACACACACACACTCACACACTCACACACACACACACACACACACACACACACACACACACACACGCAAAGAGAGAGAGAGAGGGGGGCAAAACTGACTTCCATTTTCGTTTATAAATTGTAAGTGATCACGTGAAGAGAACATGTCCTTATGTCTGATTATAAATAATTATAACATACATGTATGTAGCTCATACACAAAAGTGACAGTTAGATAATTAGCTGTTTGAGGCTCCTCCACTGCATATGTAATCTAAAAAGGCTTTACGCCCTCCTCCACTGAAGAAATATTCTAAAAGACGACTAAATTTGCAGATAAGATAATAAACGAGTGATAAATTGAAGGAGAACAGACATAATTACTCAGAAAGGAACTATGAATTGAAAGAGAAAGGTCATTATTAAATGAATTGAAAATTTGAAACGGAACAGCAAATACTGGCATGAAATGTGACGGCATATCCTGGCTTGAAATGTGACGTTACAACACAGCTGCTTTTTCCCATGCCTCTGAGGAGAACTTACAAACGTGTTTAAAGGGAGAAAAAGAATATAGGTAAGGTCACACAAACGTGCACATAAACTTCACACGAATACCACACACACACACACACACACACACACACACACACACACACACACACACACACACACACACACACACACACACACACACACACACACACACAAGCATGAAAGTGCAATATGCAATTTAGATAAGCATATACTTGAGAGCATGCCAGTCAGCTCTCGTTTACATCATCTGAATGAAAACGTCAGAAACTTTTAAACTCTCAACGGAATTTCTGTTTTTGTTTTTCAAACTCCATCTGCTGCTTTTTTTTTCTTCGTAATATTGTACATTCCCCCCTTTCTTACCGCTAATCTTCCAGCTCTCAGTTGATGCCAAGATCAAGTGGCAGCCATTTTTTAACCCTTTTGCTCCCTCACCTTATCCACCAGCTTCTTGTATGAAGTCTTTCACTCTCTCGCCCTATCCACCAGCTTCCTGTATAAAGCCATTCGTGCCCTCACCCTGTCCACCAGCTTTATGCAAAAAGCCTTACATTCCCTCACCCTATCTGCAGCTTCATGTAGAAGTCTTTCCCTCTCTCGCCCTATCCACCAGCTTCCTGTATAAAACCATTTGTGCCCTCACCCTGTCCACCAGCTTCCTGTATACAGCCTTTGCTTTCGTGCCTTCACCCTATCCACCAGTTTCCTGTGTAAAGCCTTTGCTTTCGTGCCTTCACCCTATCCACCAGTTTCCTGTGTAAAGCCTTTGCTTTCGTGCCTTCACCCTATCCACCAGTTTCCTGTGTAAAGCCTTTGCTTTCGTGCCTTCACCCTATCCACCAGTTTCCTGCATTCAGCCTTTGCTTTCGTGCCCTCACCTATCCACCAGCTTCCTGTGTAAAGCTATTCATGCCCTCACCCTATCCACCGGTTTCCTGTATAAAGCCTTTCCTTTCGTGCCCTCACCCTATCCACCAGCTTCCAGCATGAAGCAGTTCACTCCTTTCAGCCCTTGAACACCAGTTTCCTGCAGAAAACTGATGGCAGGAACTGGTGGATAGGGTGAGGGAAGCGAAAGGGTTAAAAACGAGGCAGGCAACAAATGAAAAAGAGGCCGTGCGCAGAGATAGATGGGGAAGCGATAGCGAGGCTCATAAATATGACAGGGCCAGCGCGCCAATTGCGTGGCGAGGCGAGGCGCGGCAGACGATAAGCCCCTGACAGGGGCCCGCCTCATCCACCATTCTTATCGGGCCCCTGGGGCCGGGCCCGTGGGGCACCTACCTGACACAGAACCTGGGCCCCGAACCGTCTGACATGAGACCACAGGTGAA
>CM060313.1:94343977-94361477 GCA_030674185.1 Monoplex corrugatus | reverse complement strand
GTATGTTTGATAAGTCCAAGTATCAGATGTTTTGTATGTTCAAGCGTATGGTTTACAGATACGTTGAAGTGTATGGTTCTTAAGTCCAAGTATAAGATGTTTTGTATGTTCAAGCGTATGGTTTACAGTATACGTTCAAGTGTATGTTTGATAAGTCCAAGTATCAGATGTTTTGTATGTTCAAGCGTATGGTTTACAGTATACGTTGAAGTGTATGGTTCTTAAGTCCAAGTATAAGATGTTTTGTATGTTCAAGCGTATGGTTTACAGTATATGTTGAAGTGCATGTTTGATAAGTCCAAGTACAAAATGTTTTCTAAGTTCAAGCATATGTGTGGTATATGCGTTTTAAGATTCCAAATATATAATATTTGTTAAAATCAAGTATATCTTTGATAGTATGTTTCAGTAGTTTAAGTATAGAATGTTTTGTAAGTTCATAATTTTCCAATGGTATCGATGCATTTGTCAGCATTTAGGCCTACTTACATATCTGCCGTTGCAACAGAGAAATAGGTTTAGGCAGAAGAAGTATTAACATTTAAACAAAATAGACATTTGAAAATTGTGTAAGACATTTGATCTTGAATGCACAAAGAGAGAGAGAGAGAGAGGGAACTGCTAAGAACTTGGCAACAGCATTCTTCAGTATCGATAAGCATATCCATAGACTTCCACAGAATTTGAGAGATAGAGAGAAAGGGGATGGTACCTAAGAACTTAAGACCTTTACAAGATAATACTATTAATAGCAAATTTTAGTATCGACATACAGGCTTAGCGAAGCGAGGGCACTATCGAAGACTACAAAGTAATAATCCACACCACCAGCAAGTTCCAGAGTCCACATGTTTTGGTGTGTGTGTTGTGTAGTAGAGGGAAGTACAACAGCCAGCGAGATTAAGGCATGTTAATTTAAAATCAAGTCTGTACTTCCTTGGCAACGCGCAGACTTTTTCCTACAGCGCTCCGCTAGTGTTAGGAATGGAATATTCGAAATGTTGTCTATAATATTGA
This sequence comes from Monoplex corrugatus, assembly GCA_030674185.1. Lineage (NCBI taxonomy): Eukaryota > Metazoa > Mollusca > Gastropoda > Littorinimorpha > Ranellidae > Monoplex > Monoplex corrugatus. The sequence continues at coordinate 94,360,460 of CM060313.1, read as the reverse complement.
TTCTTTATTCATTTTCAGTTTTAACGGGTGTTGCGTAGGGTAATTTATTGATAATAATAATTATGATAATGATATGATGATGATGATGATGACGATGATGATGATGACGATGACGAGGATGATGATGATGATGATACGACAGCGATGATGATGAGGAGGAGGAGGAGGAATCATTCTTTTGTAGTGCTGTTCTCCTGACTCATTTGGACTTACCGCGCATTACACATTTCCAAAGACAGATTGTAATACACACAGAAGTACTTGTATATCACACATGCACACATACACATCATATTATAGACACTTATATACACAAGTCAGTACATACTAACGGAGTGTAAGCATACATACACATTTGCCATCAGTCACAAACATGTACATAACATGATTGATTATACAAACCCACATGATCAGTAGTCATAAGTGACAGTACATAACTGGAGGAATAGTTACGACATAAACAAGGAAAGCCTGATTGTAGAGAGAAGTCATAAATTGTGGCTTGAAGTGAGAAAGGTGGACAGATTCCTCAGATCAGTTGCCAGTGATTTCCAAACAGATTCCAAATTGATTGTCGTTGTTTACCTGCTGGCTTCCTTGATTGGAAGAAGCAGACGGGAGAATCAGAAGGGAATTGTGTATTGCAAGACTGTCCTCATAGCTGTTTAAGTACATTTTGATTATTTCAACTTCTATTATGACTTTGGTAACACAAAAAAAGGATGATCTGAAACCGATGCTGCTGTTTTAAAAACACTTTTATTGATCTAACGTAACCAGAAGAGACATAATTTCAATGTATATCGGCACAGTTACAATTATACTACTAAATTAATCATTCCATTTGTACAGTGCAAACATTCCATGTCGAAGAATACTCGCTGCACTTTATGCAGGAAAAAATGCCTTGAGTTATTTCACTCTGCAACCGCCATTAATAAACCAAAACAATGGCGTGCATGCTGTAAATTGCGCTTATCGTTGGATGTTAAGATGTCTATGAAAAACCAAGGTTTTTCCCCGTTATCTTGTGAACCAATACACTTCCTTCCCACCCACGAACTTCACACAACTTGTGTACACTGGAATTTACCGTTACTGTGAACTGTGGTAATTCCCTTGCTTTGCTCATATCCTGTCTGGTTGATTGATGATTGATTAATTATGGCTTTACGTCCACACGTCCACATCTGAAGCGATAAGGCCGATAGGACTAACAGTTCAGTTGATAGAGCCAACAGGGATAACAATCCTGTTACTGAGCCGTTATAATGAACCAATGACTATGCACGGCAGTGAGAACACAGACATGGGTAGGGAGACAGGCACCTAGCTCTGTCAAACTGCGTGATTATCATCACTCGCTGGACTCACGAACACGGAGAGCTAAATAACATTGCTGTTTTATTCATCGAGTTTCAGTTCAAATTTGTGGCATATTTCTGTAATTAGAAAAATAGAAGTTGATAAGCAGTCAAGCAAAAACCCATTCTAAACAGAGACGTTTACCGTCAAAAGTGCCCAAGATCGAAATAGAAAACGAACGAGACTTGAGAAACAGCTCCCATCTGGATCATTCTTAATCTGGCCGCTTTTGCGATCGTACAAACAACACCTGTTTCTCTCTTGGTCCGTAAGCTTGGCTGGACCTGGCTGGTGCCCTTTGTGCCGCTATGCCCCTGGGTTTGTTATCCCCCCCCCCCTCCCCCCAACGTAACAGATGTCCAAGTCGGAATGGGTCATGCAGCGCATGGACAACCCCCTTTGCTTGGCGAACTGGCTACTGTGGCAAGGGGTCCTTGGGGGTGATTGTCCCTTCGTGGTGAGGCATTGTTCCTCTGAGTCCCATCCAGCACCCATGGGTGTTGTTAACAAACAAGGAGCAAACTATCACAACCTAAAATACATTATCTTTCACCAAGCAACAATGTTTAACTTGTTCCAACGTTGTTTCGAGGCATAAAGGCGATAAAACAAGTTTGAAACCAAACTGAGGCCGACAGGGTATGATTTCACTTAGTAGCCATTGTGTGGCACCATCTATATCTATGGTTAAAATACCAGCAGATGTGGTGAGTCAGCCAGACGGGCTGGCCAGTGGGCACGCCTCTTCCACACCTTTCAGTTTATCAACAACCTGGTCAGACCTTCCAGTCTTGGTCAGGGGGAGGTGAGAGAGTGATTAGTGATCATTTATCAACACTGGACCTCTCTCTGTCAGGGGGCCGTGATATAGGGGCTCAAAGGACTGTGCTGATTGGAATGTTCGGGGGTGTTGGTGGGTTAGAGGTGTACGATAAGGCGTGGTTGGTGGGTATGGAGGTTTAAACCATTAAAGTTGGATTTAAGGGTTAGGGCGCTCCGATGGTCCTGGAGAGATAGTCTGCGTTTTGCACTGAAAAATATCTTTAAGTTGAATGTATAACCCAAAACAACACAATACAATACTAACCAAGTTTGACACAGTGCAATATAATGCAGCTGGCAAACTATGCAATTTAAATACGGTGTGTGCGTTGATGATGTATTCCCTTTTCGAATTGTATATACTTATTCATTTGTTTTCGTTTATTTTACTTTCTTCTTTTCTTCTTTCTTGGACTGTCTCCAATCTTCCTCGCTATCTTCATGAAATTTTCTTAAATTTCTTTTATATGAACTATTAATAATCAAATGTCTTCATTTAAGTCAGCCAAATCAACTAACCTCAGTTGTTGAAGAACGTTTCGACGAAATAAACATTTGATTTCGTGGTAAATTATCCTCTGGCTCTTTGATCATAAATTAGTTTCTGCTGTCCACGTGCGATGGGTTCAGCGACTGTTGAACTAATGATTTGTTTATCGGCCAGTGCAGGACTCCAAGAAAGCGCTGATCATTAAGAAATAAACATGGCCCTACCCCACATCTGCCCCCTGCTGAGGTTTGATTCTCTGGTCGTCATCAGTGTTTGTAAACTAGAGGCAGGAGAAGGGTGGCGAGTTTGGAAGTTCACCTCTCCGTCTCCTCCTGGTTTATAAATTGATGGACAGAGATACGAATAGAAAGATCGGCAACTGTACGATATCGCTGGCGATCATTTGCCTCGCTTGATCAGCGGTCAGTTTTCTTCTTCATCTAAGAATGTTGAGAGTTCCATGGATAGCAAAGAAAACAAACGAGACAGTCTTGAAGGAGGCAAACACAAGAAGATCATTAATAAAGAAGATAAGGAAAAGACAAGCAACATTTTAGGACATTTTATGAAGAAAGGGGAATTAGGACACCTTGTCACAACAGGAGAACACCAGGTAGACCAAGGGAAAAATATTGCAGGGTGGCTGAGGACAGAGAGGGTTGGGATGTACGCAGCTACAATGGATGGATTCGTATGGAGGGCCATGATCCCAACCCATGCGGCTGGCACTGATATATGACTCTCGTCCGTACTATGTGGTTGGTGTGAGAGACTCGTGGGATGAAAAGCAGCCAAGATCATGCCTTTGAGGTGAAGCAATGGACAAACAAGTCATAATGAACTGTCACGTCTTCGATATTTACCACTCATTTGGCTCTTCTGTCGACCTCGGCGATAGCAGCCAAAATATGCCTTTGAGGGCAGCAATGGGCAAATCATCAGAATGAAACTAGTCACGTCTTCGATATTTACCACATTGCTGTTCTATCAGACCTTGGCGATGGCCTCCTTCAGCGTTCCTGTCTAAGCCCGTCGGCCAAGATACCAGATACACATGTCATTTACATTAACAGATTGTTCCAGTGATACAATACCATGTATATTATAGATAGGTAAAACTTAGACAGTGGCTCAGGACCTGGCCCGTCATGGGTTTATGTGCAGGCTTAGGCTTGTGCATGAACCATGAACATGGCCTCTCACTTAGTGCGTAGAAATTCGTCTCCGAGTGCGCGGAGACGTCGTCTGAGAAACTGAAATTGTCCTAGCAGTAAGTAGTAGTCTGAGTGCTACACGTCTGTAATCTCTGGTTTGTACGGGCCAGCCTCTGAAGCGCTGTGTCCAACCGACAGGCCGTTTGCCGCAGACATAGATCGCGTTTCGTGAAGAAAGTTACCGATCCTTTCCTGTGGTTTCTGTGCTGGACAACGGAGGTTGAGATCTAGGTAGGTTGCAGTTCATCTAAAGGGTGGGTTGCATGCAGTTCATCTAAGTCTGTAGGGTTTGTAAACAGCCGTGGAAGAGGAAGGTTGCCGTTCGTCTACTGATCTGGATTGGACATGAGGATGTGAAGGGGTAATGATGAGGGAGGGGAGTAAGGGGAGGAGGAGGGGAGGTGAAGTGCAGTTGATAGGGAGGGCCCTTTGGCTGTCTGTCTGGCCGAGTCTTTGATGTGATGAGCGATACCTTGACAGGTTCTGATTACTCCCCACTGGTCAGAACTTGTTGCTGTGTGCCTTGTGTTCACTCTGGCTTTTTCTCTCTATCTACAGGAATGTCTGAATATACGAGCCTGCTTCTCTCTCTCTCTCTCTCTCTCTCTCTCTCTCTCTCTCTCTCTCTCTCTCTCTCTCTCTTTCTCTCTCTCTCTCTCTCTCGTTTTTTATCTTTCTTTATGCCCCTCTCCTCATCATTTCTGATTCTATGCGTAGATCTACATCAGGCTTGCAATAAATCAGATTGGTTGCAATTTTGAATTACATATGTCACGTGTTTTATACAGTCGATGATTGGATTTTGCATTTGCAGAAATTAGCTGAAGTAATGAAAAATTGGGGCGGGAGGTTAGGGGAATGTAGGGGGATGGGGAGAGAGAGGATGAGAGAGAGAGAGAGTAAAGATTTCAACCAGAATCTTTTCTTAACATCAGCGACTTATCCAAACAGATGATTGACGAGAGAACGAAAGAGGAAAGAAGAGTGTGGAGGGGGGGGGCGGGGGGGGGGGGGGGGGAGGGGGAGGGGGAGACGAGGACACTCACAGACGGAAATTGAATCCTTTCTGCTAAGATTGATAATGTCCACCGTAAGTCTAAAACAAAAGAGACAACAGACAGCCATGTGATGTTGACTGTTGGAGATTGCAGAAAGAGTCTGGAGTTTTGGAGTTTTCAAGAGGAATTGACCTCACTCGGACAAGTACGTATACGCTCCACCTACCTCCATCAGCGATTAAGTGGCAGACTCCCTGAGCTTACGCAAAAACCATGTGCACAAGCAAGGTTTTGAAATGGGAGAGGAGGGAGGGAGAAGGACCCATGAAATACTGAAAGGAGGTAATGTCCACAGCTCAATGATATTTTTAGCGAAGGACTGTCGGGAGATGATATTCACAACTCACAGAATGACCATTTGATGTTGACTGTCTAAGACTACGGGAAGGATAATGTCCACAAATTCAAGAGAAATCGGACAGCTATGTGATGTTGATAGTTTAGGACTGTAGAAGGATAATGTCCACAACTGCAATGATAATGTTCAGAACTTCGAGGATAATGTTCAGAACTACAAGGATAATGTTCAGAACTACAAGGATAATGTCCACAAACTCCAAAAGATAGTAGGCAGCCATTTGATGTTGACAGTCAGGGACTGGGTAGGAGGATAATGGCCACTATATTACATCAATTTCACACACGTCAGTGGGTCAAATCCCAAAGCGAACGGTGGCCAGCTCATAAACTGTGCTCCAGTTGTCCAGCCGTAGTAACGCAACCAAGACGATCTATCATTAAAACGTCTCACTAGCGTCAAAGATTCGCCTGTCCAGCGTTGTGGTCATTCATATCTACTCTCTCTGTCTGTCTGTCTGTCTGTCTGTCTGTCTGTCTCTCTGTCTCTCTCTCTCTCTCTCTGTCTCTCTCTCTCTGTCTGTGTCTCTGTCTGTCTCTCTGTCTCTGTCTCTCTCTCTTTCTCTCTCGTTCTCTCTATGTCTCATTCTCTCTTAGTCTCTCTCTCTCTCTCTGTCTCTCAGTCTCTCTTAGTCTCTCTCTGTCTCTCTGTCTGTCTGTCTATCTGTCTGTCTCTCTCTCTCTTTCTGTCTGTCTGTCTGTCTCTCTGTCTGTCTCTCTCTCTCTCTCTGTCTCTCTCTCTCTGTCTCTCTCTCTCAGTCTCTTTGTCTGTCCTGTCTGTCTGTCTGTCTTCTCTCTCTCTCTGTTCCCCCTCCCCCCCTGTCCGTGCCACTTCCTTCCCTTTCTTCTGTCTTCCTTCCCTCCATAGCTCCTCTCCCTTTCCCTAAGCCCTGTTCAGTAGCTTTGCGTGTTTTGATCCTGTTCATTGATTTTAGATTTCGCTCGTGTGATGGTCTGGCCAGGTTAGGAGAAAAAAAAGCTGTTGTAATTTAGAATCGCTTTCATCCTACCGGCCCGTAGATATCCTGTTTACCGAGTATTTGTCTTCTGATTCTATATGCCTAGTCCTGAGAAAGACAGAGAGAGACAGACACAGACAAGAGAGAGAGTGTGTGTGTGTTGGGGGGGGGGGGGGAGAGAGATGGAAGCAGGCAGATGAAGAAATAGAAAAAGAGGAGGACGATGACAACGATGATGATGATGCCACTTTATTTTCCAATGGCAGATATCATTAGCTAAAAGTATTTTTTTCAAACTTACAGTTTCTCGCATACTGGTTCTTTTCATGTTAGCATAAGCCAGCCATTGACCTGACAAAGGATATTTAACGTGTATTTTTATATACATATATTCTGTGTACCTAAGAGAGCACCAGGTAGACCCACGGAGAAAATATTGGACGGACTTGCAGAGTAGCTGAGGACAGAGAGGGTGGAAGATGGACTTGCAGCGAGCGACAAGGGACAGATTCGTATGGAGGAGCCATAATCGCCAACGCCATGCGGCAGGGCACATCATGATGATGATGATGATGATGGTGATGATGATGATGATGATGATGATGATGATGATACACACGAAGGGCATATAGGCACTGGAAGGTCTGCTGCACACATGTTGATGTGGGAGATAACAAAAATCTCCACCCTATACCCACCAGGCGGAGGTGTCGAAGCAGACTTGAAACCAGGACCATCCGATTGGAAGGAAGTCCAGCGTTTACCCACTTAACCACCGTGCCCGGAAAGAGGGTTGGAGAGCTGGAGTGAGAGAGAATGAGTGCGTGTGTGTATGTGTACGCAGCGAGAGGTTTGTTTGTGTGTGTGTGTGTGTGTGTGTGTGTGTGTGTGTGTGTGTGTGTGTGTGTGTGTGTGTGTGTGTGTGTGTGTGTGTGTGTGTGTTGTTTGTTTGGTGGGTTACTTTGTTTTTGGTTCTGTATCCTCACATTGTTCATACGTGTGATAAGCTCGCTCTGTTAGTTTATGTCTGGCTGCCTGTGTCTCTATGCTTTTTGTAAATGACTGCATTTGAAATAGTTTTGTTATGATAGATAAATCGAAAAGGGGCTTCAGAGGCACTTCTTATTCACTTTTGTGAATATTTTGCAAGACGGATTTCATGATCCCTTACGCTCCCCCCCCCCCCCCCCCTCCTAAACTGGCTTATTTGGAACCACATTCCAGAATCTTAGCATTAGAGTCGCAGAAACCAAACCATGTGAAGACAGAGACTTATTAATACACTTACATGACAAACAACCAAGAACAGTGAAATGAGGGAGGGAGAAAGACAGACAGACAGACAGACGGACGGACAGACAGACAGACACAGACAGACACAGACAGACGGACAGACAGATGGAGAGATTGAGACAGAACGAACCTTATCAGAACCTCAATCGCATAACGAACGAGAGAACCCCCTAAAACAGCGAAATTCAATTAGACGCCCACCATGCTTAGTCACCGAGGTGACCACACAAAACAAATCCCCCAGTCAGCTTTATCTTGAGTCCACTACGTCAAACAAACCTAGCCGGCTACAATGATTAATTAATTGTACCGTGGCTTGAATGAAAAACGGCCTGTCTTGTAGATCTGACCACAACTAAAACTGGATCAATGCTTTGTGTATGTATGTACACAACGCTTTCCTTGGAGAGTCATGTAGCCACACCCTAGTTTTGTTATTAGTTAAGGGCATTTAATTACATTTCGTCTCGTACCAGGTTTTTGTGGGCGAGAGGTTGATAGCCGTTGGAACAAGGAGTTGGAAAATAAGTCGGGGTGAGTGGAGGTGATGAAAAGAAATATTGAACTAGGATGGAGAAAGAGAGAGAGTGTGTGTGTGTGTGTGAGAGAGAGAGAGAGAGAGAATCAGAAATGTATTCAGTAAGGCCAAAGCTGCATTTGAAGGGATGTGAACACATAAACATTATACAAACACAAAATATAATACATAGTCGTTCTTGGATAATGCATACTTCAAATATCTTAGAATAAATACAATGAATAACCCACAGTCAAAGTTCAATAATATAATTATGTACAATAGGAACATATGAGTAGGTTTGACAGACACACATCACAAGAAGTTAACTTTATGATCAGACAGACAGACAGATGAACGAAAATTTATTTTTTCAAAACGGTGTAGATATAAGCACAAGGTCAGCTTACATATCTGTCGTTATTAATGTACCTCTGTTAGAACAAAACAAGGCAGGACACCGCAAAAGAATTAAAATTCAAACAAAGCAAGTGAAACACAAAACGCAAACGTAAGAAGAATTAAGATAAAACATTTCACCATGAATACATAAATTGCACGCTTGTGTGTACTTGCGTGCGTGTATGAGTATGCATGTGCATGTACATGTGTGCACGTGTTTGTGTGTAAAAATTAGTTGAAATAATATTAAATATACAGCTATTTGGCGGCAGTGTCTTTTCAATTGAGGTATATCATTTACAGGATACTACTACGCTTGAAATATATTACAAACATGACCTTATATGTGTGCTACTATCAAACCAAAAGAAAGAGGAAAGAGGAAGAGAAGGGAAAGAGACGAAGAGGATAGTTCTCTGAGAAAAGGTCACTGACCTTTCCGGGTGCACAACAGCCAGAAAGATTATTTTACACGAAAGTGAAAACCTTTGGTTCATGTGTGTATGTGTGACACGATATTCATGACAATATTTTAATGTCCTTTTTCTCTCCATATTTACATTGCACAGTCCTGTGCAGCGTTCAGGTTCTAGAGGGCTCTTCATATCGTGATGAATCATCCTCATTATTATTAGTAATAGTAATAGTAGCAGTAGTAGTAGTAGTAGCAGTATCATCATCAACATCATTATCGTCATCATCATCACCATCAGTTTTTTCGTGTTATCGATGTTAGGTAAGATTTGTTATAAGCAACCACGGCATTGTTTCTGATACATTTTGTCCATACTCACATATAGGCATTGCAGGCGCGCGCACACACACAGACACATACATAGAGAGAGAGAGAGAAGAGAGAGAGAGAGAGAGAGAGAGAGAGAGCATACATATTACAATGCATACATACACAACAACGACGAGGACACACCATGCAATCATTCACCCAACGCACGAACGTACATTCCATTGGTCGATCTGAACTGATCACCCTACCGGCCTCCAAAAACGAACTTCGTGTGGTGGTTAAAGAAAACAGACATTATATAAAAGAAAAAAAAGGGCAAATACTCCTCCGAATCCGTCTCCAGCTCATTCATACACGCACACACAGTGTTAGTTGTGGGATGATGCAGAAAAGCGAGAAGGGCCACTTCCTAACCCTTTCTCTACCTCATCCTATCCACCAGCTTCGTGCATTTTTAACCCTTTCACTCCCTTATCTTATCCACTAGCTTCCAGGATTGTCTTTTACTTGCTCACCTTACCCACTAGCTTTAACCCTTTCATTCCTTCGCCTTATCCACCACCCCCTTCCTTCAATAACCCTTTCTCTTCCCACCTGTGACGCCACCTTCCGTCTAATTTTCACTCCCTCACCCTATTCCCCATCTTCGCCAACTTAATGCAGTAGCTGGGGATACGGTGAAGGAGTGAAAGGGTTAACAACATAGCTGATAGGAGCTGATGGACAGGGTCAGGAGCTCGTAGTAGCTGGTGGAAAGGTTAAAGGAGTGAAAGTTTATTTTTAAACCTGGTGGATTACACGTAAGAGATTGAGAGGTTTACGGTGAGAGCTGATGGCTAAAGGGTGAAGAAGTGAAAGGTTTACAGTAAAATCTGACGTATAAGGTGAGGGAGTGAAAGGTTTACGGTTGAAGCTGGTGGACAGGGTGAGGGAGTGAAAGGTTTACGGTTGAAGCTGGTGGACAGGGTGAGGGAGTGAAAGGTTTACGTTGAAGCTGGTGGAAGTGAGGGAGTGAAAGAATTTCTGTCAAGCTGGTGGACAGGTGAGGGAGTGAAAGGTTACGGTTGAAGCTGGTGGACAGGGTGAGGGAGTGAAATGTTTACAGTTGAAGCTGGTGGACAGGGTGAGGGAGTGAAAGGTTTACGGTTTAAGCTGGTGGATAGGGTGAGGGAGTGAAAGGTTTACAGTTGAAGCTGATGGATAGGGTGAGGGAGTGAAAGGTTTACGGTTGAAGCTGGTGGATAGGGTGAGGGAGTGAAAGGTTTAGGGTTAAAGCTGATGGATAGGGTGAGGGAGTGAAAGGTTTAGGGTTAAAGCTGGTTGAAGGGCGAGGGAGTGAAAAACATGTGGCGGAAGCTGGTGAATAGGGTAAGGGCTTAGGTGAAAACTGGTGACCAGGGTAATGGATAGAACAGTTGACAGTGAAAGCTGGTGGAAAGGGGAGAGAGTGAAAGGTCTGTGGTGAAAGCTGGTGGATACGATGAAGGTTTACGGTGAAAGCTGCTGGCTAGGGTGAGGGAGTGAAGGTTTCTTTCGATAGAAGCTGGTGGCTAGGGTGTGAGCGATATAAGGTCAATACGTAGCGCTGACTGACTGAAGTTTTCTTTCGATAAAAGCTGGTGGCTAGGGTGTCAGAGATAAAGAGTTAACACGTAGCATGACTGACTGAAGTTTTCTTTCGATAGAAGCTGGTGGCTAGGGTGTGAGAGATAAAAGGGTTAACATGTAGCGCTGACTGACTGAAGGTTTCTTTTGATAGAAACTGATGGCTAGGGTGTGAGAGATAAAGGGTTAATACTAGCGCAGACTGACTGACTGATTTTGCCAGAGTGTTGCGTGTGTGGGGAGTGTGTGAAAGCTATTATCGGCATCGTATTGCACTGTTTGCTTTGGGCCCTGCCACCATTGTAACAGGTCTGTCAGCACAAGAATGCAGACTGACTGCACTGCTAACTTCTTTTTTTGCTTTTTTCTTACTAGTAGTGGAAGTGGTGCGTTTTCTCTTCTTTACGTGTTCCTGTTAGTATGCAGCTTGGGTCACATAAGCATGTCGTACTGTCAGTGTGTGTAATGTATGTCATGTGTTAGTGTTAGTGTGTGTGTGTGTGTGTGTGTGTGTGTGCGCGCGCGCGCGCGCGCTCGTGCGTGCACGTACGTCTGTTCCTCTGCAAGATGGATAGAAACTAGCTAAGCTCGTTCATATTTCATAGACACTCATAGCTTTTGAACAGAGCACATGATCCACATGAAATTGTGAAAGATCCACCTGCATTTATAGCTTTTAAGCAGAGTAAGTACATGAATCATATCTGTCGAAGATCCACCAGTGAACAGCATACAAAAAGAATCCAGCTGTTATGTTTATTTTGGATGTCATCAGTTTGCGTTGGTCTACTCAAAATGAAGACCAAAGTCAACAAATAATAATAATGATGATGATAAAGATGGTGATGATGATGACGATGGTGATGATGATATGATGATGATGATGATGATGATGATGATGATGATGATTCCATTTATATAGTGCAAACAGTCCACATCAGAAAGTGCCTGTTGGACTTTACACCAAAGAAAAAGAGTACCCTAAAAGACTGAAAACAACAAAATCAGAGATCAGTCTGAAATTCTTTCAAGATGCGATAAATCCCTCTTGAACAATTCCAGAGTTCGAAATCTTACAAAAATCTAGATCTCTGTATATTTGAAAAATAATACATCACACACGATCTTTCAACAACGATGCATTACACCCATTACATGCAGTAACAACTGCAGCAACAGAGAGAGATGAAAACCGCAAGGGAATGCAACATCTTTCTCACGCTAACAAAAACTTGGGCCTCCTCCTCACCATCACCACCACCACCACCACCTCTGCCACCACCTTCCGAACAACCGGACTGTAATTTTTCTGTGTGCCTGTGAAGCAGAGGAAGTGAAGTAACTCCACGCTCGACATTCAACCCCCGGGGGCCCGGGAACCTGTATGACGGATGTCGCCATGTCAACCCGCCGCCTTTGAAAGTCGAAACGAAATGTCACCGCTCCATCTGTCTTTGGTGGCCTGTGTAAATTGCTCGGATCACGCCAGTTTGGATGCAGCCGGCTTAACCTCCCTGTCCTCGGGTTCAGAACCTGGCTTTGAGTTATTTTCTAATAGCTCCGATGTCATTTCTCTGCCTGCTTTAAGGTATCTGAAAAATATATTATTAGGATGTTCCATATATTATTAGGATGTTCCATATATTATTAGGATGTTCCATAAATCAGGAGCCTTGTGTTGGGATGTCAGTCGCTTTGATTGTGCTGGGATGCCAGGCTGGTGTTTCAATAATTAGGATGTTTGATATTTGAGAATCTAGGGTTACTCTGTCTCTGTCTGTCTGTCTCTGTCTCTGTCTCTTTCTTTGTCTCTGTCTCTGTCTCTCTCTCTCTCTCTCGGTCTGTCTGTCTGTCTGTCTCTCTCTCTCTCTTTATGTCTATCTCCGTCTCTCTCTCCATGCCTCTCTCTCTCTCTGTCTATCTCTCTCTTTCTATGTCTCTCTTTTGCTCACTCTCTCAGTCTCCCCCTCTCTCTCTGATCTTGCCCGGTGCAAAATCATGTGCATGGAAGTAGTGGAATCCCTAATGAATTTCAAAGATAGCTTGTAGCTTCCAGGCTAGCCATGCAGATGTCCTCAAAGAACGAGGGACAATAAAGGGTTTTGCAGCATTTCTGCATTTCAGGCTTTAAGTGTAGATAAAGTGTTCGCAGCTAAGTTGACCGACCATAAACGGGGTGACGGGGAGAGTGCAGCCGTATCTGCTGTTACTTGTTACATCGGCAGCAACAGCAGCAGCATTCTCATCATCATCAGCGGCATCAGCAGCAGCAGCACTTGTTACGTGTAGCATTACTGAGATGAACTGTGCTTATGGTTTTTTGTTTGGTTGGTTGTTACTGTTGTTGCTGCTTATTTTCTTTTAATGGACACGTTTATATTGTATTATATTTGTTTAGTATATGTTCAGCTGTTGTAAAGGCCGCTAGTCTTCTCTCTCTCTCTCTCTCTCTCTCTCTCTCTCTCTCTCTCTCTCTCTCTCTCTCTCTCTGTCTCTCTCTCTCTCTCTGTCTCTGTCTGTCTGTCTGTCTTCTCTCTCTCTCTCTCTCTCTCTCTCTTTCTCTCTCTCTCTCTCTTCTCCGCCCGTTTCAATCACAGCCAATCTTCTTTTGTACAGCTTCTCCAAACAGTAGATTTAGCCTGAGAAAAAAAAGGAGAAAAACGAGACAATGACAGAGCGCATATCTAACAATACAGAACAAAATAAATCATCAAAATACATATGGAAAGAAACACATCTGCAGAGGATCGAGAGGAGGATGAGCTGAAAAGGTTTTCGTGTTGAAGGAAACCAGACGATCGATAAAGTGTGTGTTTCTTCACGATTAACTCTTGCACTACTGAAAAACGCCAGTGGGTAGAGGGGGGGGGGGGGTTGAATGGGCGGGTAAACTGTGTGATTGAAAGCGAAAACCAACAAAATCTGTGTAAGAGTAGTTACCATCATGTCGACGTTTCTGGTGATGTGGGGAGAGAGGAGGGGCAGTTTTGGTTAAGAATAGAAATGTTTCAACTCTGATTTCAGTATTGTGTAATGTTTTGTTGTTTTCACTTTTTGTTTTTTTCATGTGTAAAGCGGTTGGGGGTAAGGGGTGAGGGAAGGGGGCATAAATGTGGTCAAAATAGATTTGCTCGAGTCCTTAAGACCGACATTTTACCATTTTGGACAAAATATATTTGTTCGCGTCTTTAAACACGACATTTTACCGTGTTTAATTTTGTTCTTTTACCCTGACGTTTTAAGCAGACCTGTCTCGTTGGTTGACATGTCAAGTGGGTGGATGGCTGGTGGGAATTTCTTATGATTTGGGGCCTTGTCTCTTCCAGTTTAATCTGCTCACTGCGTTATGAACTCCATGGTCATAGTCCATTTTTTTAAAAATTCAAATAAAGTGGGGAGGGGTGGAAGGGATAGGTTAGGGAGTGAATGGGTTAAAATTTCTCGTGCTGTCAGATCACTTTAGATCTTACGCTACATACAGTTCATGCGTCTGCTCGTACTTTTCTGCTGATGTGCCAGTGTTTTTTGTTTTTGTTTTTTGTCTGTACAAGGTACTACATAATCTGCACTCTCTCTCTCTCTCTCTCTCTCTCTCTCTCTCTCTCTCTCTCTCTCTCTCTCTCTCTCTCTCTCTCTCTTTCACCTTTTTTTCTGCCCATTCACTTCCTCCCTCTCCCTCTCTCTCCCCCATCTTTTGCTTTCCCATTTCTCTCTCCGTCCGTCTTTTTCTCCCTGTCACATTGTGGCTTATTTCCCTTCCATCTGCCTTTCTTCTCTGTCTCTCTGTTGCTGTGTCTGTCTTTTTCCTTGGCTCTCTTTTTCTCTCTTTTCCTCTCTCCTCTCTGTATCACTCTATCACACACACACACACACACACACACACACACACACACACACACCTCTCTCTCTCTCTCTCTCTCTCTCTCTTTTTTTTTTTTTTTTTTCTTTTTCCCTTTCCCTCTCATCCTGTTTCTCTGCCTTTCCCCCATTTCTCACGTGTCTACACAAAATCGCCCACGTAGGGTCACTTTCAAATCAACCCGGGTTTTCCACAAACAAAACACGGCATATTCCATTATTGTGTATTATTTCATTAATCTCGATGCTAAAATGGTGAATGAAGTTATTTTGGGTTAAATTGATATATTGCGGGGTGTTTTTTTTTTTTGGGGGGGGGTTTGTTGGTTGGATTTCCGTCGGATATTAATCGTTTACGTTGATTGGTCTTTCCTCGTGCGGAAAAGCAAGCAAGCAAGGAAACGAGTGTGTGTGTGTGTGTGTGCGCGCGCGTGGTGTGTGTGTGTGTGTGTGTGTGTGTGTGTGTGCGTGTGTGTGTGTGTGCGCGTGCGTGCGTGTGTGTGTGTGAGTATGTGTGCTTGTGTGTGTGTGCGCGCGTGTGTATGTGTGTGTGTGTGTGCGCGCGCGCGTGTGTGTTTGTGTGCGTGCGTGTGTCTATGTGTGTATGCGTGTTCGTGTCTGTGTGTGTCATAAGAATACAAATAAGGTCGCTGCACGAGATCTCTTAATTGTTAATAGTAGTAGTAGTAGTAGTAGTAGTAGTAGTAGTAGTAGTAGTAGTGGTAGTAGTAGTAGTAGTAGTATCACCATCATCATTATCATTATTAGTATTATGAGTAATATTGTTATTGTTTTTGCTGTTATGATTTTTATTATTATTCATATTCATATTTATATTCATTTCTTTTGTCATAAATGGATTTATTTAGAGAGAGAGAGTGTGTGTGTGTATGTGTGTGTGTGTGTGTGTGTGTGTGTGTGTGTGTGTGTGTGTGTGTGTGTGTGGTGTGGCAGTGCGGCGCCACCCAATTTTTTTTTGACCAAGACTATCATTATTAGTATATCAAACCTAACTCAAAGTAACTGCCAGCGTTCAAGCAAAAGGAAACCATTAACGTATGACAATAGGATGAAAAAGCGTCTTTAGTTCACAGAACAAAAACGAGCGTAAAGTATCGATCGTTTGCCCTTTTTCTAGCGTACACAACGGACAAGAAAGAAACGAATACACAGCACTTTGGGGAAAAAAAAACAACAAAACATTAACAGTAATAGAACCTCCTTGATGTTTCGTCCTGCAAGAAAAGAAAAAGAAGTTCAGTTCAGTTCATATTGCTTATAGCCCAGCCGACTACTAGAGCCATATCAGGACTAACACCACGTCAAAAAAAAAATGACAATCCGTTGTTAAAAGGCAACAGCGAAAAAACATGCTCACCGTTAACCTTGCAAGTCTAAAATGCAATTAAAAGTAAAGAAGTAGGAGTAGTAATAGTAATAGTAGTAGTAGGAGTAGTAGTACAGTGTTCGTATTAGTAGTAATAGTGTTGTTTATGTTGTTGTTGTTGTTGTCGTTGCTGTTGTCGTCGTCGTCGTTGTTGTTGTTGTTGTGATGAGCTGGTTATAGTTGTGGTAGATATTGTGGTGCTGGTGCGATGGAGGCTGTTAACCCTTTCTCACCCCCCCCCCTCCCGGTAAAAAATGCATTTGTGTCATAATTGTGCCTGTTTGATGTAAGGTATATGTGTTGGTTGGGGTGAAATGGGTGGCATCGTATTATGGCGACATGGTTTTCCTCCGGGGAAATCGGTCTATATTTCACGCTTAGAAAGTGTGACCCAAAAAAGAAAATTAAAGA
>CM060313.1:94323977-94331477 GCA_030674185.1 Monoplex corrugatus | reverse complement strand
TCCTTTGGTTGATACTAGTCTTACATACTTTTCGATGTTACAAAATTTCTCTACCAGATAATGGCTGGCAGATTTGGGTGGAGCACGTTTGGTGCTATTTCAGTGAGGATTGTATTTTCCATTTTGTTATACGACTTGGGCCATTTTCTTACCACGCCATGAAGGTAGTCATACTGCGTGCGTGTTCGGGAATATGCACACTAGATGTTTCTTTGTTATTACACTAAACCATTGAACACTCACATGCTTTACAAGATCTTCAACGTGCCTAGTGGATGTTATGCGTGCTTGTACACACAAAGGGAGTTCAGGCACCAACAGGTAACGATTTTAATTCTTCAGTGAAGTGATATACACCGTCACTTGCTAATGTACTTTCCTTCAGTTTTGAATTGGAATATCGGCAGAATTCCTACTCTTTTCACCAAACTGTAACCAAGCAAATTCGTACCCCGACCCTTCAATTGGAAAACTAATGTCCTAACCACTAGGGTGTCTGGCTATCATATCATACCTATCGTTTGATTGCAGGGAATTGTTTTGGAACAGGGTCCAGTTCCAGTCCCCTCGGAAAGTGCGATTGTGCTGTACACACTATGAGCGGTAGTAATAGTGTTTGTCATCTGCCTGACAGCTAAAGGTGTTGTCACACGGTGATGGGTGTTTGTCACCCACCTAACAACTAAAGGCGTTGTCACATTCACCTGTGTTGTGACGCCAATTGCGCTGCGTATCAGTCGCGCGAAGCGTGACCGAAACTGTCAGATTAAAGAGGTGGTATTCATTTTTGTCTGTGGCAGGTAAGCAGTTGTCTAAATCTGATTAACAGCCTCTTGCGTTTGTGCGTTCTTAACCCTTTCAAGGGTAAAGAAGATGAATCGTTCGTGTCTGTAGCAACCAGTTGTCTAAAGTTGATGAACAGCTTGTGAGTTTACGCTTTCTCAACCCTTCCACTCCCTCATCTTATCCCTCTGGTGAGGGAGTGAAATGGTTAAAGGCGTGGCGGCCTCATTTGACTTTCTGACGTGATGGCGATAAAGAACTGATTTTATAAGTAGTGTTAGTCCAGCTTTCTGTAAAAGTTTAGTTGGCTTGTGTTTGTAAATGTTAGTGTTGTACGTTATTGAAGGAAACTAAAATTAGCGAGTCACGGTGTATGTCACTTCACTGAGGAATAAAATCGCCAGGGGTATTCGTGAATTCAAGGGGTGTTTGCTAGACATTTTAAAATAAGAGCCTTATTTATTATTGATGAATTTTAAAAAAAATGTTGTCATTTCATGTCCATCTACACACGCAAAAGTTAAGTATATCAAGAGAACACCAGGGACATCTTAAAATAAAGCTTCAATTGAACGGAACATTCTTGTAACGTCCTTTGACAGATAAACGTGAGGAAAAGTGTACATCACTATAATTTCCAGATGAGTACTGTTGTTGTTGTTGTCGTCGATGATGATGATGATGATGATGATGATGATGATGATGATGATGATGTGTTGTTCTTCTTCTTCTTCTTCTTCTTCTTCTTCTTCTTCTTCTTCTTCTTCTTCTTCTTCTTCTTCTTTCTTTCTTTCTTTCTTTCTTTCTTTCTTTTCTTCTTCTTCGTCGTCAGCTTCTTCTTTCCCTTCTTCATCAACATCATCATCTTATTATTATTCATCGTCATCGTCATCATCATCATTATCATCTTCTTCTTCTTCTTTTTCTTCTTCTTCTTCTTCTTTCTTCTTCTTCTTCTTCTTCTTCTTTCTTCTTCTTCCTCTTCTTCTTCTTCTTCTTCTTCGACTTTTTCTTCTTCTTGGAATATAATGATTAAAAAGTGAATTGAGTTTGAGAGGTGAATTTAGTCGGTATGTTCTCATTAATTTTCCTCCGTCAGTTTACAGTAACTATTTGTACTGCAGAGTCAGACATCCAATGCAGTTTCAAGAGTCTTTCGTCATTGATGTACACAAAGCAAACCGTAGTGATTATATACAAACAGCAGAGACAAAAACAAAAGACTTGCACTTAATGCACACGACGGTCACCAGAGGGCGCCGCTGCTGTTGCGGTAGTCTCTCTCTCTCTCCTCTCTCTCTCTCTCTCTCTCTCTCTCTCTCTCTGGCTCTCTCTCTCTCTCTCTCTCTCTCTCTCTGTGTGTGTGTGTGTGTGTGTGTTCGGGTGGAGGGTGATGACGGAGTAGGGAGTTAATTGACGTTGCCAGTTTCACCCGTCACTCCGTGCAGCCAGGGTGCGCGTGGGGACAATTCAATCAGAAGGAAGTCTCAGCTCGTTACCCACAGCTGACCTTGGCTGACGACTTGCGGCACGTCATTGCCGTCTGCTTCTGCGTCACGGTTGTTCCCCTTGTGATGGGAGACATCCTGTACGGTGATCTGGATTGTGACGTCTCTGGTTCTTGTCGTTTATGTCATCAGCGTCACCCTGCTTTGACGACCACCATCACGCCACCATAGTCATGTGGTTGTGTTAGTCTCGTTCTCCACGGTGTTTGGTACATACTGTGTATTGTGTGTGAGTGTGTGTGTGCGTGGGGGTGGGAGATGGGAGTAGAGGTGGGTGGGTTGGTTATGGATGTGATCTTGAATGTCATGGTCTTTCTCCTTGTCGATTGTTTCAACAGTATTATGTCGGCGATGGCAGTGTGTATGACGACACACAAGCAGGCCACAACTTGTCTTCTGCTGTGTCACAGTTGTTCTGCTCGTTGTAGGAGACGTGCTACTGGTCATCTCAACGGTCATATTGTCTGCTCCATGTCGATTATTTCCTATAAAACGTTGTTTTACGATGAGCATTACACCACAGACTATTTGTCATAGCTAGTCTACTCGTTGTTTATGTCCTTTTGGTGCTCCGATGATCTTTTTTCTCCCTTGCATTGAAGGTTCTTTTCTTTGAAAGCAAATACAATTTTACAATTATAATATAAACCAAAGATCTGCATTCATACAATAAGCTTACATTAAACATGCCATTTCAATACTCTGATATGCCAAAAGTCAGCGATGCAGATCGAAACGAATCGCAATTTCTGAGCAACATCAAGAGATGCAAAGGATATTCTCTCTCTCTCTCTCTCTCTCTCTCTCTCTCTCTCTCTCTCTCTCTCTCTCTCTCTCTCTCTCTCTCTCTCTCTCTCTCTCTCTCTGCACATGCACATTTTTTTCACAGGCTTAATCCGTCAGATTAATTTCATTTGATGTACAGGACCAATCGTCAAACGAAAAAGAAAACAAAAACAAGCAAACGAGATATTCTTTGCATCTTGTCTGTTTTGTCAGTGTAATACGTCTTTAATGACAATGGTATGGAGAACATCATAGTCCTCTGCAGCTCCGCCCATTATTGAGACATCAGATTCGCATATAATTTTTCGATTGTTCATGCAGTAGATGTCTCTGGGGCTTTAACGTTCTTTCTGTTTGGTCTTTATTTGTGCTTTCATTGTAAAGAACACAAATTCGATTCTCAGAAACAGTGCTTCGTTGCCAGGCTAATTGGTCCATATGGGATTTCTCAGTGATCCATGCTTCTCCTCTAGTGTTTCAGCTGCAGTCTTGTCTGAGGGATCCCCACAAATCTCACAGCCCTCTCTGCTTAGACAAAGCTACCAGTTGGAACCTGTCAGTGACAGTCGTTGGAATATTTGTTTCCTGTCGGTTGTCTCAGTTTCAGTGTTGTATGTTATCCAGGACTGTACGACAACAAATACGCAAATAAGAATATTATAAGGTGTTTTAAAAATGTGATTGATTTATAGGTACCAGTATCTTAAATCATTGATTTCTTCAGACTCTATCCTCTCCCTCCCCTCCCCCTTCTCCTCCGTCAAGCCCCCACGAAATTATGGATAATGCCCTTTAAGACTTACTTGCAACTTTTATTCTCTCTCTCTGTCTATCTGTCTCTCTCTCTCTCTCTTTCTCTCTCTCTCTTTCTCTCTCTCTGTGTCTCTGTCCCCCCTTCTCTGTATCTCTCTCTCTATCTATCTATCTGTCTATCTATTTATCTATGTATCTATCTGTCTGTCTGTCTGTCTGTCTATCTATTTATATATCGCTCTCTCTCTCACTCACTCGCTTTTACTCACACACACACACACACACACACACACACACACACACACACACACACACACACACACACGCACGCATGCACGCACGCACGCACACACATTGGTACGTGTCTTTTAAGTCCAAGATCAATGAAGAACAGTTCAAGAAAGGTGAAGAAAACCCATGTGACAAACGGCGAGTTCAGTGCAATGTCTATCGTAAATTGTGTTTCTCAGCAAAGGTTACTTTAAGAAGACTAGCTTGTATGTTTTTCTCTCTCCTCCTCCGCTTCCCCCATCCCTCCCACCCCCACTCCACTCCCCACCCCACTCCTAGCAGTCTGTCCACTTTCACTAGATTTTGTGTATCATCACGGAAGTCTGTTTTGTACAGCGTCAAGGTTGAACTCACGACTGCAAAGTCCGACTGCATATGTTCATCTGATTCTGGACTTGGAAACAGATAAACAAAAGAAGTGTGTACAACTTCCAGTCCACGCAGCTGTAAATTTATAAACGAATCGTCCATATTTTGTTTACTGTTGTAAATGTATAGACGAATCTTCCATATTTATTTAGGGTTGTGAATGTACAGACGAGTCTTCCATATTTGTTTAAGGTTGTAAATGTATAGACGAATCTGCCATATTTGTTTACGGTTGTAAATTTATAGACGAATCTTCCATATTTGTTTACGGTTGTAAATTTATAGACGAATCTTCCATATTTGTTTACGGTTGTAAATGTATAGACGAATCTGCCATATTTTTTACGGTTGTAAATTTGTAGACGAATCTTCCATATTTGTTTACGGTTGTAAATGTATAGACGAATCTGCCATATTTGTTTACGGTTGTAAATTTGTAGACGAATCTTCCATATTTGTTCAAGGTTGTAAATTTATAGACGAATCTTCCATATTTGTTTAAGGTTATAAATGTATAGACGAATCTTCCATATTTGTTTACGGTTATAAATGTATAGACGAATCTTCCATATTTGTTTACGGTTGTAAATGTATAGACGAATCTTCCATATTTACTTAAGGTTTACAAAAATGCTGAAAGTTGTCCCATAACCGTGAGGGAGAGAGCTGATAGAGACCTCAACTTGTTTTCAGGATTAGAATTGTAAGAGCAGTATCTATCTCATCTCCCGCCCAGCCTCGCCTTTTCTAACCCTGAACAGCGTCGGGTTTCATTCATAGTCAGGTCGACTGGAGGCCGCGCCCACTATGATTTTTCCCCCTCCGAATCAGAATCAAAGTCTTTAATCTGACTGGAAAGCGAGAGTTCAATCTGTACGCCAACCAGACATCAAATTATTCAGTGTACAGGAACGTCAAACCATCCAACAGAGGAATGGATATTGTCTTCAGCCTCATTATATCTGCAGTGGAATTTTGCGTTCTGTGGCATCTGGATAAATGAGCAGGCAGATTCTCTGGCAAAGGCTTGGAAGGAAACTATAGCAGTATGAACACCCCATCTCCTGCAGAGGGGCAAAGACCCTCGTTAAAAAGAAATTTCCACCCTGAATATAACAGAAACGGCCCCACTCATTACCTTGAGTGGTAACTATAAACCACAGTCTTTCCGCCTGAGGACTGGACACTGCCGCTTACACCATCATCAGTCATAGATGCCGAGCGAGGCTGTCCCACAAAGATGACTACAGACGAATGCCCGTGGAAGAGAGGATCACAGTTTCAGAGCACGTTTTACAGTTAAGAAATAAAAGAAATGAGAATTGGTCAAATGGAGCAAGTCTGGAAAAGTATCTGCGGGGCTACAAAGAGGACTTGATGCAAACACTTATCCTTCGACCCGACCGCCAGACTGACCATTTTAGGCGTAACCATCCATGCTCAAACGAAGGGAAAAGAAGAACCTGACCTAAGAGTAATGAAGCCCATGCTCAAACGAGGAAAGAAAAAAAAAGAATCTGACCTAAGAGTACTGAGGTCTCTGACTGTGTCTTCTTCACTCCACAGTGACCTTCCATTGTTATGGGACAACCTTCGCAAATTTTTCCAAGGTCGTTACAACCAGACTTAAGTTAATAAGAGTCTTTACTGAATCTATACTCGACACACGTCTTCGCTGGTCGTGTTGGGCTGGTCGATGATCGTTACCGAGTCCAGTCCTTTGTCTTAGTCCAGTCACTGTCAGTCTTAATTGTTTCTAGTCGTTGTGTCCCCTCCTCCACTCCTCCCTCTCCTCTCTGTGATCGTTCATTCAGTGTTTTCACGACTGTGCGGCGACTGTTAGAGGATCTGCCCTCGCAACCCCCCCCCCCCCCCCCCCCCCACTCCTTCTGTCTCTTCTTTTTCTGAATTCCATAATTCCCTGTTTCACAACTTGCTTCCCCTTTCTCCATCTTCTCTCCGTCTGTCTCTGTCTCTTTCTGTCTGTCCTACTCTGTCCTACTCGTCTGTCTCTCTGTCTCTGTCTATCTCTGTCTCTCTCTCTGTCTCTCTCTCTCTCTTTCTCTCTCTTCCTCCTGCTACCTCTACTACTACTTCTCCATCATGCCATCTCTCTCTCTCTCTTCCGCTCGCTCCATCTAGTCCACCTTCTCTTTGATAGCACACCAACGCATTCTCCCAACCCATAAAGAATGGAATTAGCAGTTCAGGGGATACCGTGCAGATAGTACCGAAATCTAATCACCTGCATCCTGCCATCGATCCGAGCGCGGCCGCAGCTTGTATGGACAGCATCGGCGAGGTCATGATGACTAAGCAACATTGACGTTTATTTGTTTGATCGTCAGAAGTTTCAGCATGATGCCAGTTTATCGGCTGGTGATTGACCTTGAATGGGCAGCTGCGTGCCATATTTGCCTAGAGCTATTAGGGAACCGGGCCGGTTGGTTCTTTTCACAGAGAGCCGTGGACTCAGGATCTGATACTTCGAGTTCAGTCCCAGCACGCAACATTCAACGTTGGCCCGTCTGCTGCCCATGTTAATGTTCCCATCATTCTGGTGGTGTCAGCTTAGTGCTTCATAGATCTCCACCCCCACCCCACCCCCACTCCCCCACCTTTCCGTTCTTCAGTTCAAGACTTTGCTTGCGCATTGGGTTTTACGCAGGCTCAGGAAGTCTGCCAGATAACTGCTGCCAGATTTGGGTGGAGCGCATATGGAATCGTCCGAGTGCGATGACTCTCTCTTGAACAAACTCCAAACTTCAAACTCCAACTATTAAGTTCCCGGTTTTTCTCGGGCTCGTGATTTGTGAATGCTGCTTCAAAGAGTTATTCACCTCAATTTTTGCTGTGAAAACAGAACAAACAAAAAAAGTGTAGCGACTTGGAAGATCATCTCAACAGTCTTTACAATAAGATTGTTCATTATTTGGTTGTTAAAAGAAAATTCAGAGATATTTTAGTGATATGTCAACACTGTTCATGGTTACACTACAATAGCTTGCTC
>CM060313.1:94316477-94318977 GCA_030674185.1 Monoplex corrugatus | reverse complement strand
CAAAACTTTTGTGTTGTGTTTTGTTTTGTTGGTCGGTTTGTTGGTTGTGGTTGGTTGGTTGGTTGGTTGGGTTGTTGGTTGGTTGGTTTGGTTGGTTGGTTGTTAGTTGGTTGGTTGGTTGGTTGGTATTGTATTCCATTGATACATATATGATCAGGCCAGTCACAGGGGCCACTCCAGAACTCTTACGTAGTCGTCAGTATCGAGTCTCAAGCTTCCCCATGAGACTAGCATTAATACCAACGTTTCCATAACCAACTGATGTACGTAGTGTCTTTATTGAATCTTTTCACTATGTTTTGGTTAATCATTAATCGTGCTTAGTTAAAACATAGATTTTTTAAAAATCAGGAAAATCGTTTGTTTTTTTTCTTCCTTTGTCATAGATTCACTATGGTCAGGCCATGAATGGCGATTGATGTGACCGTTTGGGGGTCTTCTGTTTTGTTTTGCTTATGTTTTTGTTTTTGTTTTGTTTCGTTCTCATCCCGATTCCTGTCGGCTGCCATGGACGTGAAGCTTGGTGGTCAGAAAAAAATATATCAAGAAGTTTCTTTTCTATTATGACAGAACAAAAAAGCTCGAAATCTCGGTCATATGGCCTTTGTCAAACGAACAAAAATGAGAGGTGAAACAGGATCTTCAAGTTCAGAACTAGGTATAGTAAAAGTAATGAGTGCATACATTCACCGATGTAACCGTCGTTCAGCTGCACGAACTCCGAGCTCGTGACTATTCATGGCATACTGCAGCTGGGCTTTTCCATCAGTATTTACTGTCTAAGAAGCCACTAGTGTGTGGGGCAGCAATGAAGATCCTCCACTACTGTCTGTTCTGGGGCTGTCTCTGTGTGGTACCCCAAGTTTGTCTCAGGAGGTCGATTCTTTTCCTGTTGTTCGTTACTGCCAGGTATTCCTGGGTACTCTTCTCTTGTGTCTTCCTTCTGGTGTCCCGTGAAAGGCATTCTCCCCCTCGTCTGTCACCAACCTTTCTGCTTTTAAATCCAATTAAAAAAAAAACACTCTTTTCTCGACAATGAATTCTGCAACTCTCTCCATCAGTTTGTATGCTTGTTGTTGTCGTTGTTGCTGTTGTTGTTGCTGCTGTTGCTGTTGTTGTTGTTGTTTCCTCCAGGTTCTGGTGTGTGGGTGCACTTTGATTTGAATTGTCAAGATTTGGTGATTATCATTATCATCATCATCATCTAGCCCTGATATGGCTCTAGTAGTCGGCTGGACTATAAACAAAAAAAATTGAATCATCATCATCATTACCATCATCATCATCATCATCATTATTAATTATTATTATTATTATATATATTATTATTATTATTATTACTGTTGTTGTTGTTGTTGCTGTTATATCCTGCTGTTTTCGAATGGTGTGCCTAATCTGTTCCCATCGTCTTTTAGTTTCTGTACTGTTTTGATTACATTAGCCTGGAGATCGTGTTGGGCCAGAGGATTCTTATGATTCCCCAATGGTTCTTCTGTGGAGGGTTGATGGCTTGGTCAGAACGCTGTCTGTCATCCTCCAGCATCCTGAGCCGTAAATTATGGTGGAAAGGATACAGTGCTGGTACATTCTCAGTTTGGTATTGATGTCGTACTGAGGGGACCTCCACATTTCCAATTCATAGTTGAGATTAAATCCTCTAACGACCGACAAAGAGTCATTAGTGTCAATAGGCGTGTGTTAAAAAACGCTACTGATCAGTTGGGAACAGTCGCCACCCCCCTACCAAGACATTGAAATATACAAATAACTAAATACCTGTAACTGAAACTTAAAAACTGGAGTTAGGGTGCGTGGGATTGTAAACAACGATATTCAAGGAGGTTGGTTCAGCTTGCGTTTGTCTCTAAGCCCGTATGTGTTGGCAATGATTCTCTCTCTCTCTCTCTCTCTCTCTCTCTCTCTCTCTCTCTCTCTGTCTGTCGTCTCTCTCTCTCTTTCTCTCTCTCTCCCTTCCTCCCTCCGTCCCTCTCTCTCCCTCTCACTGTTTCTGTCTCCCATCCTCTCTCTCTCTCACCCTCTCGCTCTCTGTTTCTCTCCCTCCGTCCCTCTCTCTCACTCTGTCTCCGTTCCTCTCTCTCTTCTCTCCTCCTGTCGCTCTCTCTCTCTCTCTCTGTCTTTCTCTCTCTTTCTCTTTCTCTCTCCCCTCTCTCTCTCTCTCTCTCTCCCTCTCCTCTTCCCCCTCTCTCCCCTTCCCCTCTCTCTCCCCTCTCTCTCCCCGTCCCTCTCCCTCTCTCCCTCCTCCCCTCTCTCTCTCGTTTCGCTGCTGACAGATGCCATTGCCGCCGTTCGTTCTGTTCCTGCGTCTTTCTGTTGCTGTTGATAAGAGTCGTCAGTAGTAATTATGACACTGACACTAATTCACTTAACTAGGACAGTTAACTACACGAACAGTTTCCTCGCAGAAGCTGTGACTTTCTGTTTGCCCCTGATGAAGAAAGTATGCCGGTAACCGAAAATAAAGAGCTTATGAGAGAACAAG
>CM060313.1:94296477-94306477 GCA_030674185.1 Monoplex corrugatus | reverse complement strand
AACTATCGGAAAACCAGTCTCTTCCAGTATTTCCTGAATGTAAAAAGTATCATTTAGGGGTTTAACAAAATGTCAGCACACACGAATTCTTGGGGCTTGTGCTTTCATTAGTAGTAATAGCCAGTAGCAGCAGTAGTAATAGGAATAGAAATAGTCGTAGAAGTAGTAATACCAGCAAATAGGCTGCTTCAATCGCAGGCTTTAGTAGTCGTCGTAGTACTGGTAGTAGAGGTAATAGCAGTACTTCAGGCAGCAGCAGAGAAAGCAGTATAGCGAACCCAGTATGTGGTAAAACTTAAGCTCAGTCAGTCAGAAAAGTTGGAGACAATAGTTTGGGGACTGTGGTTACGTGTGCTTATAGTCATCACAGCGCGTAGACGTCTGTCATTCTTTCAGCAATGTACTAACACCTCGGTACTACAGACAAATCCTTATCTTCACGAGACAAGCTTGCACGTCCTGCGCCATCTAGGTGACTAACAAAGACATAATGGCCGGATTATTGGGCGACTACCGGTAGCCATGTTCAGGAAGATGTAACACCATGGTCCGAAAAAACGAGTTGTCTCATTGGTTGTCAGATCACGTCCCGTGGGACATAAAGAGCTGCCTCATTGGCTTCGGCCGCACGTTTGCAACTGTCTGTTGCTTACGTCTGCGAAATATGTCACACTTAACTTTTTTTTTTCAAAGGTACACACACACACACACACACACACACACTCCTCTCTCTCTCTCTCTCTCTCTCTCTCTCTTTCTCTCTCTCTCCTCTTTCTCTCTCTCTCTCTCTTTCTCTCCCCCCCCCCCTCTCTCTCTCTGAAATAAGCTTGCGTATCCCTCGATGTTTAGGACACTGCGATATTAATCAGGTTTTAACAACGGCAGACGTGAAACATTAACCAAACACATTATGCATGGTTTTATTGTTTTTCGTGACTGCTCGTTATTGTATTGTGTCTTTGTTTTTTTTTCCGTTGCGAAATAAAGATAATTTTATTCTTTCATTTCTTCATTCGTTCGTTCATTCATTCATTCCTTTCATTCTTTCATTCTGTCTCTCTCTCTGTCTCTCTCTCTGTCTCTCTCTATCTCTGTGTGTCTGCCTCTGTCTGTCTGTCTGTCTCTCTCTCTCTCTCTCTCTCGCTCTCTGTCTCTGTCTCTCTCTCTCTCTCTCTCTCTCTCTCTCTCTCTCTCTCTCTCCACAGGCCCTTCTGTCTCTCTCTCTCTCACCATGTGGTTGTGCTTTGTTCCCATACTCATTATACCCCATTCGGGCGTGGAGGAAAGACAGAGAAAAGAAAAAAGAGGCGGTTGTAAACACGCTGTAAACGCATTCATAGAGTTAAAGACGGTAATTGGATTTGTCGTTTTGAAGTGAGGAAGGACGCAAGAGGAATCGAGTGGCTCTATTAAGATACGCAGATGATGTCGGCTCCTCTCAGGCTCAAGGCTAGCGCTCGCGAACAGACGGAATGAAGAAGAATGTAAATAATATCACAAGTAAAAGAGGAGAGGGAAGGCATTACAGCTGGAGACGCTGAAACAGGATGAACGTTAACAAAGGGCAGAGGTGCAGCTTGCTTTATGTATCAGTCCTATAAAACAGAAATTTATCCGGGTCACTGTTCTCATAATGCCAGACTCGAAAAGAAGTTGGGGTCTTACATCTCGTTCCGCGGCGAGAGCTCAGGATATTGGGGAATACCTCTTTTTTTTTTCTCTTTAAATCTCCCCTGAAATATAAATAAGATAAAAAGAGGTGATATTTTGTATCGACTGGAGAAAGGGGTTTGTTGATGTGTGTCTGTCTGAGAGAAATATGTGTGAGAGAAATGTGTGTGAGAGAAATATGTGTGGGAGAAATATGTATTTGAACAAAATTCTCTCACCTCCTTGAGGGTGGATATTTACCAAATTTTGGTCAAGATATGGATTGTTGAGGACCCTCGAAAGCCTACCTACGTTTGGAAGGTAAAATATGGCACTTTCTCGACAGCTTCTAACAATGTTTAAAATCAAATTTCGCTGTTGTGACAGTCTACCATTGTCCTCAATGTATTTTAATGTCATATTTCAACTGACAGTTTATCAAGGTTACAGTGACCTAAGGAAATGCAACATCTGATTTTTCAGGGTATTCTGATTGTTTGCTTGATTTTTGGTGGGTTTTGTGTTTGTGTGTGTGTGTGCGTGTGCGCGGGCGTGTGTGTGTGAGTGTGCATGCGTGCGTGTGTGCGTGTGTGTGTGTGTGTAAAAATGGAGATTGGCGGAATGGCCTGATATTCTTCTCTCAGTCTCTCTCTTTCTCTCTCTCTCTCTCTCTCTCTCTCTCTCTCTCTCTCTCTCTCTCTTCCCTCTCTCTCTCACTCTCTGTAATATCTTTTTTCTTTGTCGTAGCAACAGATGTGTAAGCTTCTTTCCAATATATCTAATACTGATAGACCTACAGAGTCACCGTTCATAGTAAGATAGAATACAAAAGAATTGCAAATAAGTTATTTGTCAACTTTTCGTTTCTTCGTTTGAGCATGACTACTCCTCAGAGAGTCAGTCCGATGACAGGGCTGAAGAATGACTGTGATTTTCATCGAATCCTTCGTGTTTCCCCAGAGTTGCTCTTTTAGAGTGTGTCAACTATTTGGGTGTTGTTCAGTTTTGTTATTGCTGCTTTGGTTTCATTCTATCTGTCTGTCTATCTATCTATCTATTTATCTATTTATCTATCTATCTGTCTATCTATCTGTCTATCTGTCTATCTATCTGTCTGTCTGTCTATCTATCTATCTGTCGATCTATCTATCTGTCTGTCTATCTATCTATCTGTCTGTCTATCTATCTATCTGTCTATCTATCTATCTATCTATCTGTCTATCTATCTATATACCTGTCTATCTACCTATCTATCTCTCTGTCTACTTATCTGTCTATCTATCTTTCTTTCTTCTGTCTTCCTTCTTTGCTTCCTTCGTTTTTTGTTTGTTTGTTTTATCCCTGGTTGTGTGTACATTTGTAATTAAACATTTGTAAAGGAGAAGGGGTGGGGGTGGGTGGCTTGGAAGTTGTGAAAGTAATGGATGGGGTATAAACGCTGGCATTACCGAGCAGGTGACGTAAATGTAGAGGGTTTTCAGTCGGTCCATGTTTTATTCACATACGTCAGCAGACGACGATGTAAGTCGGATTTCAGTAAATTTGACGAAGCGAAAGAAACAAGGTTATACACACCATAACATAATGACGCGTCATTAACCTTTTGACTCCCACACCCTATCCACCACCAACAACAAAAATAACCCTTTTAACTCCCTCACCCTATCCTGCAGAAAGCTGGTGGATAGGGTGAGGGAGTCGAAGGGTTAAGTTTTTGCTTTGCTTTCATGGTTGACAAAACAGGATGCTAGTGGACAGGCTGAGGGAGTCAGAGGGTTAACCCCTTTCGCTCCCTGATCCTTTCCGCCAGCTGCAACAGATGCCTGAAGCTTGTGGATAGAAAAAGGGAACGAAAAGGTTAAGCGTGCACAGTAACATGTCATGTTCTTCATTAGGAATTCATCTCACGGCGTCAGTAATTTAATGCCCTCATAATTTCCCTAACGCCTTTTCTGTATAAGCTTGAAATGTAGCTTGGAATGCCTTTTCTGTTTTGTCTTTGTTGGGTGCGTGTTGTGTGTCGTGTGTGTGTATGTGCGCGCGTGTGTGTTGTCTTTGCTGGGTGTGTGTCATGTGTCGTTTGTGTGCGTGTGTGTCTGTGTCTGTGTGTGTGTGGATTGTCTTTGTCTCCTATGTATCATGTAGCGCGCATGCGTGTGTTCGTGTGCGTAAGTGTTTATGAGAGAGAGAAAGGGGGGGGGGCAGTATATGTCTGTGTATATTGCATGTACGTGTACTTTTTTTTTTCACCCAGAAGATTCATTTTTATCAACAGAAAAAGGCATAGAGAATATCCCATAAAAAATATCCACATTTTTATGCTGGTCATAAACGTATAAGAAGCTAAAGAGAAATTCAATCGACTTCTTTGAAATAGATTTTGCCTCCTTCAGGTGAATTTCAAAATTTTGGAGGTTTCTCACCTGTTCCGTTTATGACATCATTTCCGGTACTGTGTCTTCTGCTGCAGGATTCCTTACGTGTTTATAGTTATATGTTGATTTTGTCTTAAACGTTGAAAAATTGTCTTACAGTTTCCTTTTGCCTCCTCCAAGCGAATGGCATATTTTGTGGGCTGCATATCCTCTAAACGCTCATTCAGTTCCATTTCTGACATCTTTTAATGTACTATCGTGTGCCATAGGATTACTTACATGTTTATGGTTATATGCTGTTTTTGTCATAAACGTTGAAAAAATGTCTTCCACTTTCCTTGTCCTTGACAGCTGAGAGAAGATTGTGATAATCTATATTTGGATTAAGAATTAAGATCAGTCACAAGAAATGATGGCGTTTGGATTCTTTTTTTTTTTTTTTTTTTTTTTGTTCCTGTTTTTTAATCTGTCCATGAAATATAAGATCACCTCTTGTTGATTCGTGTATATTATTCAGTGATATTTGTTTTCCCGATGCTTCTACTACCAAATATGCACGTGCACACACACACACACACACACACACACACACACACACACACACACACATATATATATATATATATATATATATATATATATATATATATATATATATATATATATATATATATAAGTATCCTGACTAACTTTAATCTTTTGTACGATCTTAAATCTTAAACTCAAAAGTTATTGTCAAGCAAAATGGGGACACCTCTTGAGTTACTGTTGCTCGACAAAAACACGCACTCACATCCCCAATCGGTTTGAATTTCTGTCTTTTTTTTTCTTTTGATACAAAATACATGAAATGCTATTCTTTGTCTTAAATGTCGATGAACATCTCTTCCATTTTGTAAAGTTTCCTTGTCCTTCACAGTTGAGAGAAGATATTGTGATACTACTTATCGCTTTGCTGTGCATTATATTGACATCTGATGTTACCTTTTCTCTGTATCCATTCCCACAAATACTGTATTTTCACTCAAAAGAAAAATATAAATGAATAAACGTACATACAATCACACCACTCTGTCTTTTTTTTTTTTTTTTTAATTTCTTCGTTTTAATATTACCATGAGCATATTGAAGATATTTTATACATTGTTGCTGACAGTTGAAAAGAAAAGAAACAGAAAAGGGAAAGTCTAGCTGAAATCAGTTTTAGAAAAAAGGAGGGTGGGGTGGGAGGAAGGAATAAAAAAGAAAAGAAAAGACAGAAAGCAAAAAAGGAAGAGATGTGACAGAAATGATCAAAACTTTAAACTGTACCCTACAACCAAATCCATATTTGTTTCTTTTTTTTCTTTTCTTTTTTTTTTTTAATCCTGATTTGTAAATACCTAACTGGCTGTGACGGCTCGTCAATGAAACGCCATGTTATGTTTGCCCCTCGGCGTGACACTGCCTTGCGACGAGAACTGTGTGCGTGCGTTTTTGTTAGCAACAATTGGAACCGGCTGCCGCTTTCTTTTGCTTATTGAAGGGGCCTTTGGGCCGCGAGTGTATGAAAAGTGCATGAAAAGATCTTTAAGGCGGGCGTAACATTAGTTCATTGACAACTGTTTTCATGCGTGATTGACGAGCTTGCATTTGGGCCGGCTCCTAAGATTTGTCACGATTGAAAAGAGTTTCTAAACCAGTTCAACGCCATGGGATTTTGTGGAAGCTCTTGAGCAACAAATTGACAGTTGTTATTATGTCTGTCAATAAATGAATGTTTACACATCAACTCAGTTTCAGAGGATATATGTATATCCACGTACATTGTATTTTGTTTGTTTGTTTGTTCGTTTGTTTGCCTGCTTGCTTTTTTTTTTTTCGAGAAATATAATAAGGCTTGTGAAGGTTGAATTCTTGACCAGTATTTGCAATAGAACATGCAGATTCAGTAAAATGTTACCTTAACATCTGTGATCTCCTTGTATTTTGTTGATGTAGTTGCAAAACTTAGAAGTTGCGGCTTAACTGACAACAAAGAACAACGTATACCAAACTAGAATGGGGACAGGGTTGGCGATCTTCTAACGCAATGGTTAACAAACATTTGAAAATATCGCACATTACAAAATTTATATAGCATTAAAGAATCAAAACACACTTAAAATGTAACAAGTTTTTTTTCCTATTTCATCAACTTGACCAATTGTTATATTAAAACTTTTATGAGGGCACAGGCATGCATCGTGCAAGGTTACGAAAAAATGGATCACTCAGTAAAACAAAACTGAACCAGCACGCGTCCAGTTCAGTTTCATGAACGTCCCTGTTTTCTTTGATCCAACCGACGCGTGCCGAAACTGCGGCTGCCTAGCCTTTTTCTTTCTGTTACTTTACGTTTAGGATGGAAAGCTAGTAGTTTGTGCGAGGAGAGGAGCAGGCTGTGTGTTGCGAATCTTGCAGATCGTGAAGATCCTTGAGCCAACTTGGGAATATCAGGAACTCATCTCGCGTCTGTTGATTCTGAGTTTCTTGTCGAAATGGCGCATTTCCTCGCCGTGTTTTCTGGCTCAACCAGCCGGGGTACAAACTGGCCCGGGTTTGGAGCTAGTTTGTTTTAGCAGGAGTGAAGAAGAAAAGGAGTGTACATTGGATCAGTCAGCAAACCTTTCTGCCAGGTCTGCGAGGACAAGAAGGGAAAGGGGAATGGAAGGCCACGCAGCTTGAGGGTGTTCGGGTTTATCTATCATTTCAGAGGCTGTAATTATCAGGATACACGTATGTGTCCTGCTTGTTTTTCTTTGGAGTTGAAAACGGAAAATGTTCTGCGCAGCGTTTTAAGAAGGGGTGCATTTGGAAGGTGGATTGTTCAGTTATTCTTTTGCACCTTATTATGTTTCGTTTAAACGCTTTGTTATTTTAGTAAGTAGTTTGTTCTCCCTCCTTCTCTTCCTCCCTCTCTCTCTCTCTCTCTCTCTCTCTCTTCTCTCTTTCTCTCTCTCTCTCCCTCTCTCTCTCTCTCGCTTTTCTTCTTCTTCTTCTTCTTCTTCTGCTTCTTGTTCATTTCCTTCTTCTTCTTCTTCTTCTTCATTTTCTTCTTCTTCGCTCTCTCTCTCTCTCTCTCTCTCTCTCTCTCTCTCTCTCCTCTCTCGCTCTTCTTCTTCTTCTTCTTCTCTCCCGAGCACAAATATCATCTGATATCGATATATAATTGCAGCACCTCTGTTTGTTGACATTGCTTCACCTAAGTATGCCAGCAGGTGTCCGGCAGACTCCTTCAGCCTGTGCAAAACCACAGGTGCTAGCAAGGTCTTGAAATGGGGATTGGGACGAGATCTGTGAAACACTGATACCATCAGAATGACAGGAACATTAAGATGGGCGGTGAACAAGCCAACTTGTTTGTTGCCAGATGGGATTGAACTCAAGCCATGCCATCTCAACTTTACAGCTCTGTCAAATGTGTCAGCCAGCTGTGTTGGGGGAAAAACTAAATGCATCGACCGGGTATCGAACCCTGGATCATCTCCATGGCAGGCAAATATTCCTTCACTTGACCATTGATACTGCTTAAATCATTCCAGAGAAATCAATGAAATGAAACACTTATTTCCAACGATATAGATGTTAGCACATAGTTCAGCTTACAGAACTGCCTCTGCTAATTTACATGTATTAATACAACAGAAAACAGGATGATTACTAGCAGTAGTTATAGTATCATGATTACTATTATTACTATTATGAGCTTTGACGCCTGATCAAAATAGTCGAAGAGTGTGCAAAATCGATTTCAATCGTGTTGAAGGTTGCAGAGAGACCAAGACGTGAAAACAGTTACGTCTTTGCTATCCAGTAAGTCATTTCACATCTTTAACAAAGTTGTCTCTTGACAGACTGAAGATGGTATGAAAGTTTGTTGGTGGAAGATGCTCAAGAAGTTGGACGAGTAAAACGTTTTCCGTGACTTTTGATAAGAAGGGAGGTTGGAGACTGTACAGTAATTTTTCAGGTTGTCAGGAAACAAGCGAAGGTTTCTTCAAAAGGGATCTCACAATGTAGGTAAGAAGGAATCAGGACAGGAGCCAGACAGCAGTGTGTTGTTAATAAGGGTCATAATGTGCGGAAGAGGAGTATCCAAACACTGACTGAAGAAGCGAGCTGGAAGAGCGTCAAGTTCGCAAGTGGTTATGCCAGACTGCTTTATGGTGTTTCTGATGACAGTTTCAGTGACAGGTTGAAAGGCGGCGAGCGGCTGACCGGATAATGACAGATCATGAAAGGACGAGTGGGTTGGAGAATGTGCATCCAAATTGCAACGAAGTGTATCTAACCTACTGGAAAACAGATCAGAAAAGATTTGTGGGAGACGGAGAGGGATGGAAAATGGATAGAGTACAGGATATTGCAATTGAGAGAGCAGTGGTAGTACAGTAGTAGTAACAACAGTATCTGAGGCAGTAACAACACTATCAGAGGCAGTAACAACAGTATCCGAGGTAGCAGTAGCAGCAGTAGTAGCAGTAGTTTAGTAGTTGCAGCAGAAGTTTAGTAGTCTTTTTTTAACAACAGTAATAGTAATAGCTGTAATACCAGCAGCAGCAGTAGTAAGAGTACAGTAGTGGTGGTTGAAGTCTGGCAGGAGACGCAGAAAGGTCATCATAAATATCGGGTGCCTGTGGTTGACCACACAGCTTGAGAGGTGAGGGTAGTGGTGGAGAGGGAAGCAGATTGACACAGTAGAAAATGTCTCCACTCAAAGGAAACAACTGTTTGGTTTACCCGAAAAAACTACCACACTTATTTGCTTTCTCCCAACTTTCCCACCCGGGTGTAAGGGGCAAGGGTGTACGACCTACCCGACCAATCACCCTACCTGCACAAAAGACTGTTGAAGTTTCTGTACCGTGTATTCATCGTCTTCTGTTTGCTATTGCACGAAGGCCCGCAACTTCCCCGGGCGATTTGAGGCTCAAGATGTCCGCTTTGCCCCGCCAGGTAGTTCAAGGGAGATGATTTTCCTTTTCTTCCTTTCTTTCTTTCTTTTTCCTCCTTCTGTCCTTCCTTTAGTTTTCCCCTTCTTATTTCTCTATATTTACCGCCCCCCCCCCCCCCCCCTCCGCGCCTCTTTTTTTGTAAGCTGGTAAAGGTTTACGGGGGCAAAAGATCAGATTGAATAAAGTATTTCGCTTGCGTTTGTTACTTTGTATAGAATAGTGAATATGAAAGTACAAGTGAAAAGTGTGGGTAACTGTTAGATGTGTATTTCTGATCAACGTGGTGTGTGTGTGTGTGTGTGTGTGTGTGTGTGTGTTTTGTTTCTTTGGCTTAAGGTCACTATTTCAACCGCAATTCAGCGTTTTATTTTTTAGTTCTTAGTTGTTTTGTTTTTGTGTTTTGTTTTTCATATTTTTCGTATTCAGCATGACATGACAAAATAAGTTTCCGCACACAATCTTAGAAAGACCGTGGAGACATTGTAGCAGCAAAGGACCGGGTCTTTTTCTGTTGTTGTTTTTTTTTTAATTCGTTTCTTTCTTTTTTTCTTTTTTTTTATGAGACACTGATTGTTACATCTGATTGTTGCCTAATTCTTTTATCAATCTCCCGTCTTTTAAGGCGATAATTTCACACACTGGGATGGATGTGAATGTGTCTGTGTCTGCGTTTGTGACAAAAATATTTTAGCAGGATTTTCTCAGCTGTTTATACATAGATCTTTTACCATATTCGAGTCAAAGGTGTGGGCCTTTGAGGGGTCGGGAATGCCTAATTCCAGAGGACAAGGTATGAAGGTCAGTGTCAAGCTCACGTTACCAAAACCAAATGCCTACCATGGGCACTTTTCGAGAAAGGCGTGTAAATTGCACTTTCTCAGGAACTTCTCACAGTAATTACATTCTGTCTTCGCTGTTTTAACAGTCTACCACAGTCTTCGATGCACGTCAGAGTCATATTTCAACTTTAACTTTTTTACGGTCAAAGTAACTTTGAGA
>CM060313.1:94278977-94291477 GCA_030674185.1 Monoplex corrugatus | reverse complement strand
TATCTTTCTCTTTTGGGGGGCGGCTGGGGAGGGGATGAACGAAGTATTATGTTCATTTTGAGATGGTTACTTAACTATCTTTTTCCTTTTGGGGGGCGGCTGGGGGAGGGGATGAACGAAGTATTATGTTCATTTTGAGATGGTTACTTAACTATCTTTTTCCTTTTGGGGGCGGCTGGGGAGGGGATGAACGAAGTATTATGTTCATTTTGAGATGGTTACTTAACTATCTTTTTCCTTTTGGGGGGCGGCTGGGGGAGGGGATGAACGAAGTATTATGTTCATTTTGAGATGGTTACTTAACTATTTTTCCTTTTGGGGGCGGCTGGGGGAGGGGATGAACGAAGTATTATGTTCATTTTGAGATGGTTACTTAACTATCTTTTTCCTTTTGGGGGCGGCTGGGGAGGGGATGAACGAAGTATTATGTTCATTTTGAGATGGTTACTTAACTATCTTTTTCCTTTTGGGGGGCGGCTGGGGGAGGGGATGAACGAAGTATTATGTTCATTTTGAGATGGTTACTTAACTATCTTTTTCCTTTTGGGGGCGGCTGGGGGAGGGGATGAACGAAGTATTATGTTCATTTTGAGATGGTTACTTAACTATCTTTTTCCTTTTGGGGGGCGGCTGGGGAGGGGGATGAACGAAGTATTATGTTCATTTTGAGATGGTTACTTAACTATCTTTTTCCTTTTGGGGGCGGCTGGGGGAGGGGATGAACGAAGTATTATGTTCATTTTGAGATGGTTACTTAACTATCTTTTTCCTTTTGGGGGGCGGCTGGGGGAGGGGATGAACGAAGTATTATGTTCATTTTGAGATGGTTACTTAACTATCTTTTTCCTTTTGGGGGGTGGCTGGGGGAGGGGAATGAACGAAGTATTATGTTCATTTTGAGATGGTTATAGCCTTGATATGGTTTTGCGCACTTTTCTGCTTTTAAGCAATAATAACAATACTAATGATAATACTTTCGACAGTTTAATTTCTGCCGGCATTCTTCCTCCTCTTTTCCCTCCACCCCCACCCCTTCTTCTCTGTATCTGTTTGGAATGGATCTGATAAATAATATTCCCTGTCCGGCAGTATATCTTGTTTGCCATATATAGGAGTATACAGCTTTCCTGTTTTCGATTACTTTTTCTTTCATTTCATCTCTCTCACTCATACTGTCTGCTTTTTTCTCTGGGCCTCTGTCTCTGTCTCTCTCTCTCTCTCTTTCTCTCTCTCTCTCTCTCTCTCTCTCTTCTGTCTGTCTGTCTGTCTTCTCTCTCTCTCTTTCTCTCTCTCTCTTATTCTTTATCACAAAAAGGAAACCTTTGCCTTCTATAGACATTAATCTATGTTAAACCTTCTATATACATTAATCTATGTTCGTTTTGTGTGTTTTGCTTTTCTCACACTGGATGAAGCAGCAGGGAAGTTTCAGTTTTTTCTCCAATTTTTTTAATTTATGTTTGTTTGTGATTTTACGCTTGACAAAGGCCAATTGGCCTAAAATTTACGCCTGTCTTGTCTGGTTGTATTAAATACGCGTTCTTATTCTTTTTTCACTGTTTTTTTTTTTTTCTGGTTCGTGTTTGCTTGAACGCGGGCAGTCACACTTGTTTTGGATTATATATATATGTTAATTAAACAAAAATGTGTGTAATGATTTTCACCCATGAAAGGGACTGTTGGTCTAAGTTTATCAAAAGTTCCCCCCATCTTTCTCTCTCTCTCTCTCTCTCTCTCTCTCTCTCTTCTCTCTCTCTCTCTCTCTCTCTCTCTCTCTCTCTCTCTCTCTCTCTCTCTCTCTCTGTCCCTTCCTCCATCCCTGTCCCCTTTTCTCTTTTCTTCTCTTGCTGTATTCCGTTATTCTCTCTTCTTCGTGTCTGTGCGCCATCCTGACGGCATATGTCTTTGTTACCCAAACTATAACAACCATACTCTGTGACTCGCCCGGAATGGCAAACAATGGGACGGGAGAAGGCGTGGGAGGGAAGGAGGACATAGAGAAAGAAGCCTTGATATAATAAACTGTCTTCCCTTTTGGCCGCCCTAGACCCATCAGGAAAAAAAGGTTTGTTTCTGCCGCATTTGTTGCCATGGAAAGAGGAATCTGGACTGTTTTTCTTTCTTCTCTTTTCTTCCATAATAAAAATTATAGAAAATGTCAGCAAAAATAAACTCTGTGTTTAGATACATGTTTTAAAAAATCCTGAACAGAATGTGTAAAATACCTGTTTTAAAAATCCTGATTTGAATATGTGCTTTATTTTCTCGGAGGTTGCTAGCACAAGAAAGATAATTTTCGGAGATGTTAAAAGTTGATTTATGATCATTCTTTTTGTTTCTGTTTTGGGCTGTTAAGAATGTACTTTCTGTATTATAGCAAACCGTAACGTCAGTTAAATTACTGATTAATGAAACTTCTGTCCATTATAATTGCTAATTAATGAAACCTGTCTATTTGGTTCTACAAAAACAAGTAGACGGACTAACAAGAAACAAACTACAAGAACAACAAGAAACAAGCTAATTTTACAAATTTCACGGCAGGTATAATAAGAGGATTTCTCGCCAGAATAGTGTATCAGTCTTCTTTTTTCCACTTGTGATAACCCATTACGACTGGTAACCCTCATTTCAATTTGTGTCCCACCATTTTCTCACTACACAAATACAAAACTGATCGTAGCGAGTGTCTCTAAAAGGATAGACATGGAGAAAATGACGTCTATTTTGTTGTATACAATTATTACATGTATGGTTAGACTGGGTCACGTTTTCCCAGCGAAATTCCTCTATCTCCCTACGGTTTCCTATAGGTATTATAGTTTCCGGTAGGAATATCCCAGAAAGCAAAGAAACTGCGTGGTGTTTTTACAGAGAGTGTGCGAGTGCAGGTCCATCTTGTTCTTAGTGGCTGTAACCAAAGAGAGTAGTATCTACGGGGTTTTTTTCTTTGGTGTTACTCACTTTGTGTCTTATACTTAAAAGACTCTGAAACCAACCGACAGCATCAACATTAAGAGAGAGAGCGAGAAACTTGAAAACACTTTACCACTCAAGGATAGTAGCATTACGTCCCGATGGATCTGTCTGACAACTAGTCTTTACTATTCTACACATACAGTGGAAGTTCTTTTTTTTTTTAATTTAAATCCAAAATACATTAATCAGTGGTAAAGTTATCACAGAATGAATACACCAAAAAACGTGCACATAAAGAATAGAACAAAGAAAAGCAAGCAGTAAAATGAAAACAAACAAACAAATGAAATAGATAAATGTAAATCTACATAACTAATCACAGCTATTGATGGAAAGGATAGTATTAAATTTCATTCAGTTTCAACCAGAGACGAAATTAATATCAGAGATTTATAACTTGCTTTATCTCATTCACGAGCATTCTGCGCCTTGCTGAGGGGTTTAGATTACTGATTATTGACAAGGAGGTGGGGTGGAGAGAGACAGAGAGAGAGAGAGAGAGAGAGAGAGGGTGTGGTAGTGAAGAGAAAGAGAGAGAGAAAGAGAGAGAGAGAGAGAGAAATGGCGTAGTAGGGAGAGAGAGAGAGAGGGTGTGGTAGTGAAGAGAAAGAGAGAGAGAAAGAGAGAGAGAAAGAAAGAGAGAGAAATGGTGTATGGAACAGAGAGAGAAAGAGAGTGAGAGAGAGAGAGAGAATGGTGTGGGAGGGAACAGAGAGAAGAGGAGAAGAGAAAATGTGTGGAGGAACAGAGAGAGAAAGAAGAAAGAGAAATGGTGTGGAGGGAACAGAGAGAGAAAGAGAGAGAGAGAGAAAAATGGTGTGGGAGGGAACAGAGAGAGAAAGAGAGAGAGAGAGAAAAATGGTGTGGGAGGGAACAGAGAGAGAAAGAGAGAGAGAGAGAAAAATGGTGTGGGAGGGAACAGAGAGAGAAAGAGAGAGAGAGAGAAAAATGGTGTGGGAGGGAACAAGAGAGAAAGAGAGAGAGAGAAAATGTGTGGAGGGACAGAGAAGAAAAGAGAGAGAATGGTGTGGGAGGGAACAAAGAGAGAAAGAGAGAAGAGAGAGAATGGTGTGGGAGGGAAGAGAACGAGAGATGTACAGATACAGAGAAAGGGTGAGTTTGAAGACAGAATGAGCTACCAGGTGTTAGAGAAAAAAGCTATGAAAGGTGGGCTGATGTTAACAAGACTCATGAGGACAAAGACGGAGTCCTTCTGACCTTCAGACTTCAGATGGTTTATTTATGTTGGCCACAACCCTTTGAAGGAGGGTGTACCGAATAGTGAAAACGCACATTTCTATGAATATCTGGTACCAGTATTTCTAATTTTAAATGCTTTGTACAGATACGAAACGAATTGTTTTACGTATTTTGAAATTACAAAAGGCGGAGAGACATTGAGTAAACGAGAGAGAGAGAATATTTTTGCTACAGAGATGAATGTGAGAGAGAGAGAGACAGACAGACAGAGATATATATAGAGAGAGAGATGCATAGAGCGGAGAAAGAGAGAGAGAAAGAGACAGACAGACAGACAGACAGACGGTAGACACACAGATAAAGAGGTGCTGGAAAGATCACCTCTGTGTGTGTGTGAAGTTGTGTGTGTGTGTGTGTGTGTGTGTGTGTGTGTGTGTGTGTGTGTGTGTGTGTGTGTGTGTGTGTGTGTGTGTGTGTGTGTGTGTGTGTGTGTGTGTGGAGAGAGAGAGACAGAGAGAAAGAGAGAGACAGAGAGAGAGAGATGGGCTGCGAGCATCACGAACTGATTTGTACCAATAAGCACCGTTTCCGTCGGAATCCAAAACAGCGCTTCTAGAACTCCTTGCTACACAGAGAGAACGCGGGATCTGCTGGTGGTGCTTATTGTCTCGGCTAGCTTTGTTTCTATTTGTTTCTCCTTTTCTCACCTTTGACTCCCTCATACCCCATTCAAGGAATGAGGGGTTGGTTGACGCAGGGATTGAACTAGACGACCTGAAATACAAAATGTGTTTTTGTCCGTACTTCTGCGTGTCTGTCTCTCTGTCCGTTTGTCTCTCTGTCTGTGTGTCAGAATATGTATTTATCCTATTAACTGTGAACTAAATATCATCACCATTACCATTAGTATTATTATTGTTGTTATTATCATTATTGTTTTTTTATTATTAAGATTATTATTATTATTATTATCATAATCATATTATTATTTTTATTATTATTATTATTATTGTATAATTATTGTTATTGTTACTATTATCGTCATCATCATTATTATTATTGTTATTATTATTGTTATTATTATTATTTAATTATTATTGTTATTATTATTATTATTAACCACTTAGGGTCGTTCGTAGATTCTGCCTGTCGATCGTTGGAGAAATAATAATCTTGTAGTGAAACCAGATGAAGATAGTAATCAGCAATAAGTTGACGGGTATTGATGGTACGGAAGTATCAAATATTTGATTTCAGCCAGTGACAATAGTAATATGAGATTTATGATTTACTATATAACTTGCAGGAGCAATCTTCGCCTCGTGGAAAGGATTAGATTTGTTTTTAACCTTGCAAAATGATTGGCAGTGATGAAAAAAAAAAAAAACCCAGAATACACGCGTGCTGCACGACACACGTACACACACACGCACACACACACACTCATACACACACACACTCATACACACACACATGTACACGCACGCTGCACGCACGCACGTACTCACAACACACACACAACACACACACACACACACACACACAACGCACGCACGCACGCACGCACGACACACACACACACACACACACACACACACACCACAACTGACACAGTTGATAGCAGGGGAAATTATCGATAGCAAGGGAAATTACTTTATCACGTCTCGTAATTACGTCCCATACCTGTGTAGATCAGGAAAATGGTGATCGTTAGTATGACCCGATCTTCATGGTTGGTTTGTTGTTTTCACTTTTCTATTATTAGTAGTAGTAGTGGTAGTAGTAGTATCATCATCATCATTATTATTATTATTGTTATTGTCATCGTCATCATCACAATTACAATTATTATCGTTATTGTTATTATTAGTATTATTATCATTATTGTTATTATCCTAACCTGGATGATGATAGTAATAGTAAAAATAGTGATGATGATAATGTTTGCACACGTGTACGCACAAACACACGCACACGCACGCACACACACACACACACACACACACACACACACACACACACACACACACACACACACGTTATTATTATGTGAGCGCACATATGCACGCGGATGGGGATGAGGTGGAAGCGAAAAAGCAGGAGAAGAAGAAGAGAGAAGACAAACTTTAAAAGATAAACATAGCTAAACGAAAATCCTAATGGGTTAAAAAAAAAAACTGGAAAAGAAAGCATCCGCAGCAGTCGAGTCGAGTGCGAAGCCAAGCGATCTGAGGTCGATGCAGGCAAAGGCGTGTTTGTTTTTCTCTGCTGCGCAATGGTTGTCACCTGTCCACCCCCACCCCCTTTCCATCCACCTTCCACCCACTTCCCCCCCCTACACCCATTTCCACCCCACCCACCCGCCTTGCCTTCACAAACCCACCCGACGGAAACACAGCTACCAGATGCTGCAACTGCTATTGTGTTCCTCCGCTCTCGACACCACCCTCACCCCCTTCCTTAGTCTCCTCCTCCACCCCTTTACCCTCCTCCTCCTCCTCCTCATGCTCCCTAGTTCCCTTCGCCATCTCCCTCCCCTCATCTTCCTTTCATCTGCCTGTTCATAGCTTTTTTTTCCCTCTCTCTCTCTCTGTCTCTCTCTCTGTCTCTCTCTCTCTCTCTCTCTCTCTCTCTCTCTCTCTCTCTCTCTCTCTCTCACAATCTCTTTTTTAATTTCAAATTGAAAACGGAAATTGAATCAGACTAATCCGTAGCGTCTGGTTGTCTGCTATGTCTGTGTTGACAAATTAATTATGTCGGCAAAGATTTCTTTGCCGTTTGTGGAGGTTCTTCTCCACAAAATGTGGGCCCTCTGTCCGCTCTGAAAAAGAACCATTTTGGGGGGAAGGACGGAGATTGGCGGTGGTGGTGGTGGTGGTGGTGGTGGTAGGGGTGGTGGTGATGGTGGTAGTGGTGGTGGTGGTAAACTTTAAATGTGTGCTAGTGCCATTTCTACGAGGGTAGGGGTGATATACCGCAGATCCTTTTTCTGTGGGTAATACCGACTGGGAATGTCTAATGAAGGTCAACGGCTCATTTGCAAAAGGTGGGGAGGCCAAGGGAAATTTATCGTTCACGTTTTTCGCTGAAGTGATCAACTTACCAATATTTGGCCGCAAAAGATCGACAGTACTTCTTAATCTCATGTATTTTGAACACCAAATGTATGAATCCTAACTTCGTCAGGAACAAGCAATTGGTTGTTGTTCCTGAGCACTAATGTATGATGCTTTTGGATATTTGGGTGGTGTGATGTAGAAACATGATATAAACGGAGATAGGCCAATATGTATAATGTGGAGTGAACTTTCTTGTGAAAAGTGAGCTGTCTTTTTAAAAAGGTCTTGATGAAGTGTGGTTTTGAATTTGAAAGTCAGAGAGGTGAATGATTTGGGGCAGGTAGAACGTCTTTCTGTTCTGTCTGTTCTGTGCCGTACTGTTGAGTTCTGTACTGTTGATGGGTCCTGGATCCATATGGCAGTCTTGACAGTAGTTTGTTGTTA
Source organism: Monoplex corrugatus (assembly GCA_030674185.1). NCBI lineage: Eukaryota > Metazoa > Mollusca > Gastropoda > Littorinimorpha > Ranellidae > Monoplex > Monoplex corrugatus. The sequence goes on along the minus strand of CM060313.1, from coordinate 94,283,795 downwards.
TTGGTTCAAAGTGTGGGGAGTTTCATATGATATTACTATCAGTATGCTGTCCACGAAGATGCTATTGATTGCCAAGCGTGTGTGTGTGTGTGTGTGTGTGTGTGTGTGTGTGTGTTGTGTGTGTGTGGTGGCGCGTGTGTGTGTTAAAAGGACGTAAAGAGCTGAAGCATTTACGACATTGAAATTTTGACGACAAGGGATTTGACATTACTGGAACAGAATGTTGAAGATTTTCTTTTTGTTGTTGTTTTTTGTTTGTTTGTTTTTTGTAATGTTAGAGTGCTTTTAATTATCGTGTTGACAGTTGTAAATTAGTCTAGTTTTGGTCTTTGTGCATTGTGACAAGGTGGCTTTCTGCTGTGAGTATTTCTATTGTGAATGTATTTGCAAAAATAAATTTTTCAGCTCAGGAGAAGTGTATTTCCATGAAAAGTCCCTTAACTACATGATTGAATGATGTGATGAGCTGCTTCGTTATTCCTTTATGTTTGTGAAACAAAGTGGACATTTTTCTACTTGTCTGAAATGAAACAAAAAAAATACCTATATCGCGAAGGGCAAAAAGAAGAAGAAGATAAAAAAAAAGAAAAAAAAGAAAGAAGGAAGGAAGGAAAGAAAAAGAAAGAATGGACGAAAGAAAGAAAGAAAGAAAAATGATTTATAAAAGAAAATAAATTATAGGAAACCAGCATAAATGCTTGTGCAGCAGAAGCACAAACGTAGACGGAGACAGATTGGATGCCTCTGATAGAAGAAGGGAAAAAAGGAAGAATCTCCGAGAGATCGAAAAAGTCAAACGCTAATGGGAAGGACAGACAGAAAGACAGGGCGGCAGCGAAGACAGGAGGACGGACGTGATGATCAGAAGGGATGGGTTTGCCAACAGTTTGTTGGTTCTGTGTGTTTGGGAAATATGGCAGCGATCAGACTTCATGTGCCTGGCGCGATAAATGTCAGCTGTGACTGAGACCATCACAACACAACAGCCCCAGCTTTTCAGCCTGCTCTCATTCTCTTCATTGTGTTGGTCCTGCCAGAGATATAATAAAGAGAGATTCGCAATTACAGGCTTTGACTGCGTAAAGCCGATATTTTTTTTTCAGAATAGTACCTTTGTAACATGACGTTCTAACATTTGTAACATGAGATTCTCGGCACAGAACGTCACAAACACACAACAAGCAGAGCTTATACGGTACGTCTTGAGACAGGTTTGGCAGTGGCACTCCTCCTCTACACAAAGCAGACGAGAGAAACGGAGGGAAAAAGTGACAAAATATCTCGATGATTACTTCTCTCTTGATCAAGGTCAGGGTCAGTCTGGCCATACGCAGTACCTCTCAGATTTACAAAAATCTGAGGTTTGTGCGGTCCCGCCCCTGTGCAGCTTTATGGGCACCAGGCCGTGGGGCATCAGTTAGAAACTTGCTTAACCCTTTGACTCCCACGTCCTGTTTACCAATTTCCTTCATCGCCATCCATGCCAGTAAAACAAAAACTTAACCTTTTTGGTTCTCTCACCCTATCCACCAGATTTCTGCAGGAAGCTGATGGAGAGAGTGAGGGAGTCAAAGGGTTAAGTTTTTGCAGTTGGTGCATAGGGTGCAGGAATCAACTGATTAAACAGCGTGCTAGAGAGCTTCAGTTTCAGTTTTCTGAAGATGCGATTCCGCCCTCAGAAATTCCATACATGCTAACTCTACAACTACTATGTAATGGAAAATAATTAAAAAATATCATTGCAAAAGCCGATCCCAACATAAAAATCCTAGCGCCTTACGAGGTTATCAGTGAGTTACCGATCTCTGATCGTCTCTGGGCCAGCCAGTTTCATCTTGGCTGCAGCAATCTCCTTGTGGCTGCCGCTGTTGCTGATGGTGTAGTAGGCATCGGAAAGAGAGAGGGGTCGAGCAAAAAGACAGGAATGGAGAGACGATGCATGATGTCAGAGCATCAGATTGAGAGTGGATTTTGATCTCTTCATAGTAACTCTTTACTGACAAAATCTTGGTAACTCATGGTAACCAAAGTAACTGACAAAAAACTGGACGTGTGAGCCTGTATGTATTATTAGTCGATCAGCCAGTCACTTTGTCAGCCAGTCTTTCTGTCTAACCGTCTGTTGTTTGAGTCTGCCTACATTCGTGTCTTAATGTCATGTTTGTTTTGGACGTGAGACGGTCCATCTCCAATGGCCAAGTAACCAACAGACCTCTTTTTTCCTGTCTCCCTGCCTGCCACATGACACGACAGTTTCTCTACAGAGGGAGGGCGGAGATGGAGGGACAGTGAGGGAAGGTGAAGTGTAGAGTGAGTTCAATCAGCTACTCATGTGTGCAGGATCTGGCTGATTCACTCCAGGAGACTGTTATTCTTTGCCCTCTCTTTATTGCATCTCGCCACGTTTTGTTCTCCATTTCCCTCTCTCTCTCTCCGCCTTTGTTTACCGGCATGGCGGGGCTGCCTCGAAAGAGAGAGTTAGGGAAGAGACAGACAAGACAGACAGACACCAGAGCGACAGAGAAAGAGAGTATGAGAGAGGGGAGAGAGAGAGAGAGAGAGAGAGGAGAGAGAGAGAGAGAGAGAGAGAGAGAGAGAGAGAGAGAGAGCTAGAGAAATTCTCAGCACAGCTTGCGATGTGTTCCCATATTTTAGCAACGAAAAAAAAAAACCACATGATTGTTCGCTTCCCGTCTTAATGCTTCAATCATTCCGGTGGTGTTAGCTTAATGTTTCACATGTCCTGTTCTCCACACCCCCTGTATTTCAAGACCTTGCTAGCAAATAGGATTTGGCGAGGGCGCGGTGGCGGACTGCGTGCAGCGCATATCTTGCCTGAATGCGATAAATCCCTTTTGAATGAAATCTCAATCCTAAACTCAACGATATGTGAACTCTTTCTCTCTCCCCCCCCCCCTCTCTCTCTCTCTTTCTCTCTCTACCCGTTAATTTTGCCGCCTGTATCCTTTCCCCATCCTACTTGTCCATGGCAACTACCTGAAATTTATCAGGAACATATATATCTTAAATTGTAATCGTGATAGAGAAAGTAAATATTTTGGTTTTAATGTGCTTGAAGATGGGGGTGTTTCAGTGCCTGGATGTACGCTAGGCATGTCGGTGTCATCAGAGAATTTTTATAGATAATATATTAGATTGCCTTCTCGCCATCTGCCACCCCTTCCTCCTTCACCTTCTTCCAAGCCTTCTGTTCTTCTAAACAAAACAAAAAAACCCAACAATATAACAAGCACAAAACAAAAGACAGCTTAAAAGTATTTTCCAACGAGTGACTGTTGAAGACACCCAATGGCACCAAGGAACCTAAGAAATGTCACTTGCAAAGGAGATAGCGCTCATGAACCTAAGTGCTGACCGTCCGTCTGCACGTCTCGCCATCTGCCACAACCTCACCCCCTCTTCCTAGCCTTCTGTTCTTCCAGATAATAAACAGTATAACAAGCACAAAACAAAAGACAACTTGAAAGTATATCCAGCAAGTGACAGGTGAAGACACCCAATGGCACCAAGGAACCTAAGAAATGTCACTTGCAAAAAGGAGATAGCCATCATGAACTTTTATGTGCTGACCGTCTGTCTGCACGTCAGTATTATCTCACACCGGAAGTGGCGCCGCCATAAGGGGGAAGTGTGTAAAATAGCAGTTTACAAACGCTGCACCGGCCTCACCGTGAAACAGGTTTCCGTTTTAGCGAGAGAGCCGTGGAATGAAACACTTGCCTTTTGTTGATAATCAGGGGCTATCTATTGACCGGACAGCTACTGGAGTGAAGAAACCAAACCACTCTTCTTTCCAATCAGGCGTTGATGGTGGACATATTGACTTTTCTGGGCATGGTCAGGCAGTGTTGTCTTCCCTTTTAGCTTGGTCGTAATGTACAGATTTTTTTATCTACCTGTTGTTGCGAAACTTTTTTGTATCTGTCGCTTGAAGAAAAGCATGCAATATTGATTGGGGTGGGGGAGGGGAGGACTTCTCGTTACATTTCAGAATCGATTAATTGATTTGGTTCAGTTTTCACGTCGACACCCACCTCAGGTGATATGGCCAACGGGTATAACCATCCCAGGGAAGTGGGGAAAGGGGGACTTATCTAACCCTACACTGACACAACCAGAACAACAATGATGTTAAGTTTGGACAGTGCGAAGGCCAGTTTTAATGTAGCGCACCCCAGGATTCGAACCCACAACCATTAGCATGTGAATCCGACGCTCAAACCAACTGAGCTACTGAGATATTTAAGTTGGTTAGAAATAGTGGAGTGATGGTGATAGTGACATTGGTGATCATGTTGATAGTAAATATTTTTCACATTGATCGCACTTAGTTCATTCAGTCAAATCACCTTTTGAAAGAAGAATGTTCAGAAAGAAGAAAAGCTCGAAGCGACTTTTAAAAGGATCAGAGGATCATTTCACTATTTGATTTTAGCAGATTACAGTCGAATCAGGCTTAATGTTTGAAACTTCTTAGCACTTTCGTGAATGTCTTTTGTTGGTATTTTCAGGTATTGATCTCTCTCCTCTCTCTCTCTCTCTCTCTCTCTCTCTCTCTCTCTTCTCTCTCTCCTCTCTTCTCTCTCTGTCTGTTATATATATATATATACTTTCATGTTATAATATCACACATATTATATACATATATATATATATATATTGTTTGTGTGTCTGTATGTCTGTCTATATGTCTGTCTGTTGTCTGTCTACAGAGAGACATGTATAGAGGGGGGGAAGGAATGCGGGCGTCGCGAACACAAAGATAGTGCTCAAGAGCTTAAGGTGGAGGCTCTCCGT
>CM060313.1:94261477-94273977 GCA_030674185.1 Monoplex corrugatus | reverse complement strand
TTCGTCCATCATATGGCATCTCCGGCGTTGGAGCATACAGATTCTGGTCAGAATGTGGAAACACTGTCTAAAGAAAAACTGAAGCTGAAGCTGAATTTTTTTTTCTTCCAAACCGAGAAAAACAACTGCATATTTTCGAAACTTGCGGGATTTTTTTAATCTCGGCGTGAATCACTTAACCCTTTGACTCACATACCCAATCCACCAATTGCATAAAAGCTGGTGGATAGGGTGAGGAATCAAATGGTTAAGTTGTTGCTTTGCTAGCATGGTTGACAATGCAGGATGCTGGTGTAGAGGATGCAGAAGTTTTGTTACTATGGTTGACAAGGCAGGATGCTGGCGGACAGAATGCGGAAGTCAAAGTATTAAATCAGATGTAAAACAGATAACCAAACCAAACAAACGTAGGCATGTAACGGTCCGTCTCCGTCTCCTCAGAACTGCTAGATTGCCTCGGGTTCAGTGGGACGCCACGAACTAACCATAATCGTAATTATCGTTGACGTGACGTTACGTCCCAACTGTCTAACCAAGTGACATGAGGGTGATGAGTGTTGATAACGTTTTAATCCCACCACGACAAGGTAGCAGAATGTCTCTTGTCCACTTTTCATTTTTTACAAACCCCCTTTGCTGACGTAGCTTCCGGTTGGGAGGCGTCGTTTCATTGGTCTGCCGGTCTGTTCTTCTGTCCTGTTGTCTGTTGACAGTTTTTTTGTTTTTTTTTGTTTTTTGTTGGTTTTTGGGGTTTTTTTTTGGGGGGTGTACTTCTGTGAAAGAGGGAGAGAGAGATAGTGTGTGTGTGTGTGTGAGAGAGAGAGAGAGAGTGTGTGTGTGTGTGTGTTTGTGTATGTGTGTGTGTGCGTGTGTGCGAGAGAGAGAGAGAGAGGTGTGTGTGTGTGTGTGTGTGTGTGTGTGTGTGTGTGTGTGTGTGTGTGTGTGTGTGTGTGTGTGAAAGAGAGAGAGAGAGTGGTTGAAGATGAAAAGGGGATGAGGATGGGCTGCAGGGATTTTTTTTTTTTTTTTTTTTTAGGCCGGCTGTGGTGTCCGGTAAAAGTTTCGGGTTTTTTTTTTTACATTCCCCTCCACCTCCCATTCCCTCTCTTCCTTTTCTTTGTCTCTGTCTTTACACTTAAGTACTGTGGAGTAATAATAAAAGGACTAGGTGTAAGACAGGTCCAGTGGAAACTTATGCTACTATCATTGAATTATCAAGTGTTTCCAAGTCTTAAGAATCTCTCTCTCTCTCTCTCTCTCTCTCTCTCTCTCTCTCTCTCCTCTCTTTCCCTCCCCCCTCTCTCTTTATCCTGTATGCATACATATCTGTTGAATAGCAAGAGCTAGCTGTAACACATGTCCAGTGGGGACCTGATGCTATTATCCTTGAGTAATAAAGTGGGGTTTTTTGTTTTGTTTTGTTTTTAAGTCGCAAGTTTCTCTCTGTCATTTATATGGGCTTGGAGAGTGTGATCGTTTTCAGAGAGAGGTGTATCTGGTGCATCTAATTTAACAACGTATTTGTCTTTGTCACATTTGTATTTTCTTCTACCTCTCTATGTCTTTTCTTTTTGTTTTCCTCCTCTCCTCTTCGTGTCATTTTCTTGCGGGTTTTGTTTTGTTTTGTTTTCAGCTGGTCAGCCTTAATTTAGTTGTGTTTTGTTTTGCCTGGTGTTCCCTGTGTTGTTTTTAGCCCTGTTTTCCATGGTAATCGGTGATGTAATATTTTGATGAATAGATTGTAGACCTATTTTACGCTTCTTTCTCGGTTAAATCAAGCGACTGTCACCATCACTGATTTCAGTGACTTTTTTTCAGTGCGCCTACGAAGGTGTCGCGCTGCAGTGTGGTAATTCCGTACGCTGTGCCATATTATGCTGATTGCGACGGATGATGATCTCAAACTGTTAAGGCAGTCTTCGCCGCGGTTGGATGATTACGTACGCGCTTCGCCATATTTTGCTGATGCGACAGACAGGGCTCTAAGACAATCATGGCAGCTGCCAAAAACCTGCGTCTAAACCCTGCGAGCTGGCGAGGTGTTGAGATTCCAACTGACCCACAGGCTGTCAGTTGTACCGGACTGCCCGTTTTGTGTATCCTCCTGTCAGTGAAACTATCCATACATTTACATATATTTACCTGCCGTGTCCTCAGTGCATGCTGGCCCTCAGTTATTTCCATGTGTACTGCTTGCGGCCACCATTGTCCTGGGTTGTCTCCCCTCACAAAATGTATTTAGAATTCTGCTTATTAGAGTGAGGGGGGTGGAAGGTACAGATAGGGTGCTGAATTTTCAACAGTCAGTATATATTTTGTTCAAAAGAAACATATTCAATAACATTGTGGTCTTCAGCATTCATACACAAATTAAAAGAAAACTTTTTTGGACTGCAAAACGATCGGTAAAAATGAAAAAAGAAAGAAAAACTTAAATCATGATTTTATTCCATTTTCTGACGCTTGATCTGCTGTTGCTACTATTGCATAATTTCGGCTGGTCATGTACGATCTTAACCTGGAATTATTAACAACTACAAAAATTGTTTGTTTTATTTTGTTTTGTTTTGAGAAGAGAGAGAGAGAGAGAGAGAGAGAGTAGAGAGGTGTGTGTGTGTGTGTGTGTGTGTGTGTGTGTGTGTGTGTGTGTGTGTGTGTGTGTGTGTGTGTGTGTTGTGTTGGTTTAATCATTTTGAGCTCATGATTGAACACATACGCATTTTTTGTATCTTTTCGAAAGTCCAGCTTGAAGATATGTACATCCAACAAGCGCACACGCAAAGATTTTGCCTTGTCTTGTAGTTGTACACTTTCTGCTGATTATTTTAGGAAATACCTAAGCTCACACAAGTAGCACACATTCAGCGCGTGCCTTCTTCTTCATCTTCTTCTTCTTCTTCTTCTGCATCTTCTTCTTCTTCATCATCATCATCATTCATCATCATCATCTTCTTCTTTCTTCTTCTTCTTCTTCTTCTTCTTTTTAAATTTATTTCAAACAGTTATCTAAGAAAAGTTCAACCTGCATGCTGGATCTGCAAGAAAGTGTGGGGCGTGCCCAGTCATTAGTCTTAGACTTGACAAGTTCAGCACATCTAATCACCACTCTTCATAGGTTTTTCACATCTCCCTCCGCCCGGCTTTCTGCAAGATAACAATGAAGAGAGAGAGAGCTGGACACGGTTCATCCCAGACCAAGGTCAGTCTTAAACCTTAATCAGAACTACGTGTGCGTTTGTGGGTGGAAAGGCGGAGGGGCCAGGATGGGTGTGTGTGTGTGTGTGTGTGTGTGTGTGTGTGTGTGTGTGTGTGTGTGTGTGTGTGTGTGTGTGTGTGTGTGTATGTGTGTGTGTTGTGAATCGTCAGCGGCCAGGGTAGTAATTCCTTCTTTTTCTTTTTTTGTTTGTTTTTGTTTCTTTTTTCTTTCTTTTTTTTTTTTTTATATGGATAATGTTTTCTTTTTGTTTGTTTGTTTTGTGGGGGGCGTATTTGTAGTTGGCTGGCTGTTTTTTGTTGTTGTTTTTTTCTTTTTTTTTTTCGGTTTGTGTGTGGGGGTGGGGTGGGGGTGTCTTGTCCTTTTTTATGGATTGTGTACATACACTGGACTGGACACTTATGTATTGTGTCCACGTGATGTCCGTTCGTCGAGTTGGTGGAATGGCCATTCTTCTGATTCCTCCACCACTTCTCCGTCCCCTCTGCACCTTTCTTCGTCTCCCTCTGCTTTTATCTCCCTACCCTACCCACCCACCCCCACTCTCTCTCTCTCTCTCTCCCCAAGTGCTTACTCAAGATTGTGTATTTTCAGGGTGCGAAGTCCTTATGGTTGTTATTCTTCCTCTTTTTCGCAGGGTATAGGAGACGGGTTCTTACGGTCTGCTTTGACTGCTGTACATGGCAGATTTAATTGTATCAGTACTTGAAAAGCGTCTTCACCTTTTACCCTACAAACATTTCTGTACCACTGACGTGTACTAATCCTGCAGGCTACTATGGCTGTACAGTGCGATGGTGGTTTTTGTGTTTTGTTTGGTTTTGTTTGGTTTTGTTTTTCCTTTTTACCAATCCATTCTCCGTTTCTTCAAATAAATGGATGTTAAGTTAGATTGTGTGTGTATGTTTTTTTCTACGAAGACCAGAATAGGGACGTGTGACCGCGAAGATTTCTTTACTGGTTTGTGTGTGTGTGTGTGTGTGTGTGTGTGTGTGTGTGTGTGTGTGTGTGTGTGTGTGTGTGTGTTTGTGGGGGGGATGGTGGGTGGGGGTGGTGTACGTGCGTGCGTGTGTTTGTGTGTAGATAGATACCCGACTGAAGTTCAACTTGGACAGACTCAAGGACCCCTCCATTGCAGAGTCCTTCCAAGCAACAATAGGCGGAAAGTTTGCAGCATTGAGCACACAAGAAGAAACTGCGGAGGAAATGACCACCAAGTTTAACACAGTGATGACAGAGACTGCAAATGACCTCTTAGGAAAACAACGCCGGAAAACCCAACCCTGGATTACAGACGAAATCCTTGAAATGTGTGACAAAAGAAGAGAAATCAAGAAAGTCAAAAATACAACAGACGGAGCCCTAGCCTACAGAAACATCAACAAAGAAATCAGAAAAGGCATGAGGGAGGCCAAAGAAGGATGGATACAAAATAAATGCACAGAAATAGAAGACAGCCTAAACAAGAACAACAGCATAAAGGCGTACAAAGTGGTGAAAGAACTCACCACACAGAGAAAGGCAAGGATCAGTACCATTCAAGACAAACAAGGAAAGTGCCTGACAGAAGATAAAGAAATCATCCATAGATGGACAGAATACTGCTCTGAACTCTACAACCACCAGACACAGGGTGACTCAACTGTCCTTACATGCCAGGAATCAACAAATGACGATGACCACCCTATTCTACGCGAAGAAGTCGAAACAGCAATACGATCGCTGAAAGATGGAAAAGCTGCTGGAGTGGACAACATCCCAGCAGAACTGATCAGGCATGGAGGGGAGGCAGTGACTGACATCCTCTGGAAAATCTGCAACAAAATCTGGCAGACGGGAGAATGGCCGACACCTTGGACCCAGTCACTAATCATCACACTTTCCAGAAAGGCAATTTACAACTATGCCAGAATTACAGAACGATCAGCCTTATCAGCCATGCTAGCAAAGTGATGCTGAAAGTCATTTTGAACAGACTGAAACCACAGGCAGAGGAGATCATTGCTGAAGAACAAGCGGGATTTCGCAGTGGTAGAAGCACAACAGAACAAATATTCAATCTCAGAGTCCTATGCGAAAAATACAGCCAACACCAACAGGACATCTACCACGTTTTTATCGACTTCAAAAAGGCATTTGACAGAGTATGGCATGAAGCACTGTGGGCCACCATGAGGAAGTACAACATGGGAAGGAAGCTTATTGACACCATCACACAGCTATACGCAAAAGCGAGCAGCGCAGTGCTTGTTGAGGGCTCAGTGGGGGACTGGTTTCACACATCAGTTGGAGTTCGCCAGGGCTGTCTCCTCTCTCCAACCTTGTTCAACATCTTCCTTGAGCGCATTATGACGGATGCCCTTGAAAACCATCACGGTTCAGTCAGTATTGGAGGAAGGACAATCACCAACTTGAGATTTGCCGACGACATCGATGGGTTGGCTGGAAGTGAAGACGAACTTGCCAACCTGGTGAAACACCTGGACGAGACATCATCCAGATATGGCATGGAGATCAGTGCCGAAAAGACAAAGTTGATGACAAACAGCACAAAACCAATAGAAAAGAAGATTACAGTCAGCGGGAGTGAGCTGGAAACCGTGGCTCAGTTCAAATATCTCGGAGCCATTATCAGTGAACAGGGATCGAAAACTGAAGTTCTTGCAAGAGCAGCACAGACAACAGCAGCACTAGCCAAGCTGAAGCCCATCTGGAGGGACAAAAACATCGCCCTCACTTCCAAACTGAAGCTAATGCACGCATTGGTCCTGTCAATCTTTCTCTACGCGTGCAAGTCATGGACACTAACAGCAGAACTGCAAAAGAAGATCCTGGCAGTAGAAATGAGATGCTTTAGAAGAGTGCTTGGCATCTCATACAAAGACCACATTACCAATGAGGAAGTGCGAAGAACAATTTCACAGCATGTCAAAAACTATGAAAACCTTCTGACAACAGTAAGAAAAAGGAAACTTCGGTGGTATGGTCACGTGACAAGAACTAACGGACTATCAAAAACAATACTCCAAGGAACAGTTCAGGGAGGAAGAAAAAGAGGCAGACAGAGAAAAAAGTGGATGGACAATATTGACGAATGGACAGGAAAAAGCTTTGCCATGACCCAGACCCTTGCTCATGACAGACAGAGGTGGAGACAGACGGTGCGATGTTCATCCATGTGGAGCCCCCACGACCCTGGATAGGGTTAAGGGACAGGAAGAAGGAAGAAGGAAGAAGAAGATACACGCACAGATGTATATATATAAATATGTATATATACACACAAAGATATATATATATATATAATATATATATATATATATATATATATCAGATTGGAATAAGCTAGGATGACGTTTAGGTTACAGTGATTGTAAATAATAACTTAACCCTTTGACTCCCGCACCCTGTCCACCAGCATCCTGCACTGTCAGCCATGTCAGCATAACAAAAAATTAACCCTTTAATCCCTCACCCTTTCCACCAGCTTCCCGCTGTTCTCTCTCTGTCTCCCTCTCTCTCTCTCTCTCTCTCTGTCTCTCTCTCTCTCTCTCTCTCTGTCTCTCTCTCTCTCTCTCTCTCTGTCTCTCTCTCTCTCTCTCTCTCTCTCTCTGTCTCTCTCTCTCTTTGTCTCTCTCTCTCTCTCTTGCTTGCTCTCTGCCTCTGTCTCTCTCTCTCTCTTTCTCTCTCTCTCCCTCTCTTTCTCTCTCTCTCTCTCTCACACACACACACACACACACACACACACGCACTCCCTCTCTCTGTCATTTCCCTCTCTCACACACACAAGCACACACACACACTCACTCTCTCTCTCCCTCTCTCTCTCTCTCACACACACACACACACTCACACACACCACACCACCACCACCACCACCACTTCCATCAACGATCACCAACGTGATCACCAGACTTGGGCGTGGTGGCATGTAGTATGCAAACCCAGGTTAGTAGCCTATGTAAGCAATTAGTGACCAGCCCTACGGTTGTACGACTACAGTACATGCAGGTAATTGTGTGCCTATAGAATATTCTGAGAGGTATTATGGGTCAGCTCTGAGCCGATCACCGTGGCAGTAGCGGCTGCAGACCTGTCTAAAGTAATGGTTAGTTTGGCTGGCGCTCCATAAAACTTTAACACACAAACCCATGTTCTGTGTTGAGAGTAATCATGACTGTACATCCTGCGTCGGCATTTTATATTGATACTGTTATTATTGGACTGGGTTGGCCCGCCTAAGTCCCCAAAGACTTTGGAGTGGCATCGTTGGACAGATGTTTCCAGGGCAAGTTGAGCATAATAATGTGAAGAACATGGACAGAAGAGAGAGTTGTCCATGCAGCAGGCTTCCCCCCCTCCTCCTTCCTTTCCAAGACACCAATAATACACACGCACATACACACACACACACACACACACACACACACACAAACACACACACACACACACACACATACACACACACAAAAACACAACACAAACACACACATACACACACACACACACACAAAACAAACACACACATACACACACACAAACACAAACAAACAAACACACACACACACACACACACACACACACACACACACACACACACACACACACACACACACACACACACACACACACACACCACCTGCAAGGGACAGTTTACGAACAGGTGTATTTCTTATGATTGCTATAAATCTACTATTACACGGGCTGTGGAAGACGAGCGGTATCAAAGGTACTAAAGGCGATAGTGACTGTTCTGGTCAGCGGTCATATCCTTGCACGATAGTCCATACTCCTACAAAAAAAATAGTAGCTTTGAGCCGAAGTCGGTCGTACTCCTCAGCACATGAGTCAGTCGCGCATAGATGCACTGCGGCATTGGACGGCATTTGGGATGTTAGCGCATATGGAATTTGTCCAAGCGCTGTAACACCTTATGCAAATTGAAATTGAAACCTTGAGAGTATTACCTTTTTCTAGCACGTTACCATCTCGAAGATAGTATTCTTTGTTACGATTTTTTTTAATCTTTGCACCGTACCATTTAACACATCGGTTTATCAAGTACTAAACTATTATCTTTGAGATATCCGAGCGGCATTAAGGGAACGTAAACTATAAACTGACTGAAGAAGCGTTTGAAAAATGTGTAAAAGACGTCCACAAAACGTCAACAACAGTATCTGTTTTCCTTGGACGGTATGAAGTGTCTTGTGTCGGTGTTTCCTTACCTGTGGTATTTCTACTGACCGGCTTACTCTACTTGTCTGCCAGCGTAGATTTCATGACTTCTGAACGCCCGTCCACCAACACGTACATACCCACCACACCTTTTTAACCCTTTGACTCCCGCATTCTGTCCACCAGCGTCCTACATCGTCAACTTGCTAGCAAAGCAAAACGTTTGACTCCTACACTGTATCCACCAGCTTCCTGCAGAAAGCTGATGGATAGGGTGAGGGACTCAAAGGGTTAAGTTTTTGCAGTTGGTGGATAGGGTGCAGAAGTCAAAGGGTTAAGTTTTTGCAGTTGGTGGATAGGGTGCAGAAGTCAAAGGGTTAAGGTACATTTTAAGAAGATAAGGGGAGGTGGGTTCATATCGACAGAGAGAAATGTGTGCCTATCTCTCTGAGTGTATAACTCATGACAATGCGTAAGCAAAAGACGTGGCAGCTGTCTGTGGGTAGATATTTTTTATAAAACATTTTGTGATTCGCGAATCACTTTCAGTCAGAAGTTAAAACCGCTTTTGAAAACACTGGGCTGATTTGAAATGGAGTGGTCCAAAAATATGAGTTATTTATATCTCGACCATTTTAGGATGGAGTTCGATTACATTCAGATCAAATGCATGCTGCCAAAGAAAATGCGATTATGCAGGTTTCATTAAGACTGGTCACAAGTCAGTCACAGTTTTGAAAAAAAAGAAAACGCGTTTACAAATGTCAGCAAGGATCTCTCGATCGTTTGTGAACAGACTTAGACCCCATTCCGATCACATAATTATACCTCGTGCATGGTCCCGTATGCATAATATCCGAATTAACATGACCTTCCTGAATTTAGACCGCTGTGGTTAAAAAATCTTTTAGTTTGAATTTTTTCCTTAATTTCAGCTGTTTATGAGTTGTTATTCTTATTGTTGTTTAAAGCCCAGCCGACCGCGCTATAACCATATCAAAATGTACACCATATTTCACTGGAGAGAAAAAAAGAATACCTGGAAAAGAAAATTGAGTTCACATATTAATGCATTCTGGCACATAATTTAAGGATATATATATATATATATATATATTTTTATATATATATGTCCCTGGCGTTGACCGCTCCGTCCAATTTATCACCAGAAGATTTTAAGAAATCAAATCTGAATACATAACTAAGGACACTAAAACATAAATAAAACGGGCCTGAATTACCTGAAACTGCTGCTGCACATCACGCTGAGTATGAATAGATCGGGATCAAATGTGTGCGCATGTTTAACCCTTTGACTCCCGTACACTATCCACCAACTGCAAAAACTTAATTCTATGACTTCCTCACCATATCCACCAGCTTCCTGCAGGAAGCTGGTGAATAGGGTAAAGGAGTCAAAGGATTAACTTTTTGCTTTGCAGCATGGCTGGCAATGCAGGATGCTGGTGGACAGGGTGAGGGAATCAAAGGTTTAATGTACATAGGGAAACTCATTGCTGAATATTTCATCGAAATCCGCTGATTTTTCAATGATACTATTCGCGGAGCTCCAAAAAGGGGATCGTTAGTTTGGCTGCACCACTTTTCCCCCCGAATCCTTACCCCTAGCGCTCAGTCCTGGACGAGCGATAAGGTCATAATTTACTCTGGCAGTTATTGTAGCGGAGAGTGGGCGCATAACCGTTTCACGTTTTGCACAAGGACCATCAACTTCTTGAAGACTTGACAGGCTCTTTTGATGTGTCTGATAAAGTCTGCACACACTGTTTCCCAGCAATCTCTGTTGGGATGATGTTACAGCTGAATGGGCTTTATTTTTTTTTTCAAAACTAAACAACATGGTTAGGCCATCCCGTATTTTCATTTCCCAGAGATATTGTTTGTGGATTAAACCTTGATGTAGACAACAAAACCTTCATTGTTTAGAATATTGTCATGTATGTTTTGTGTTTTATAGGTTGTCTGTATGCGAACAATACTTATTTTGTATATGTGTATATATATATACATATATATATATATATATATATATATCATCATCATCATCATCATCATCATCATCATCATCAGGTGCCCTACCGCATGGCGTTGGCGATCATGGACTTCCATCTGTCTCTATCTCTTGTTGCCCCAAGCATCTCCTCCACCCTCCTCGTCTTCAGCCACTCCGCAAGTCCGTCTAGCATTTTATATATTGTTTTTGGTTTGGTTTTGTTTCGTTTTGTTTGTTTATTTTTTCATGTCATATTGTCTGTTTGGTGTCCGTTTGATGTGGAGCAAAAAGTGAATAAAAAAGTTTATTAAAGATAATATTGTTTGAGGCCATATGCACATGATCGATCGTAGGAGGCAGATTTATTGTAGTCAGCTCAAATAAGGAAACCTACTTAACTTGGGACAAGGGGAAGACACTCATCAAAAGGCATTTGTCAACGCCTGTGATGTAAAGATGATTATGGGACATGATCTGGGACCAAAACGTCATCTTTAAGATAAATAAATAAAAGAAAAAAAAAGCGTGGATATGGTACACGTGAAGAGGTCCCATAACACAGACAGTTACATACTTAAAGGGACAGCGGGAGTATAAGGCTGAAGGCGTTAGAGAAGTTACTTGAATTCAAACCATTGGTGAAGTAACACTCTGGGTCCTTTAACCACAGGGATCGTTAAAGAGGTGGTAGAGACCACATCACTCGCGGGTCAGCTTTCGGAAGGTAGTTCCCACTCATCTCTCTGTCTAGCTGCTTTATCTTCCCCAACACCCAACAGAGTTAGAAACCTTTATACAGCTGGGTAGATTGGAGATTTCAGGCACAAATTACATGTAAATAAAGATTATTAATTAAGTTTACAAAGGGTGTGGACAAATCCCAAGCTGACCACAAAGACAAAGATGGCTGTATACAACGCCTGTGTCCTCAGCACCTTGCTGTATGGCAGCGACGCGTGGACCACGCATGCTCATCAGGAGAAAAGGCTCAATACCTTCCACCTGAGAAGCCTACGGCATACTTGGCATTTCCTGGCAAGACAAGGTGACCAACACCGAAGTCCTAACCTGCGCTGGCCTCCCAACCATGCATACCATGCTGAGACAGCGTCGGCTGCGCTGGTTGGGCCACGTTCGCCGCATGGAAGATGGTCGCATCCCAAAAGACATCCTTTTGGTGAGCTTGCCACAGGG
This sequence comes from Monoplex corrugatus, assembly GCA_030674185.1. NCBI lineage: Eukaryota > Metazoa > Mollusca > Gastropoda > Littorinimorpha > Ranellidae > Monoplex > Monoplex corrugatus. The sequence continues at coordinate 94,262,377 of CM060313.1, read as the reverse complement.
CAGAGAAACATTGGCCGCCCACAGCTGAGATACAAAGACGTTTGCAAGCGTGACATGAAGGCGCTTGAGATCAACACTGAGTCCTGGGAGGACCTCGCAGACGACCGCAACAGCTGGAGAACTACTCTCAAGAAACAGCTGCGGATTGGTGAGGAGAAACTGTCAGCTGCTGCAGCAGAAAAGCGAGTTCGCAGAAAAGGGATGACAGCCAACAGACCAGCATCAGCATACACATGCGACCGCTGCGACAGAGACTGCCTCTCTCGCATTGGTCTGTACAGTCAAAGGCGACGCTGCTTGGACCAAGCAGACAGCCCATCTAGACATTAGAACGGATGTATTTTGTCCATGGTCAGTCATGACCGAAGGAGGCCTACTACAATTAGGTTTCATGAGCCAGGTGTGAACCGGTGCCGTGAGCCTGGAAAACGAGTGCTTTTCCTTTACACCATCCAGACCTGGACAGTGTTCCTATGTTTTGTACAGACCTGCATCTTCATATCGGTCATTTCAGCGCAGCGCAGGGCGTATTCCTTTAGCTAAGGGGAGAGAGCAAGAGAGAGAGAGGGGGGGGGGGAGAGAGAGAGAGAGAGAGAGAAAGAGGCTTTCTTTTCCAACAGGACAAAACAATGTTTTCTTTTTCTCCTAATGTCTCTCTGTGCGCGCATATGCCTGTGTGCGTGTGTGTGTGTAGGTGCGTGCGTGCGTGCGTGCGCGCGTGTGTGTGTGTGTGTGTGTGTGAGAAAACCAAACAGACGGAAATCCCGACATGTAATCATCTTCAACGCCACTTCAATGACCTCACAGTTTAGGATTATTTTTCTCAGTGCTGTGCTGTGATGATGCATGACGATGGAGATGATAACCATGATGCCATGAAGGTCTATTCCGACTCGAGAC
>CM060313.1:94251477-94253977 GCA_030674185.1 Monoplex corrugatus | reverse complement strand
GTGTGTGTGTGTGTGTGTGTGTGTGTGTGTGTGTGTGTGTTACTATAGATGAGGTTGTTTGTGTATGTGTCTGAATGTGAGTGTGTGTGTGTGTGTGTGTGTGTGTGTGTGTGTGTGTGTGTGTGTGTGTGTGTGTGTGTGTGTGTGTGTGTGTGTGCTATAGATGAGGTTGTGTGTGTGTGTGTAGGAGGTGATTACACATGGTTTATATGCATTTATATATTATATTTATGTATATAGAGAGAGAGAGACAGAGAGACATACATACATATGTGTGTGTGTCAAGACTGCCCATGTAAAAAGGAAGTAGATACCATACTGACACTCCGCGATACTGGCATTTGTAAAATAGAGAGAAAGACAGAGAGAACGAGATAGACAGACAGACAGAGACAAAGAGAGACAGAAAACAAAATCCTGACCGATTTGGGAAATAAAAAAGTACAAACGGGAAAACTAATGAAAACAAAAGAAAAACAAGAAAGAAGCACTAAGACATCCGCAGTTTGGGCGACACGGGATGTCGTTTTTATACCAAGATAAGCCCGATCCAACCACTTATTTCTTCAGTTCGCTAGATATCAAATGACCGTACACCAAAGAGACTCCACCCGTGGGGATGGCGGGGGCTTTTTCTGTATAAATAATATCCCCATCTTCTGGAAATTCTGTGCTAGAAATTTCCTCTTTTCTGTCATTGTCTTTGTTTTTTTCTTCCTCCTTTGCTTTCTGTCATTTCTTCCTATCATTTTCTGCCTTGCTGGTCCATTCACCTGTATGTGTTCGATAAAGTCGTACGTACTTTCTCTTAGGATTGATAATTGGGTACACGTGTTACGTGCATTTTTGGCTCTAGGGATATGGGATATGCGGAAGCGATTTTAGGTTGTTATGGCACGTTTTTTATATATGTTTTAGTGTCGTTAGTTATGTTTAAATTTGTATTTAGGGTTGTTTGGGTTTTTTTTAGAATCCCTTGTGCGATAAATTGGTCAACGCCAGTTGCATGTACTTAGACTATGTGTGCTATTGCATTGATATGTGTACTTAATTTTCTTTTCCTTGCTTCCTTTTGAAGTACTATGTTTTGAACTGGCTATAGCCCTGATACGGCTGTACGCAGTCTACGGGGTTTTATGCAACAATAACAACATCAAAGAGACCTCTTTGCTTACACGTACGATCGTTCTGTCGGTCAACTGCCCAAGATAGCCCGTATTAGGCAAGGAGTGGGCAATCAGCAATGCCCATTTGACTATTGTGCTGCTGGACCACAGACGTCCACATAGATATCTATTGGCTATTTTATGTCTACATCGATAACGTACATCTCTGCTGCCGCGGCCGGACATTGTAAGAGGTTATCTCCCCTCGTCTGCCCGCATTTGTTGTCTGCCCTTTGTTGTCAAACGTTGTCTGTCGTTGTTCCTTAGTTGATTGTTTTGTCTGATAGGTTGTCAATTGTTGATTGTTTTGTTTCTCTGTCTCTGTGTCTGCATCTCTCTCTGTATCTCTCTCTCTCTCTGTCTCTCTCTCTCTCGCTCTGTCTGTCTGTCTGTCTCTCTCTGTCTTGTCTGTCTGTCTGTCTGTCTCTCTCTCTCTCTCTCTGTCTCTCTCTCTCTCTCTCTCTCTCTCTCTCTCTCTCTCTCCTCGTCTACTTGTGTATTATGTCTTAATGAACTGTCAGTATATTTCTTCGTCGGTATTCGTAGTTAGGCAGGTATATGGGATTGGCAACAGCCGTTCATAAAATGTCTTCTGTTCGGTAACTTTTACCGTTTGAAAATAGTTATTTTATCATTGTCGATGATATTCTCTGTGTTTTTTCTCTGTCGTTGTCTCAGTCTGTCTCTCTCTACCCCCCCCCCCCTTCTATTTCATTGTGCCTCTATGTGTGTATGTGTGTGTGTGTGTGGTGTTAGGTTTTCTCTCTTTGTGCTTCTGTGTGTATATATGTGTGTATCTGTATGTGTGTGTGTGTGTGTGTGTGTGTGTGTGTGTGTGTGTGTGTGTGTGTGTGTGTGTGTGTGTGTGTGTTGTTACGTTTTCTCTCATTGTGCCTCTGTGTGTGTATATGTGTGTATCTGAATATGTATATGTATATATATATGTGTGTGTGTGTGTCTGTGTGTGTGTGTGTGTGTCTGTGTGTGTGGTGTTAGATTTTGAAGTCTTGCTCTTGCAAAGTTTTCTGTCCTGTTGTCAGCTTGTTAACCAGGTAAATCCACATCTGTGTGTAAGCAGGCTCAATATGAAAAGTTTATTAAAAGTTGCAATTTTACACAAAAAAATATAGCCTTAGTTTTCATCGATCGAAGCGTTGTAAAAGCGCAAGTTTTCCCCGAAGAGACACCAGTTTCCGAAGGAGTTAACTTTGGCTTGTTTGGTGAGAGCTTTGGATGCGGTCGTTATATTGTGGATGCTCTTTTAAAATGTAATCTATGCTGATGTGTGTGTGTGTGTGTGTGCGCGCGCGTGCGTGCATGTGTATGTGTATTCG
>CM060313.1:94213977-94246477 GCA_030674185.1 Monoplex corrugatus | reverse complement strand
CCTCATAATCGGGAACAATTTTTTCACAATGCTGTGGTGATGATGACGATGGTGATGATAATCATGATGGTGTGGAATTCCATCTAGAATTGAGACTGCGTGACAGGGCTGTATTCCACGCTTACTGTCATATCAGCCAGACCCGAGAGATACAGACACATCTGCGATATTTGTTAAGAGATTTAAGAACATTTTCAATGACATATCCATTAAGTGGATGAAACTCGACTGTGTGGTTCCCAAGTGTTCATTATGAGCCCATAGCATACTTAACTCGGTACGAGCAAAGCCGATCGGGGCAAAAAAAATCCCACAGTGGTATTGAGAGGACCGATGGAATTCGAACCCAGTCTTCCATTTTGATTTTCGTTGAGTGAACCGCTGCACCATGGCCAGTGGTTGAAGGTTACTACCTTAGCGCTCTGCATAAACGTCGTTGTTCTCAGTGGTGGTGATGGCAGCAGCAGTGGTAGTGCTTGATGTTGTGACAGTTTGTTGTCGTTTATTTCATTTTCTGTTGGTTTTTCTTTGTCTTCTTGTTCTTCGTGTTGTCATTTCGTTTTGTTATGTTTCATTATGGAGTATGTGTGTATGGGTGTATGTGTGTGCAGTAATGTATATTGTGAATGTTTATATGGGCGTATGTGTGGGCAAGATATATGTATGATATATATATATACAGACAAGACTAGACTAGACTAGACTGGATTTGATAAGATTAGATAGAAAGACAGACGGACAGACAGACAGACAGACAGACAGACAGATAGACAGACAGATAGATAGATAGATAGATAGATAGGGGTTATTTGTTTCCTTGTTTGGTTGGTTTTCATTCTTTGTGAACTATTACTCTCTTTGTCTCTCTTTCTGTCTCATCTCTCAGTTTCTTTCTCTCTTTTTCTCTGTCTATGTTTCTTACACACACACACACACACACACACACACACACACACACACACACACACACACACACACACACACACACACACACACACATATATATATATACACACACACACACACACACATACGTGTAATCGCGCACACATACACACGCACGCACATACACACATACGTGTCCCCCTCCCCCACCTTCCACACACACACACACACACACACACACACACACACACACACACACACACACACACACACACTCACTCACACACACAATCACAAACACACACACACATGCACGCACGCAAGCAAGCGCGCACACACACACATGCACACGCACCCGCACGCGCGCACACGCACGCACACACACACACACACACACACACACACACACACACACACACACACACACACACACACACACACAACGGATCGAAACAAAGAGAAACCAAAAAGGAAGTGGTGCAACCGGTGAGACCAGAAACAAAACTCCAGTAGCAGATCCTTGCTGTCAGGATTAGGTCTTGATCCACTTGATCATACCGGTGTCACCTCACTGCAGTCACTCAGTCAAAGCAGTTACCCGGTAAAAACATTCATACATCATGACACGGTAGTGTGTCGATATAGTCATTACGTTAATCGAAAGAGCAGATACTAAACTCAACTCTTGTAAACGACATCCGCAATCTTGGGTGAGGTGACCCCAACACCGTTTTATTTTGGAAAGGGGAGAAGAAGAAAAAAACGGGGGGGGGGGGGGGGGGGCGAATCAAGGTGTCATTTCGTGTTGGGGGAGAAAGTCCCTTTCGTTGTGTTTCTATCTATTAGTAAACGTTCGTTTGCCTGATTACAAATAAGGCCGAATTTTGTGACCAATATTTTTTTCACACTTTTTAAAAAAAATTTAAGCAAATGATATGAACAAATGCAACATTTTTTATTGTTGATATTGTTTACCACTAGGTCTGTATCAAATTGAACTCACAATGACTGCCAGTGTTCAAACAAATGGGAAATAGAAACACACAAAAACAGAACGAGAAGGAATATTTAATGCGAAACACCAAAACAAATTACATGCAACTCTAAAAAAATAAAAAATAAATTAAAAAAAAGAAAGGAAAAAAAAAAAAGGAAAAAACACTTTTGAATAAGTCTAATAACAAAAACTTACAATGTTCATGTAAGTAATCTCGAAGATACACATGACCTTAATTTGAAATCAGTCTTTAAAAAAAAAAGTTGTAGGGTGGTGTTTATGTGTTTGCTTTTATTGAATTTGCGTGTTTATTCTATTCTTGTGTTTGTTTGTTTTGTTTTGTTTTGTTTATTAATTCATATCGCCGAGAGGAGTGTCTGTCTGTCTGTCCGTCTGTCTAGGTGTTGTTTGTCTGTGACAGATATGTGTGAACACGAGTTTCTCAGCATTTCAAAAATAGTCCATCAAATCTTACTCATAAGTGTGGACTATTATAATATTAAGGAGTTCCAAAAGGATAAGTTTAGACGGTAAAGCGCAAAGGTCAAGGCCACATTAACCCCCCCCCCCCCCACACACACACACACACAAAATATGATTAGCACTTTTCGAGGAAGATATGTAAACAGCACATTCTCAGGAACTTCGGGCTTAAATTTGTTTTCACCGTGTAGCAGTCTATCATTGCCTTCGATCGCTCGTCAGGTTTTCTTTCATGTTAAGACTTTTCAAGGTCAACATGACTGATATTTTCGGCCGTTTGTATCTTCGTAGTACTGATATTCTCGGCCATTTGTATCTTCATAGTATTGATATTCTCGGCCATTCGTATCTTCATAGTATTGATATTCTCGGCCATTCGTATCTTCATAGTACTGATATTCTCGGCCATTCGTATCTTCATACTACTGATATTCTCGGCCATTTGTATCTTCATAGTATTGATATTCTCGGCCATTCGTATCTTCATAGTATTGATATTCTCGGCCATTCGTATCTTCATAGTACTGATATTCTCGGCCATTTGTATCTTCATAGTATTGATATTCTCGGCCATTCGTATCTTCATAGTATTGATATTCTCGGCCATTCGTATCTTCGTAGTACTGATATTCTCGGCCATTCGTATCTTCATACTACTGATATTCTCGGCCATTCGTATCTTCATAGTATTGATATTCTCGGCCATTCGTATCTTCATGGTACTGATATTCTCGGCCATTCGTATCTTCATAGTATTGATATTCTCGGCCATTCGTATCTTCATGGTACTGATATTCTCGGCCATTCGTATCTTCATAGTATTGATATTCTCGGCCATTCGTATCTTCGTAGTACTGATATTCTCGGCCATTCGTATCTTCATAGTATTGATATTCTCGGCCATTCGTATCTTCATGGTACTGATATTCTCGGCCATTCGTATCTTCATACTACTGATATTCTCGGCCATTCGTATCTTCATAGTATGATATTCTCGGCCATTCGTATCTTCATAGTATTGATATTCTCGGCCATTCGTATCTTCATAGTATGATATTCTCGGCCATTCGTATCTTCATAGTACTGATATTCTCGGCCATTCGTATCTTCATACTACTGATATTCTCGGCCATTTTATCTTCATAGTACTGATATTCTCGGCCATTGTATCTTCATAGTACTGATATTCTCGGCATTTGTATCTTCATAGTACTGATATTCTCGGCCATTGTATCTTCATACTACTGATATTCTCGGCCATTTGTATCTTCATACTACTGATATTCTCGGTCATTTGTATCTTCATACTACTGATATTCTCGGCCATTTGTATCTTCATACTACTGATATTCTCGGTCATTTGTATCTTCATACTACTGATATTCTCGGTCATTCGTATCTTCATACTACTGATATTCTCGGCCATTTGTATCTTCATACTACTGATATTCTCGGCCATTGTACTTCATACTACTGATATTCTCGGCCATTTGTATCTTTCATACTACTGATATTCTCGGCCATTTGTATCTTCATACTACTGATATTCTCGGCCATTTGTATCTTCATAGGTACTGATATTCTCGGCCATTCGTATCTTCGTAGTACTGATATTCTCGGCCATTTGTATCTTCATACTACTGATATTCTCGGTCATTTGTATCTTCATAGTACTGATATTCTCGGCCATTTGTATCTTCGTAGTACTGATATTCTCGGCCATTTGTATCTTCTAGTACTGATATTCTCGGTCATTTGTATCTTCATAGTACTGATATTCTCGGCCATTTGTATCTTCGTAGTACTGATATTCTCGGTCGTTTGTATCTTCATGTACTGATATTCTCGGCCATTTGTATCTTCAATACTACTGATATTCTCGGCCATTGTATCCTTCATGGTACTGATATTCTCGGCCATTTGTATCTTCGTAGTACTGATATTCTCGGCCATTTGTATCTTCATACTACTGATATTCTCGGCCATTTGTATCTTCATGGTACTGATATTCTCGGCCATTGTCCATACTACTTCGATTGTACTTAACTGATATTCTCGGCCATTTGTATCTTCATACTACTGATATTCTCGGTCATTTGTATCTTCATACTACTGATATTCTCGGCCATTTGTATCTTCGTAGTACTGATATTCTCGGCCGTTTGTATCTTCATGGTACTGATATTCTCGGCCATTTGTATCTTCATACTACTGATATTCTCGGCCATTTGTATCTTCGTAGTACTGATATTCTCGGCCATTTGTATCTTCATACTACTGATATTCTCGGCCATTCGTATCTTCGTAGTACTGATATTCTCGGCCATTTGTATCTTCGTAGTACTGATATTCTCGGCCATTCGTATCTTCGTAGTACTGATATTCTCGGCCATTCGTATCTTCGTAGTACTGATATTCTTGGCCATTCGTATCTTCGTAGTACTGATATTCTCGGCCATTCGTATCTTCGTAGTACTGATATTCTCGGCCATTTGTATCTTCGTAGTACTGATATTCTCGGCCATTTGTATCTTCGTAGTACTGATATTCTCGGTCATTTGTATCTTCATACTACTGATATTCTCGGCCATTTGTATCTTCGTAGTACTGATATTCTGGGCAATTGTTTATCTTCATATATGATATTCTCGGCCATTTGTATCTTCGTAGTATTGATATTCTCGGCCGTTTGTATCTTCATACTGCTGATATTCTCGGCCGTTTGTATCTTCATACTACTGATATTCTCGGCCATTTGTATCTTCATACTACTGATATTCTCGGCCATTTGTATCTTCATGGCTACACTGTCTAGAACAAAAGTTGTCAAAAAATGGAGGAATTGATTTTTTAAATAAGCTTAATATTAGAAGTTGTTTTCTATCATCATAGCTAATTTTCTTCTTCGGTATATGTCTGTTATCATCATTGCTAATTTTCTTCTTCGGTATATCATGTCTGTTGATGTGCAACGGTTTTGGCCTCAGAGGAAAGAAAATATAACACAGTTCAGCACAGATCTTGTGTTGACCATTTTCCACTTCCTCTCTGGAGCTGAACTTTAAGAAACTGATAATTACGTGTGTGTGTTCGCGGCGCGCGCGTGTCGAGTGCGTGCGTGTGTGTGTGTGTGTGCGTGTGTGTGTAGTGTAGTGTATGTCTGTGCTCGTCATTCAAAGTTTTAATTTGTTTTATCTAATGCAACCACGGGGAAAAAAACAGGTCTAGATTTATTGCTCATCTTCATCTCTCTCTCTGTCTCTCTGTCTCTCTGTCTCTTGTCTCTGTCTCTCTGTCTCTCTCTCTCTAACTCTCTCTCTTCTCTCTCTCCTCTTTCTCTCTCTCTCTCTCTCTCTCCCCTCACTCCATATCTCTTTCTTCCATCATCTCCCTCCCAGGCCCATTAGCTCTCGATGTATATGTACACAAGCATGCGTACGCGCGTTTGCTTTCACAAGCATGAAATGATGAATGTGCATGTGCACGCTTTTCACTTTCTTTTTACAGAAATATATTCACATTAAAACCGCGTATCAATTTCATAAAGTCTGCGAAATCCAGACAATGTTTATTAATACATCTGTATTAAAATCTGCTTACACATTTTTATGAAAAAGGTTTCTGTAGGTATGACGCCTTTCTTGTGTTTCTACACACAAACGATCAGAACTCAATGGCATAACATGGCACACATTCTGCGACATAATATACTGAAAAAATTTTTTTAGACAAAGGCGCTTGCAAATTCCTTTTGTTCTTTCTGTTGTGTCACCATTGGCTTCCTTGAATTTCCAGGAATTATTTATTATATACTCACACCTTTCCCCCATAGTTGCTCCACCTTTCCCAGGATACTGTAAATACGACACACCTACCAATGTCTAAATAATATTGTAATAATTGTGGTTTTGTCATTGCAGTGAGAAATGAGTGTGTTGAAAACGACTTTTTCTTTTGCTGTGATTCATTTTGGCATATAAAAAAAAGGACATAATTGAACGACCTGGCTGTCTTTTCTTTTTTGTTTTTCTTTCTTTTTTTCTTCTTTTATATATTTTTCTTTCTTTTTCTTTTTTTTTTCTTTTTTTTTTTGTATTTAATTAATAGGCAGATTGAGAAAGACGGAGAGTCTAATCAGAAGAATAAAAAAGCAGAAGAAGAATATGAGGGCAAATCTAGCATGAGGGAACACTCTACGACCTGTACACAGTGTTATGCACTTTGACGTCTGAAACAAGCAGGCGGTGCAGAGGGACCGTGGGTGACAGCCGACATCTATCCTGCCGGACACCCGATAGGTCCCTGGGGTTCTGCCACAACTGGGACCTGCACGCAACGGTGTGTGTAGGGTGGGATGGGGTGGGGTGTTGGTGTTTAGTGGTGTGTGTGTGTGTGTGTGTGTGTGTGTGTGTGTGTGTGTGTGTGTGTGTGTGTGTGAGAGAGAGATCCACCACCACCACCCCAATTGTCTGGCTACCCTCTCCGGTCTCTACAGTCATCGGATGTGTCATTGCCGATGTTATCTATGAGTAGGAGGTAAAGAAGTCGTTGTATTTGTCAAGCCATACGGGTGTGTGTGTTTTTGTTTTGTTTTGTTTTGATTTGGGGGGCAGGGGGTATTTTCTTATATTTTATTCTTTTTTCATTACCTTTTGAGCACTTTGGGTTTTCATCGTATTATGAATTTATTATGACCATTCAGTCATGATATTTCATTAACAGATTGAGACACCGTCAGTATCGGTTTAAATATCAGCATGCTAGTTAATATGTTTGAATTGCAAATGAGTGAGACAAAAATTGAACCATTGTAACTCGTCGTCTCCTCTGCCAGATCATTGGTATTCTCTGTGTTCATATACGAGAGATAAGGCGAAATTTGTCTATCTATCTGTCTATCTACATATCTGTCTTTCTCTTCATTTCTTTATCTACCGAGGAATATGAGTTGAACATGCCCACTTTTTGTTTTGAGCATGTGGCTTTTGTTATTCTTATATACTTGACAAATGTCAATTTTTGGTTTTATTACATAATTTGAGCGTGTTGGCTTTTGTTATTATTTTACTGTTTGAAAAATGTCGTGTCGGCTTTGTTGTTATTTGTGTTGTATTATTGATGTGTTTGTGTTATTTGGACCATTGAGATAAAATTAAACGTCAGTCAGTTATGTTCTTTTAGATGAGGTCATCGTCGACCCAAATTTGGCAAACATCTCCCTGTCAACAACCAGCAGAGCTACAGGGAACACGTTTCTTTAAGAGACTTGTATTGAAACAGTTTTCCTGATTGGCGTTTGTACATAATTGTTCTCCTTGACGATGGATGGAGGGGAAAAGGAATTATGCTTTGTGGCAAGAGATGGGGGACATGGAGTATGCGTATTGTATGGACGCCGATGACTTCACTGACAGTTGAATGATTATCATAAAAATTTTGTTTTTTGGCAAACTGGCATGTTTGAACTCTCATTTTGGGCTAGGTTGAGAGCTCACATTGAATTTGAGAGATGGGGATGGGGGAGGCTTTTTAGGGCATTATAACAGCTTAATTGTTTTTTCAATAACACATCGGTACAAGCATAGACAATAGTAAAGAGAACCTGTGAGTTAGGTAGAATCTTAAGACATTACCAACGCGTAGGGTTTTTAATATTCTGTGGTTTCTTATGTGTCTTCTTACTTGTATAGCTTTAATGTTTGTTGTTATCTTATTGTGTATGTAATTGTGAAACATTTGTTATCACCTTTTGCCTTTCTTGCGAAATGTAAAGCGCTGGTGAGCATGTTTTTATATGGAATATGCGCTATACAAATAAACATTATCATTATTATTATTATTATTATATGCAGGCTAATATCATGATCATTTTGAATGTTTTTTCCAACATATGACATTTGCAACGTTGGTGCGTATGGGATGTATTCCGAGGGCAGAAACGTTGTCTTCAGAAATACCGAAACTGAAAATATCAACATTTGAAAAATTGTTTCAGATGCTCATAAAGTAACATCTGTCACCTTCCAAATGCTCATCCACTGTGCGTCCTAACTCTGCATCCACCTAGAGAGAAAAATACAGCAACAACAACACGATTACAAGGGAACCAAAACGCCACAAATAAACAAACACACGAGAGCATCTAAAGCATCTACCTGACCGCCCACAGACATTTACACACACCCGCTACACCTCCTCCTGACCTCACCTCTCCTCCCACCCAATCTTCTCACCACCACCATCACACATACATACAACATGCACACACGTACCCCTATAATCTACGTACAGTCTCAACGTAGTCTATGCAAATCATTCTCTCCCTCTCTTTACTACAAAAAAAAAAAAAAAAAAAAAAGAAAGAAAAAATAGAGCCCGCTAAGCACACAACAATACCGTCTGTAGACTGTAAGAAAACGCTGGTGTTAATGTTATGTGTCACACTCACACATCATCTTGTGCTTTTACTTCATGGGGGCAAGGGTGGAGGGAAGAGGGATCGGGAGGGAAGATTGAGAACTAGTGCGTTGCATAAATATTATAGGCCAGACTCACAGATCGTGGTGTGCTGTTACTTCTTGGCAAGTGGGAGAGGGTTTTAGTGAAGGGTGAGACTGAGAACTAGGATGTGGCATAAGCATTACAGACTGCACTACCCCACACATGTCTTCTCAGTGTGTCTTTTTGTCGTCCGGGATAAATATCGTTCTTTTGTCTTGTCCTCCCCTCTGGGGCAAGGGGCTTGATGTTGGGAGGTGGGGATGGGGATAGGGGTGGAGAGCATGTAATGCTTGCCTATGACCCTTGTAAATAAAACTCTGCCCTCTACTATTCCTTGTCTGTCTATAGACAAAAAGAGACAAAGCAAACATACTTTCGAACAGTTTAAAAAAAAGTCTTCGAATTCTGGAAATGAAGACTGCAGGCTGTCTGTAAGATAAAATGAAATGAAATAAAATGAAATAAAAATGAAATCAAATGAAATCAAATCAAATAAAATACAAGGAACTAAAAGGAAAGAAAAAACTTAAAATAAAATAAAATAAAATGAAATAAAATAAAATAAAATAAAATAAAATAAAATACATAAAATAAAATAAAATAAAATAAAATAAAATACAATAAAGTAAAATAACATAAAATGAAATAAAATATAATAAGATAAAGTGAAGGTAGATCAATAGATAGAGAGTTATGCCTCTAACAAAATATTGGTGTTCTGTCCGCATAAATCAAACTAAAACTTAATTGCGTGCACATGTGTTGGGGGGGGGGGGGGAGGAGGGGCAGGATACATGACATATTGCAAACGATGTTCCACTCCTCTCTCCTACCCTCTTTGCCACCACACAAGTCAAATCACATTCGAAACCCTTTACTGTCAGATGAAGTTTTTGTGGGATGTTAACGAAACCCCTCCATCACTGACAGATGTGTGTTTTATTACGAGGGCGAAGTCGGATTAAGTTGTCCGGGGTTTGTTTTACACTGGGGATCAAGCGTTGGCAGGGGATCAAGGTGCCCTGACTGCTTGACACGGAAACATGGGAGCATTGGCTTGTTCAGCAATTAAGTGCAAAAATCGTGCCAAAAAAATGTTCTTTACGATTGTCATGGCTTAATGGAAGAAGCAGTTTCTTTTAATTTTATGTTTATTTATTTATTTACCTATGGAAATGTGCATTTATCTTCTTTTCTGTTTTCATCGATTTGAATTTGTCTTTACCACATTTGGATCTTTTCTGGGTGATCGCTGATGTTTCAGTGGATTTATAAAGTTCATAATTTCATTCACATTTTATGTTTTTGTTTTTAGTTTGCTGAGGGTTTGTTTCTCGAGTTATTGGTTCGTTGGCTGACCTGGTAGCTGGCTGGCTAGTTGTATGATTGATTGATTGATTGATTGATTGATTGATTGATTGATTGACTGACTGGTAGCGGTTTTTAGTTTGGATCACAGCGACTGGAAATATGACGTTGTTTTAGTACGAAAACCGAGTGGTATTGTAATAATACGGACGCTTATCAAATGAACGAAACGAGACGGTCACAACTGTTCGGTTTCTTTCTTTCTTTGGTTGGTTGGTTGGTTGGTTGGTTGGTTGGTTGGTTGGTTGGATGGTTTGGTTGGTTGGTTGGTTTGCTTTGGTTTGGTTTGGTTGGTTTGGTTTTTTATGTGATCATGATTTTAACCACAGATCACTGGATGTATGGAAAGATTGTCTATGCTTACATACTTGTTACCCATTAATGTTATTGACTTACAGAGTTAGGGTTAGGGTTAAGGATAGGGTTGATTGATTGGTTGGTTGGTTGTCGGTTGGTTGGTTTGGTTTGGTTTTCAATGTGACCATGATTTTAACCATAGATCTCTGGATTTATGGAAAGATTGTCTATGCTTGCTTACTTGTTGCCCATTAATGTTATTGACTTGTAGAGTAGCACCGAAGATGCGCCACTCCATTCTGTTCTGGACCAGCGTGTGTATGGTATTTCAGATGGTGTTTCTTTGTGTCTTCATCTCCTATGTCTTCCATCTGATGTGCAACGCCAGGGACATCTTCTTGGATTATGTGCGCGAATGCATTGATATGTGTACTTAATTTTCTTTTCCTTTTTCTTCCTCTGTTGAAGTATTGTGTATGTTTTGAAACAGGTTATAGCCCTGATATGGCTCTACGCAGTCGGCTGGGCTTTAAACAAAAAACAATAACAGTAACACTACAGGACAGTGCGGTTGATGTTATTCTGCTCTCTACGGATGATGTATCCAGTTTGTCATCATTGTCTTTTGCTGATGATTGTGTGCAAATTGTCGTTTCTTGACCCCATGGGGCGAGTAGTTGTTGGTTGAATTTGCTGTTGGACAAGATGTTTCATGTGATTCCTTCAGTGGAAGGTTGATGATAGCTCGGTAAGGTCGGCTGTCTGTCGTCCTCCAACAATCTGAGCCGTGAAAGGTGTTGGAAGGATGCAGCTCTGGTAAATCTAAAATTGTCGAGAGCACAAGTTTATTCAATTGTTATCGATCAGGATTGATGTGGGGGTTTAGATCAAGTAGGGAGGGCGATGAGGCTTGGAGAGGTAAGGGCAATACTTAACGTGCATCTTTTGTAGTTTTGTGAGATCCTGGTGTATGTTGGGGGGAGGGGGGAGATTGTGCGTATTCACATGTGTGTGTGAGTGTTGTGTGTGTGTGTGTGTGTGTGTGTGTGTGTGTGTGTGTGTGTGTGTGTGTGTGTTTTGAGTCAATATTGAATAAAATTATGATACTCATTTTTGATTGTGTGTTTGTGTGTTGTGTGTGTGTGTGTGTGTGTGTGTGTGTGTGTGTGTGTGTGTGTGTGTGTGTGTTGAATGCGCGTGTGCGTGATTTTCTCTTAGAAATATTGAAGTTCAATAACGTGCTATTTGATTTTACATTCTTTGTTGATGCGCGCTCGCGTGTGTGCATGCGTGCATGTGTATGTGTCTGAGTCTCTGTGTGTGTGTGTGTGTGTGTGTGTGTGTGTGTTGTGTGTGTGAGAGAGAGGGTGGGGCAGGTGGCCAGGAGCAGGGAGGGTGTGAAGGAAGATAGGGGGAGAGCCGTGGCGCTATCAGTGCCATGAGTTATGTGCCGGGCAACCAACGTTGAGTCTCATGCCAGGCTAGGTAGGGGCTGCCTCTTGTTCTGCTGACCTCTCCTGATCTCTCTTTCCCTCCTGACAAAAGCTGTTGGCTTCTGTTTCATTTGGGAAGGTTGGGGGGTGGGGGAGTTCAAAGAAGTATAGGATTAGGATTTGGATCTTGGCTCATCTATGTGTGTGTGTGTGTGTGTGTGTGTGTGTGTGTGTGTTGTGTTGTGTGTGTGTGTGTGTGTGTGTGTAAGTTTGTGTGTATTTTTCTGCCTGTCTGTCGTCTGTCTGTCTGTCTGTCTATTCTCTGTCTGTCTGTCTATTGCTGCTTGTGTTTCTTTTTGTAACTGTGAATTTACCATGTGAAGTTTAGGCTGCTCTCCCTTGGGATAACGCGTTGCCATAGTGCAGAGCCACCCGTCTTTTCATTATTATTTTTTTTATTCGTTCTTTGAGAGCGTGGTTCGCATAAAAGTAGATTCTGTCTTCTAGTCAGACACAAAAAGGACGTTGATGACGAAGATCAGGAAAAGACAAGCAACATTTATAGGACGTACTATGACACAAGAAAAATTAAAGCATATGGTCACAACAAGAAAGCCGTAAAGAAAAAGAGCACCATGTAGACCCAGGGAGAAAATATTGGACGGACTTGCGCAGTAGATGAAGACAGACAGGGTGGAAGATGTACTTGCAACGACAAGGGATAGATTCGCATGGAGGGCCGTGATCGCCAATGGCATGCAGGGCACATGATGATGATGAGACTGACTGTACAAAGCCGTGAAAATCTTTTGCGTGCTGCCTCCAATCCTCGCAGCTGTGAATGGGTACCTGACCCTGTTGGGGGTTAGGGAAGGAAAAGCAAATGAAATGGGCGCCACTTTCATGATGCTCATCCCGAGAAAAATTCAGTTGTGTACTACCTCACTCCCTGAAGACCTCAGGGTTAAGGGCACCGATCACCTTATTTGTTTCTGTCTGTCTTTGAGTAAGTTGTCGACAAGTATCCAGTATCTTTTGAGTTTACTGGGCTAGATTCATATTCCATTTTCTCTGTCTGTCCCAGTGAATGTTTCTTAATAAGATACATACTGACAGACACAAAGAGAGCTGGTGGCAGGGCGGGGTGCCTAAAAGAGAAATGAAGGCTCAGAGTGGGGCAAGACAGAGCTCTTCCATTCTGTCTTGGTCCAGTGGCTGGGCTGGACCTGGTTGGTGCGCATTGTGTAGATGTGTCCCGGAGTTTGTCATCTGCCCACCTTGATATTCGATTTGTAAACACGATAACTGATGACTGGGTCCGAATGGGTCATGCAACACATGGACATCCCCCCCCCCCCCCCATTGTTTTTTTTGTTCTTGATGATATAGTTATGGAGTGGTTTCGGGAGTTTGGGAGATGATTGAACGTGCGGAGAGTGGCGAAGCATTGGGGTTCTGGGTCCCATCCGCACCCTTGGGTGTTTCTTGTTAACTACAGAGTACAGCCACGTTTGCCTCTACCCCTTTTTATCGCCTAGGTGACGTGGGACATTGCCTATCAAAAAACAAGTTACTATCCCCCCTTCACCTGAACGTCCACTTTCTCAAGAAAAACGAGAATGATCTCATGGCTTCGCCATTGTGGTCTTCATACCCTAGCCTCACTCCTCCCTTTCCTTTGCCACCTCCCAGAGAGACAAGACCACAGGGACAATTTATTTCAGGCAGGGTGGCGGCTGAAGCTTTGTCCCAGCTGTCTTGAAAACAAAGTGGAGGGTAAACTTTGTCCCCCTCTTTGCTTGCGAACAGGGCACACGTTATCACCAGCCTGTCCAGATGCTTCAATCCATCGGGGCCGACTAGCTCCGTGCCGTTGCCCTGGATTCAATTCTGGGCTGGCGTCCACTGCAGTATCAAGAACTGTCGCCCATTGTTAACCCTTTCACTCTGAGAGCTGGTAGAGATAGCGCGAGGGAGAGGAAAGGTTAACTTGTGCAGAAAACTGGTGGATAAAGTGAGAGAGTGAAAAGGTTAACTTGTTTTTAGTTGTTGTTTTTTTCTTTTTGGCCATCTGTTTCTGTCTGAATTGATTGCGTGTCATGTGCACATTTGTTATCATCACACAGCATTGTCGTTGCTGTGAAACTAGGGGGATGTTGGTTGGTTGTTTACGGAATTGCCTGGGATGTGTGTAATTGCCTTGGTGGTAATGTTCTTTATTTGGTGGAGATATGGATACAGATGATGATATTGATGGATAAAAATGATCGATGATGATGATGATGATGATGATGATGGGGTGTTGAAGCTTCCTTCATAGAGTTTGACATTGAAATGCAGTCAAAACAGAAAAAAAAGAAAGAAAAGAGAGAGAGAGAGAGGGGGGGGGGGAGGGAGAAAAGGAAACATAGATATGATTACGAACTTTTATTGATGTGAACAGAATGTGTTTTAGAAGTCTCGTATGACATTAAAACATAGTTATCTTAAAAGTTCACTCATCATTTAGGTGTATTCAACTCAAAATAGACTACGGCGTTTACGGTTTAAAGAGTTCAGATAGTTTCGTTTTGTTTCTCAAAAGACTGAAGGAAGGCAGTGTTTGGATGGAAAAAAATAATAACTTTTTAAAAGAGGAAATGCACGAAACAAGCTGTATACAATTCAAGCTTTGTGGGATTTGATACAGAGCATAGCTCATATAAAGCCTTAATCCATAATAACGATGTACAACAGTTCGTATGTAAAAGACACACAGCTGAATGTCTCAACTGATTTATAGAGAATAGCCTACGCATGTGAGCCTTTTGATAACGATAATAAGAAGAAGAAGAAAGTAATAATGAATAATACTAATTATGATGATAAATGATAATAATAATGATAATAATAATAATGATATCGTTGTTATCAAAGTAATAATAACGAGAATATGATGATGATGATGATAATAATAATAATAATAATGATAATAATAATTCTATTTGTAAAGCCCAAACAGACAATGTCAAAGCATTTTGTTAAATGGAACGTAAACGAGGAAGGGTAGTGGTGGTGACTGAGTATAAATTAAATAGTTTATATTTAATGTAGTGGTTTGGTTGCCAAAAACTGGTACTTTTCTGTTGCTCTATCTGCAGGTAAAATTAAGATGTGATTATGGATCTCCTATAAAAGTAAGTAAGGCTATTTTAAGGTACATAACCAAGTTAGTTTTGTCTGGTGAATCTGTAGGTGAAGTTCAGTTTGTCTCTTTAAAAGTTTAGTTTGTCTTCCTGAAAGGTCTGTTGATCTGAAAACAGATTTCTTTTCATTAGTTTATCTGGAGGTGAAATCAGACATTTGTAAAACATGGCCCTTTATCCCAACTGTAGTTCACAACACCGCCACTTTTCTCCTTATGTATCTCCATTACAAGTGTCGTTTTTGGTCATAATACCTTGCGCTTGAAACCTAGTCCGCTATTTTTGGTTTCAGTAATGACATAGCGTAACTCTTGTTAATTTTCTTATTTACCCGTGACACAACGTGAAGGAGTCTTGTCTTTTGTTGTGCGCTTTCTGCCGACCAGATTGTAAAACCTACCATAATCCCTAGATTTTGAAAACGAATGTCTTTTCATTCATCACTCGTATTTCTAGCTCATTCTCTTGACGATCTGTGACGGTTTTACTTTAGGCTATCTCTCCTTGTCCCCCCCCCCCTCCTGCCCCCCTGCTCTCCTGTATGTTCTGCAGCCTCCCCAACTTTTCTCTCCCATGTTGGGAGTTGACAAATCTGTTTGCCTTCGCGGGTGATCAAGCCCGTGTAGCATTGTTTACCAGTAAATAAACGCTGCCAGGCTTGATAGAGTTTCCCGGCCGCCATTGCTCAACGCCACAGATGAAGAGATAAGGAGATGTTGCTGTGTCATCCACACGGCCACTAACTCCCAGTGACACAAAGAGAAAGGGGAGAGCATTAAGGGGGCGGTGTTGATCACTGATTTATCGCAGCCAGCCAGGGACAGGGGGACGAGGCCCATGGCGACGCTCCCGGCTCTTTTTCTCCCTCCTGTCTTAGTGGGGAGAGAGGGGAGTCTGGCTAGAATGTCCGCTGTTTGGGATAGTCTGACACCCTCTTCTTGGTTTCGGGTTCCAATCTCATAAAGCTTGCTGTTCCCCTCTTCCCTGTCTTCATTTCCCTCTCACAGGTATAATGAATGGCCATGTGGAGGGGGGGGGGGTAGGTGTAATTAACGACCAGACCTGCAGCTGGTGAGGGACTTATTCTGTTGCTAGTGGTCGTGATCTGAAACCGTGATCGTCCTTTTGTTGATGTGTATGTAAGATAGTACGGTCTCATTTGAAGTTTGAGAGTGATAGCTGTTTTGAATACATACAGACAACGCATTTGTCATGGAAAAATTGAAAAAACATCCATGTAGTCGTTATTTTCCATGCTGAATGTCTAATTTTTTGTAACTGTAAAGAACATCTGTGTATGTGGATTTTTCTTGTGCTAAATGCATGATGTACATTATGTCTCCTTTGGTAAACTATGAAATGAAAAATCGAAAACTGAAAGAAGAGAATGAGAAAACAAATGAAAACTGACAAACTATGAAGTGGAAAATCGAAAACTGAAAGAAAAGAATGAGAGAACAAATGAAACAGGGAGGAGAGGGTTGTGTGGGGGTGGGGGCAGTACTGGGAGGGGGGGGAGGATATAAGTCTCCACTGTTGCAAATCAGAATCTGAAATTGCATTCAAAATGTAAATCCTCCAAGCTCTCTCCTTACCAAGACACAGAAAGGAAGGTAATGTTCATTTGTACACGCAGGTGCAAGTCATATCACACCTGGTGACTTTACCACACATATCACCTGTCTCAGTAGTATTAACTTCTGTCCTGGTATCTTTCACCTCCGAGGTCCGCGCCTTCTTCCTTCCCTCCCTCCCTCTCTCCTCCCCCCCCCCCCCTCTCTCTCTCTCTCTCTCTCGCCCTCTTCTCCTCTATCTCTCTCTTTTCATTTTATGCGGTTATCTTAGACACATGTCTGGATTACAGGAAGATTACGTTACCGATGGCATATACATGTTTATTTCAGAAGTTTAAAGAAGCAAGGATTAAAGAGTTAATGTAGCAGAGAGGTGCAAATCTAAAGTGGTGTTATTCTGAATTGTAAAAATGCAATGTTGCTACTGTGTGGTGTCCAGTATCTCTCTCGTAGTCATATATGTGTGTGTGTAAGTGTGTGTGTGTGTTTGTGGTGTGTGTGTGTGTGTGTGTGTGTGTGTGTGTGTGTGTGTTGTGGTGTGTGTGTGTGTGTGTGTGTGTGTGTTGTGTGTGTGGTCCAGCAATGGGTCGCAGATAGCGTAATCGTGTGTGCTAGGTCTCGTATTTTATGTTTTAAAATTTCGTGAATGACTTGTAGCACATTTTGTACATCGTAAAAGTTTGCATTAAATTTTACGTCAGTGGCCTAATCCTACATACTGCAGACCTTGCCCCCCCTTCCCTTCCTCCCTCTCTCTCTCCCTCTCTCTCTCTCTCTCTCTCTCTCCCCTCTCTCTCTCTCTCTTTGTTCTTATTCATGTTTCCTTTCTGTCATTAAAGCTGGATATTGTTCAAAGTTGTAATCATATGAACCATTCCGAAAGCATTCTACGACTTCAGTTGCATGCACTTGATTTCATTATTTTTGTTTGTTTGTTTGTGTTTGACTTGTTTTAGTTTTTTGTTTGTTTGTTTGTTTGCTTGTGTGTTTGTTTTGTTTTGTTTTGGGGGCGAGGGGGATAGTGGACCGACGCTTCAGAACATGTTTTCCTTATTGATTTCAAAAGCAGTTACGGAAAGAGCTTCTCTGACTTTGTCATTTATTGTTCTTGATACGCTTTGAACAGATTAAAGTTGTTAGAATATATATAGTGATGTGTATTATTAAAGATGTTAAATGAGAGAAACTGACCGACAGACAAGATCGGGAGTGAATGACATCAGTGTTAATCATAATCTGTCCTTCTCATTGTCACGGTCGGAAATGGAACAAATCCGATGAAGAAACAGAAAGAGAGAGAGAGTGTGTGTGTGTGTTGTGTGTCTGTGTGTGGTGTGCGTGTGTGTGTCTGTGTCTGTGTGTGTGTATCTCTGTATAGGTGAGTGCGTACGTGTGCGGCTACGTATGTATACACGCGGGCGCGTTTTTATGCAGGGAAGAGAGAGAAAGTCAGAGAGAGAGACAGACAGAGAGAGAGAGATCGCTGGCTTTTATTTCATTTTATTCGTAACGTAGGGCGTCCTTGTCCTCTCAACGTAAAACAAACAACTTCAACTCCCGACGACCCTCAAGGGGACAAGTCATAAACCTCCAGGATACAAGTGAGGGTCTGAATGTCCAGGGCATAAACCCAGGCCCTCCGAACTGTGGCCTCGCATTCTGGGGGATGATAGGTTAACTGCCCTGCAGACCTTTGTGTTCTGAGTCGCAAGAGTTAAGCTCTCTCTCGGGACCTGTCCGGGTCCTTGCTCAAAGTGCTCTTAGATCTTCTCGCGGTTTCTACGCGATGTTTTCCTGCGTGCGGGTTGGTCGCTTGTCGTGGAGAAAGTGAGCGTTGCTGTCTTTGTGTGTGTGTGTGTGTGTGTGTGTGTGTGTGTGTGTGTGTGTGTGTGTGTGTGTGTGTGTGTGTGTGTGTGTGTGTGTGTGTGTGTGTGCTGTCGTTGATGCACAGTCTTTGAGTGCTGCGGACAATTTGTAGTCTGATCAAAGGAGAAGACTGCTGGAGACATAGGCAGGGCAGGGTCATAATGGTCTAAATTGGGTTAATGCAGATTTGTTTTCGGGCACATTGCAAAGAGCATTGTCAGATTTGGTTGGGAGGGAAGAGGAATACAGAACAGATCATAACAGAACAGAACACAACAGAACAGAACACATTTATGTGCCGTAAGAACCCAAATTAGGGCTATGAGATACAGATAGGTGTAACAAGCTGAAAAAGCAGTTAATGATTTCACATTTTATGTCATCATCATCACTGTCATCATCATCGTCGTCGTCATCGTCGTCGTCGTCGTCATCACCATCATCATCCTCCTCATCATCATCATCCTCATCATCATCATAACTGTAAATATAGATATCTGTGTAACTGAGAATCTTACAGTTTTCCCAAATGCAGACAATCATGCACATATTTCGTGACATGTGTTTGTTGCTGATCTTCGTTTAGTATGTGAATGCGTAAACAAAGGATGTTATCATTGTGTAAACTAGGTTCTGTGTGTGAGTGAATGTATTCTGCTTCATTTTCACAACGTTCATGTTTTCATAACATGATTAATCTTACTCAGTATAACTTGTGTAATGATGGCTTGAACATGAAAGGTTTACATCTCTGTCGACTTTATGTTAATGAATTGACGATTTAATTCATTGTAACATTTACTCAGTTTAATTACGGTAGATTTTTGTTTTGAGTAGTTGTGAAATGGATGTACGAGTGTTACAGCCAAGTGGATGCACACGTCACTTTCTAAATATGGATTAGTACAGAAGTACAGAAGTATTGTGTTGCATTGTGTTGCATTTTGTATCGTGTTTGTGTTGTATTCTTTTGTATTTTACAGAATTGTACTGTATTTTGTCTTATGGTACGGTATCGTATTGCATTGTATTCAGTACTGGTGGGTCTTTTATTCCTAAACCTTTCGGTGAGCAAGGGACAGTTTACACTATTAAATAGCATTATCTTTATTGACTGCTGCTTTTCATTTAAGTTTTGAATGAGATTATCAGTTTGATGCTCATGTGACTCAAGGTGCTGTCGTTATTATTATTATTACGATCTTTATTACGAACAGGGCTTGATCTAAGCCTCTTCCATTTGACTTTAAAGGGCTAATCGGGCACTAATTTTGGGTTTTCTGGCAAAGTCGATCACAAAGTCAGTCGATAATCGAAAGAGCTGGTGTTGTACCTTACAAATGCAGTGATTCTGCTTCTCAGAACAAAGAAATTAACGCGTCGCTAGAAAGCATCGTGTACTTGTATGAATTATGCTTGTACGTCATTATTGTATATTCATGACGTTTGTAAGGCTACGGTTGCTACGGTGAATAAAAGTTACCGGCAGTCTTGAGGATGAAGCTGACACTGTTATCATTTGTTATTCACAGTCTTTTCAGAAGAGGCCATCATCTGAACAAATCACTCTTCTTCATCGTCACCATCTCTCTCTCTCTCTCTCTCTGTTTCTTTCTCTGTCTCTCTCTCTCTCTCTCTTCTCTTCTCTCTCTTTCTCTCTCTCTCTCTCTCTCTCTTTCTTTCTTTCTTTATTTCTCTGTCTCTCTGTCTTTCTTTCTCTCTCTTTTTTTCTCTCTCTTTCTCTGTCCGCCTGTCTCTCTCTCTCTCTTTCTCTCTCTCTCTCTCTCTCTCTCTCTCTCTTTCTCTGTCTCTTTCTCTGTCTGTCTGTACTGTCCGTCTGTCCCCGCCCTCTCTCTCTCTCTCTCCCTTTACCCCCTCCCACACTCTTTCTCCTCCTCAACTGCACGACTGATGACCCCCAAGAGATGATTCAGCTCAGAAGCAGAGACCAGAGCAGAGAGTAGATTTATTAGAAACGGTGATCAGAGAATGACACAGTGACTGCCCTTCTGACAGGTTAACCTTTTCACTCCCCACTCCACCCCCACCCCACCCCCTATCCACCAGGCTTCCATCACTTCCTGCAAGAAGCTGGTGAATAGGATGAGGAAGTTAATGGGTTAATAGGTGAAAGCCGGTTGATATGGTAAGGAGTGAAAGGTTAAGTATGCTCGGGCTGCTCATCCCATTGTGATGTGGAGGTCAGGAGGGAGAGCCATCATGTCGGGGCTGCTTGTCCCAACTGTAGTATAGTGGTTTGTGGTGATGCTTATTATATGGGATTCCGCCATACGCTCGTATGTAATGCAAAGAGAAAGAGAGAAGGGAGGGGTGAGATACAGGTTTTGGGATTTATATTTTAGCTGATGTGATCCGATATCATTGCTGTCATCATCATGAACACCATCATCATCATCGTGGTCGTCCCTTAACATTTCAAAGTGCAGTTTGTATGTATTTGCTCTAGACACGATTAGGGGTGGATGCAGATGTGGTAAATGAAAAATGTAACAAAAACTTCACTATCGATCACAACACTGCTCTCCTTTCCCTTCCTTCACTTCCTTCCCGTCCCCCCCCCCCTCTCTCTCTCCCTCTGTCTGTCTCTGTCTCTCTCCCTCTCTCCGTCTCTCTGTCTCTGTCTCTCTCTCTCTCTCTCTCTCTCTCTCTCTCTCTCTCTCTCTCTCTCTCTCTCTCCTTCCTGCCCAACATGCACACACTCGTTCGTTTGTTGTTGTTTTTTCAAAGATAAAAAGTACCTATTTGACTTGACATGGCTTGCCTGAAGACAAAAGTGGCTGGCTCTTACAAGGTTTTTCTCCCTCCCATAGGACAAACAAGCGATCGATTGAACTTAGAGATTCAGCGGCTTTACCCTCGAGAACACACCAAAGGACAAGTACTCGTTCCCTGCACACTCCAGCAGTTTTCTGTTTCCTTCAAATTTTACTGTTTTCAGTGCCGTGGTTTTGTGTCACTGGAGCTAAATAGCAAGAAGACTGAAGTCATGACAGTCAGTAAAAAACAAGAAATCCCCTCGTGCAGAATAACAACAAGTGGCACAACTTTCTTCAGACGGCAGATACACGTCAGAAATTGCCGGCACAATCGGCCGATTCAATACAGTATTCAAGAAGACGAAAAGCGTTCATGCCAATGCCTATCAGGTAACATCAAGAAGAGAGTTATTGAGTATTGTATAGAACCGATACTGTTGTACGGTTGTGAGGCATGGACAGTCAGCACGCAAAGTCAGAACAAAACTGAGGCAGCTGAAATGTGGTTTTTAAGAAAAGTTCCATGGACAGCAAAGAAAATAAACGAGAGTCATGAAGGAGGCAAACACAAGAAGATCATTAATAAAGAAGATTAGAAAAAGACAGGCAACATTTACAGGGCATTTTATGAGGCAAGAAAAATTAGAGCACGTAGTAACAGCAGGAAATCTGGAGGGAAAGAGAATACCAGGTAGACCCAGGGAGAAGATATTGGACGGACTTGCGGGGTGGCTGAGGACAGAGAGGGTGAGAGATGTACATGCAGCGACAAGATATAGAGGGCCATGATCGCCAATGCTATGCGGCAGGGCACATGATGATGATGATGATGATGATGATGATGATGATGATGATGATGATGATGATGATCCCCCTGTCCGCTTTTTCTGTCGTGAACGAATCTGTTAGCATCTTGGTTCTTATTTTTCTTTCGTTTGTCGTCTGCATGGTCAGGCCACATTTGTTGGTGAATGCGGCCACCTTCTACGGTTCCTGCCGGCTGCTATGGAAGGTAGTGGTCAGCGGACTTGTCGACCATAACTTCTCATTCAGTCCTCTTGATGGTTGGAGGTGACATCGCTGTAGCGTGTGTACAACTTTCTGGTCCTCGTGACTGCAGGGGCACGTTGACACAGGCCTCTGTTTGGACTTGTGGTTCACGTTATTGTTATTGTTATTTTTGTTTAAAGCCCAGCCGACTGCGAAGAGCTATATCAGGGCTATAACCGTTTTAAGATGTACACAATACTTCAACAGGAAAAAGGAAAAGAAAATTAAGTACACATATAAAAGCATTCGCGCACATAATCTAAGAAGATGCCCCTTGCGTTGTTCACTCTGTCCAAATATCACACAGGAGATTTGAAAAAACATATCTGAATACAGATTAAAACACAATTTGCTTCTGCATATCACATTTATCGAGAACCAAAAATCCATTTAATACATGTACCCAGTTTCAATCCTAAGAGAAAGTGTGTAAGACTTTATTGAACACATACAGGTAAATGGACCCGGTTGTGGCCCGTATAGAGCTTCGTCAGAACCGTTTACTGCTGTCTGGACAGAAGGTGGTAGTCGTCCCTGTCTGTGGCTTAAGGATTGAACTGACGATGTTCCTCTTTTGGCTGCAGCTGGCACTTTTGTGTGGTTAGTCTTCCCAGGCTGTTCTTTTTGCCATCTTATCTACCCTTTCCTAGTGGGTGGGGATCTACGCGAGGCCACTCTTCTGGTTCTTCTGACGTGCTGGAAGGTCTTGGTCATGTGGGGAAGCTTGTCATTCTAAATGGCCTGAAGAGCTGGAAAGGCATCAGAGGGGAAGACCACTTGATAACATGTGTCATTGATTCTCAGGATCATGGAAGCTGCCTTCATTAGTGCTTTTGTTTCTGCTCGAAGTCTTGATGAATTGGCTTCTTCCCTTTCCCGAAATAAATACTTACCTCTTTATTTGTTTGTTTTTTTTTTCTTTCTTTTTGTCTGTCTGTCTGTTTCTTTCAAAATGACGGCAACAACGATGATGATTATTTTTGTTTTTGTTGTTGTCTTTTTCTAAATCGCAGTCGACTAAATTTTTTTTAAATTATGGCTTAACCAAACGTGACAATATTTGTCTGCTTTCACGCTCTCACGTTCTGGTCTTACGTACCCAGGCTGTTCTGTTTGTTCAACAATCTGACTGACCTTTTTCGTGTTCGTTTCTGTCCGAAGAAGTTATGTGTCTATATTACTGCAGCTGTTGGTGTCATTGTCTGAAGTTTATAATCAGAGGACCGTCCATACTGTAGTCGGTGTGTGCAAGAGAAAGGAAGTTGTTGATGGTCTTGTTTGTGTGTGACGGTGGCTGTTCCTTGGGGTTGTCATTGGTCGACCTGAACCGCCATGATTTTGTCGACGACGGATTGTGAAAGATTGATGAAGTTGCCTTTCCCTTGCCCAGAAATAGTTTTTTTCTTCTTGGTTGGTTGACTGAATGGGTGGTTGTTTCGTTGATTGGCTGGTTTGCTGATTGATTGACTGACTTGGCGGTTGGTTGGTTGGTTGGTTAGTTTGGTTGGTTGGTTGATTGGTTGGATAGCTAGCTGATTGGTTGATCCATTGGATATTTGGTCGGATCATAAATTGGCTTGCTGGTACGTTGACTGCAGACTGGTTGATTGGTTGGCTTGTTTGTTGACCAGCTAACTAGCTGGTTGGCTTGTTGGCTGGTTAACTGGCTGGTTGGTTGGTTTGCTGGCTGGCTGGCTGACTGACGGGTTGGGTTGCTTGGTTGTTTGGTCGGTTATTTTCATGATTGACCGGCTCTGTGGTTGCTTGATTTGTACACCATGTATTTATCTCTGGCTGTTACCCTTTTCTCCAAAGGGTTAGGGTTAGCTCCAGTTCCATCCACCAAACAAAAAAATATTTGGCTTTATTCCTCTCTCTCTCTCTCTCTCTCTCTCTCTCTCTCTCTCTCTCTCTCTCTCTCTCTCTCTCTCTCTCTCTCTCCCCCCGTGCTTTTCACACACACGCGCGCGCGTGCGTGAGCGCGAGCGCAGTCTTCCGTTTCCGTTCCTTGGGTTATAGTTCTTCAGCGGTCTGCCGTTCTTCCTGCCCGCCTGTGTCCGGAGCGGGTGTGTATGTCGTCTGGTGGTGTCAGTGTCTGCAGTTTATGGTGCTGAAGACCCACTATTTGCCACCCATTGTCTGCAGCCTGCACACGCCATGGCTTTTCTCTGCCAGAGCTGCAGTTGAAGTGCGCTCAACAGGGTTCATCACTTTCGGGCAGATCCATAAGTGCTTCAGCTGTCATTGACCTGTGCGGAAACACGGACAATAGAAAGATGTTCGCAGCTCCGGTAGAATCCGGTGATGATGATTTCAGATGTAAAAGTGAGGATGAAGAGGTATAATCCACACAAAAATGACGTCACCGAAAAAAATCAAAACAAGATGACGTCACAAAAATCATTCACAAAAATGACTCCACAAAAAACTGATATAGAATCAAACAGGTAACGTCACAAAAATATGTATAATTAAATATGCGCAAAGTTGACGTCATCAACACAAAGATGACGTTTCCATATTTACCAGGAAAAGACATCAAATATAATGAGTATGTAAATGTTTTATACAGGAAAATGGCAATCGATGAAATAAATTGATATATTTTGTTTGGAGTATGGCATTTCTTGTATTTGAAGAAAAAGGATTATTCCTGGAGTGGATAACAGTAATATATATATATATATATATATATATATATGTGTGTGTGTGTGTGTGTGTGTGTGTGTGTGTGTGTGTGTGTGTGTGTGTGTGTGTGTGTGTGTGTGTGTAAAGTGCTCCCTGAGGGATTAACGTGAACCTCCTGTACTGTTCGAAAAGGATGGATAACCTCAGATGTCGAGTTCACGTGTCTATCAATACAAATTGATTACCCCATAGCAAAATGTTTGTTCTGTGGTCTATGAATAATTTCATGATTGTCATCCATTGCTTGATCTGATTATCTATGTCTCTTGGGATTATTCAGTTCAAATCTTTTGCTGGCTTACACTGTCCATCAGCTGTATGCAAAATGCTGGACGGGGTGAAGAAGTGAAAGAGCGTGAAGGTGTTGTGCCTACTTAGGGTGGAAAAGATCTTTCGCGAGTTGCTTGCATTTGTGTCGATGACGACACATTCGTTTCACCGTGTGAAACCGTATACCATGGTCATTTGAGATCTCCATCAGCTAGCATCTGTGGCGTCAACGCAAATGGAAATTTTTCTGCCCGCGAACACGCTGTCATTGAGAACTGAAACTGTTGATGAGCTTTCTTTTTTTGTCTTTCTGTTTATTCAATTACAGACCTAGAATTCGAAATAGGTTTTTGACATGGTCCCTACCACCACCGCTAGCCCTACATAAGGGTACTCTCTTCTACAATATCTTTGTAATCTCTTGGTTAATCTGAATTGTCCTTTGCTGCACGCAGTAATTTCCTGTTGAACCTATACTGTTTAGTCATGGATGAACTTATACTGTTCAGTCATGGAAGGGTTTTTTTAACCGTCTGTTATCTATTAGGTTTCTTGCTAATGTGTTTGGTTGGTTGGTTGGTTAGATGGCAGGTTGGTTGGTTGGTTGTTTTTTCTTTCTTTTTTCTTTTTTTCTTTCATTTTTTTTAGGACGGAAGAGCCGACGATCTGATGTTCCATGTACCAGAAGCACTCTGTATACTTTCTGACTGGTGCACCCCCATGACCCATGGCCTTCCTTGAACAACTATGTTCACAAAAACAAAAGCAAACAAAACGTCTGTAAGAATTACTCATCCCCCCCCCTTCTCTCTCTCTCTCTCTCTCTCTCTCTCTTTGTCTCTCTCTCTCTCTCTCTCTCTCACACACACACACACACAAATATACCCCACACACAATCACACACTCAACACACACAAACACACACACACACACACACACACACACACACACACACACACACACACACACACACACACACACACACACAATCATGAGCGAAAACGAGAGAGGAGAGTAAAGGAGAAAGACAGAACAGGCGGAAGGAGTAATGAAATAAACAGGACATAACTGCACGTGTAAACTTATTACAAGTGCAGTTACGGACGATGACATGAGCCAATTGCATTAAGGGCTCCAGCATGAACGAGCACAGAACTTACGGGATGCTGGACAGGAAGGAAAGAAGGGGGACTACCACATAATGCTGCTGTTCATGATTCCACATCACACGTTTTATATTATACACTTCTGCCAGCTTCCACAGGCCGTAGAACTACTGTAAAGTGGTTGCGTTTTATCATTTCCTGATGAAAAAAGGAGAGGCTGGTTCATGTTGACCGGTGGTGTGTGTGATGTCTCTTGTGTGTGTCTCTCTCTGAATGGCTGTTGATTTAAATTTGGCAGTGTCTCCTTCCATGTTGACCAGTGACGTGTATGTCTCTTTGTGTCACTCTCTGGACGGCTGTTGGCTTAAAGCTTGGTAGTGTCTCTGTGTGTCTCTCTCCGACGGCTGTTGGCTTAAAGCTTGGTAGTGTCTCTGTGTGTCTCTCTCCGACGGCTGTTGGCTTAAAGCTTGGTAGTGTCTCTGTGTGTCTCTCTCCGACGGCTGTTGGCTTAAAGCTTGGTAGTGTCTCTGTGTGTCTCTCTCCGACGGCTGTTGGCTTAAAGCTTGGTAGTGTCTCTGTGTGTCTCTCTCCGACGGCTGTTGACTTAAATTTGTCGGTCTGTGTCTTTTTCTGAATGGCTCCTGTCTTAAATTTGGCAATGTCTCTGTGTGTCTCTGAATGTCTCTTGTCTTAAATTTGGCAGTGTCTATGTGTGTCTGTAAATGGCTGCTGACTTAAATTTGGCAGTCTCTGTGTGTCTCTGAATGGCTCTTGTCTTAAATTTGGCAATGTCTCTGTGTGTCTCTGAATGGCTCTTGTCTTAAATTTGGCAGTGTCTATGTGTGTCTGTAAATGGCTGCTGACTTAAATTTGGCAGTCTCTGTGTGTCTCTGAATGGCTCTTGTCTTAAATTTGGCAGTGTCTATGTGTGTGTCTGTAAAATGGCTCCTGTCTTAAATTTGGCAAGTCTCTGTGTGTCTCTGAATGGTCTCTTGTCTTAAATTTGGCAGTGTCTTGTGTGTCTAATGGCTCTTTTCTTAAATTTGGCAATGTCTCTGTGTGTCGTCTCTGAATGTTCTTGACTTAAATTTGGCAGTCTCCTGTGTGTCTCTGAATGGTCTTGTCTTAAATTTGGCAGTGTCTTGTGTGTCACTCTCTGAAATGGTTTTTGTCTTAAATTTGGCAGTTCTCTGTGTGTCTTATCTGAATGGTTCGACTTAAATTTGGCAGTGTTCTGTCGTGTGTCTCTCTGAATGCTTGTGTCTTAAATTTGGCAGTGTCTCTGTGTGTCTCTTGAATGGTTTTGACTTAAATTTGGCGGTGTCTCTGTCTGTGTCTCTGTGAATGGCTGTTGTCTTAGATTTGGCAGTGTCTCTGTATTCGTCTCTGAATGGCTCTTGACTTAAATTTGGCGAATGTCTCTGTGGTGAATGGCTGTTGCTTAGAATTTGGCAGTGTCTCTGTGTAGTCATTCCATGAATGGCTCTTGTCTTAAAGTTTGGCAATGATTGTAATGCTGTTGACTTATTTGGGAGTGGAGTTCATCAATCCTCTTGTCTTATCTGGAAGAGTAGTTTTTTGGAAGCTTTCATCATCCCCGAAAACTATTCCAAATATGTGACCAAACTATGCTCCAGCAAAGGTATGACCTGGTATCCAAAAATGAAAATATTTTTGTTGGTCGCTGGTTTTTTTGTTATTTTTTGTTTTGTGTGTGTTTTTTTCTTGTTTGTTTGTTTTTTGTTTTTTTCTTCGTTTGTTTGCTCGTTTGTTTGTTTTTTTCCCCTCTTGGGGGATGGTGGCGGGGGTTGTTGCTGTTGCTTTCTTAGTTTTTTTTCAGTTTTTTTTTAATTTGTTTATTTGCTTCCCCCCACCCCCAAAAAATGTTTGGTTAGAAAGTTTTGCGTAATAAACAACTGTGAATGTGTCTGTTTGAATGGACGTGGCGCAGTGTGAACGTCATTAATGTTCTGCTATGTTTATCACTTTGTGGCTCGATATTTAGCCAGCGGGGTTCATACATACCGTCCAGAAGGAACCAAAACTAGTTACAAGTTAAAAACTGTTCCTATTTTCGATATTATATTGAATATGTGATTATTTGTTAGGGCCATACACCGTAACTTCCTCAGAAATTGTTCAGGTTAGTCAAGAAACGGTAAATTCTTAATATGGCCTCTCCGTCTTGTTTATGGCCCTTGAGAAAACAATGACGCCATTGTCTGAGTTACCATGGAGACAAATGGACTGAGTGGATTTATTGTTCCGTGTCTATGGCGACAGAAGAGAAGACAGATGGACGCTATGTACACACAACATACGGTGTCCATCTACCTATCTACTACTGATTCTCTCCAAATGGAAGAAGCTCGATCTTCAGTGGAGACGATAGTTTACGTGTGAAACGGAGCTGTCAGATCTCGCAAATACACAGGTCTCGTATAGCACTGTTGGTCTGACAGATCCACAGATACTTAGGTTTCGTATAGCGTTGTTTGTCTGTCTGTCTGGATGTTGTACTTTCGGTCTCGTATGATACTGTTTATCTGTTGTCTTGTCAGTCTGCTTGTCTTACGTGACATTAGACTTAGGTCTGGCGAAGCGTCGGTGGTCTGGTGGTAGAATATTCACCTTGCCACGCGATGACACTGGTTCGATTCCCGGTCGATGCACGTTGTCTGAGGTCGGTTAGCTCAATCGTTAAGTCGCCACGCTCATGACGCAATGGTTCTGGGTTCAACCCTCGGGTGACGGGGGCCACTGTTTATTTTACATGGTTATATGTGCAGGCTTAAGGCTTGCACCATGATCACCATACACATGGCACCTGTGACGTTAGTGTATATGGAATTCATTCTGAGCGCGGAGACATCGTCTTGAGAAACTGAAACTGAAACTTTGGTCTCGTCTAGCACTGTTTTTTGTTGTTGTTTGTTGTTGTTGTTGTTGTTTGGTTTGGTTTTGTTTGGGTTTGGTTTTGGGTTGTTTTTCTTTGTTTCAACTTTTGCGCTCTTTAAGTGGCGTTGATCCCACGTTGCTCATTCCGACTCCTCAATGCACCACCAACCCCAAGTTCAGTCAGTGCCAGGAACCCCGCGGGAGCCAAAGATGTCAAACGGCCATGGAGTACCCACTAGAAAAGACCTTCCTCCTTGCTCTGCTTGCTGGGTCACTTTGTACAGCATTGTTTTAGTTGTCTGTCTGTTACATTTGTATAGCATTTATCGTTTTGTCTGTTTGTTTGTCTGCATCTTGTAGGCTATTTGTCTCGATTGCATTCTATCTCTCTGTGTCTGTCTGTCTCTCTCTCTCTCTCTCTTTCTCTCTCTCTCTCTCTTTCCCTCCCTCTCTCTCTCTCTCTCTTTCTCTCTCTCAACCCCTCACCCTATCTGCCAACTTCCTACATTATCAGTTATGACAGCAAAGCAAAAACTTAACCCTTTCAGTCCCTCATCCCATCCACTGGCTTCAACAGTTGATCGATGACATTGAGTGAGGAAGAGTAGGCACTGGATCTGGAGGCTCTGAGGACTGGATGAGATTTTCTTCTCTCTCCTCTCCCCCCCCCCCCCCTCTCCCCCTTTTTTTTCTTCTTTTAATTATGGTGTTGCATGATAATGAATATGAATCGAGGGAGACGAGATGGGCACCACCCTCATAATGCTGGCCTCGAGAAAAGTTGAGGCCTCTACGACCTCACTCGCATACGACCCCAGGGTTATGGGACTGTCTATCTGTACATGATAATTAATTTCTTAGCGCTAGTGAGCTTTTTGTGTGATTGTGTTACATGATGATTAAATTCACGCTGCTAGTGGATAGGGTGGGACAGTGAGAGAATAAAGCTTTTTTTTGTGAGCTGATGGAAAGAGCGAGGGATTGAAATGGCTGAATGGAGAGATCCAGGGGATCGTGGCTTGTTTGTTACCAAATCGCTTCTAAATTCTGTCTGTTGACCAAATCTTTTTGACGTCTTTGGTTGTTTGGCAGCATCCTTTCCTTCTTCTCAGTCGGTTTGGTGGTGATGGTGGTTGGTGATGGTGGTGAATATGGGTGATGATGGTGATGTGGTGGTATGCTCGTGCATGTGTAACATATCTGTGTCCGCCCGCGTGCAGTAGCGTTGTTAAATTTGTGTGTATGTTGTGTGTGGGGGAAGGGGGAGAGGGGGTAGATGGATTAAGAATAGGTTAGTGTGGGATAAATGGTTTGTGTGTGTGTGTGTGTGTGTGTGTGTGTGTGTGTGTGTGTGTGTGTGTGTGTGTGTGTGTGTGTTGTATGCACACGCGTGAGTTATATTTCCCCTGACATTTGTTTCATGACACATTTTCGGTTGTGTTTTGTCCCGTCAGCAAAGTGCGTTTTGTTGTCTGAGTCTTTTAGTATAAAATATCCATTTACCGTGGGAAAATCTCATTTAAAGTTATGAAAACTTGTATCTCGATAGGGATGAAAAAACTGTGAGTAGCATTATCCTCAGGCTGTTCATTTTTGAATTGATGGCATGAAGTGAAAAACAAATAGGAAACAGACAACGAGATCAGAAAAAGAAATGATAGAAAGAAAAAGAAGACGATGGACGAGGAAAAAGAAACTGAAGACGAGGAGACAGAAAAGGGTACCCGCATACAAGGAGATGGTCTTCAAATAAAGAGCACAGATTCTTTATTCAAAATATGAAGAGGAAGGAAAAAGAGAAGAAACCTCCAGATGAAATAGGAAATAAGAAAGTGAAGGCACAAAAGAAACAAAAAAGGAGAAATATTACTGTAAGAGTTTACACGTTTGAAGAGTATTAGCAAACAAGTCGTTTGGAGCGGTTAGATTCATGGGCACGAAAGGTATTGACAACACCTCTCTGAGAAATGGAAAGGGGCAGGGCCTTTGAGACTTTGGTCTTGATAGTTAAAAAATCCCCGCCACTTCAGTCCTGTTATATTTTTTGAATTTATAATATAGAGATCGTCTTTTTTAACATTGTTGGGAACTATGAATATCTGAAGCTGTGAAAAGATTTTAATGCATCCAAAATTTGATTGTTGTCTAGTTCGCCAAGTGTGCTCTTGGGAATCCTGCTTAAGTAACCTATTTCAAAACATCGTCTAGACTGTGAAAAATACTTGTTGAAGGCTTGGTCTTTTCATTAAAGATAGTTGTATATTTCTCAACACACACAGAGGCGTGGATCTTACATAGTACGTGACCTAGTGAATACATTTATTCTACGTAAATGCCGACCCTCTCGTCCGCTTCTCGTACTCAAGACCATAGTATGTATTCAGATGAGAGCAACTATGGGGACATCTGAGCAGTATCTGGTGCAGCAGAAAGATGAGAGTCGCCTTCAAAAAAAAAAGTCCCAGTTCCAAGTAAACGTATTACTGAGCTTCAGCCTTTCTATGCTGATTTTGTTGCAACGATTTCCACACGGACACAGGTCCCTACCCCTAACAGAAAATCACCACTGCTTCGTGGTTATCTAGGGAGAGACCAAGGCTGAAAACCCTGACAGAAAACCGATGGAAGGCAACGGGAAACCACCATCGTATATTCCCAAGATAAATATAGCCAGCCAAAAGAGAACGGAGGTAAACGACGTGTAGAGGGGCTCCCGTGGAGCACCTTCGTGCCGTAGGGACCGTCAGAGTTCTTGACTGTTATATAGAACCGTTCCTGTTGTATGGTTGTGTGGCGTGGACAGTAAACACGCAAAGTCAGAACAAAATTTAGGCAGCTGTAATGTGGTTTCTAAAAAGAACGTTGAGAGTTCCATGGACAGCAAAGAAAACAAACGAGACAGTCTTGAAAGAGGCAGGCACAAGAAGAACATTAAAAAAGATGATTAGGAAAAGACAAGCAACAGTTATGGGACATTTTATGAGGCAAGAGAAATTAGAGCACCTAGTCACAACAGGAAGCTGGAGGGGGAAAGCATCAGGTAGACCCG
This sequence comes from Monoplex corrugatus, assembly GCA_030674185.1. Classification (NCBI taxonomy): domain Eukaryota; kingdom Metazoa; phylum Mollusca; class Gastropoda; order Littorinimorpha; family Ranellidae; genus Monoplex; species Monoplex corrugatus. Next base: position 94,214,050 of record CM060313.1, on the reverse strand, counting down.
AGGTGAAAATATTGACCGGACTTGCACAGTGGCTTAGACGAGAGAGGGAGAGAGGTACTTGCAGCGACACGGG